>CM077345.1:42733695-43161195 GCA_039655645.1 Ammopiptanthus mongolicus
CACTCCTCCTTCCTCAAGCTCGCAGCCCCCTTCAATGGCAGCTCCAAGAACAGCCCCAATCCTCTTGGTAACCGCGGCCTTAGTCCTCAATTTGCGGGAAATCCCGAGCACACACTTTGCCCTAATAACGAGCACAACACATTATAACAGTGTTAGCCCTAGGGCAAGCCCAAAAGATCAAAGAAAAAGGTAAAGACTCGAAGAACGCCAAGAACACGAAGAACGCAAGTTCGGGGTTCGAGTTTACTTGGGGAGAATAGAGAAACTAATCCGCTGGAGTTGTGTAAAACTTCGCCGCGATTGCAACTGTGTAGTCGGCAGATCGTTCCGGCGGCTCGATCACCTCTAACTTCAAGCTTTCTCTCACTAGAACCTCATAGCTTCTCTCTCTAGTTGCAGAAAAGCTCTAAGTTTCGTGAAGCTCCACTTATGGTTTCTGCTGTCCACGCTTAAGCGTTCATCACTTTGCACGCTTGACCGTTGCCACGCTCAAGCGTGGGATCTCTCAACGCTCGAGCGTGGGACCTCGTCCACTCCGCCTGCTCCCTGACCTGACATGTGTCTCACAGGCGTCCAAGCTCAGAGCTACTGCTCAGCGTACTTAGCACGCTGAGGCGTCCAACTCCTCCCACGCTGAAGCGTCTCAATGCTTGAGCGTCAAGCTCAGCGAGAGAAGAACTTCCAGCCTTCTGACTTCCTCAGTTGCTTGTTTTACACCTTTTGCACTTCCAACCTTGTTCAAGCCTATTCCTAAGCTTCAGACTAGGTCTAAAACTAACACATAAAAATTCACACAATCATCCAAAGCTCCAATCGAGATTATCCAGCTCGATCAGAGTTCAAAAAAAAAAAATCGGGATGTTACATTACCACCCCCTTACAGAAAATTTCGTCCTCGAAATTTCCGTTGTATACCTGTGAACAAATAAGGATGACTCTGGCGCATCTCAGCTTCACGTTCCCACGTTGAATCACCAGTCACTGGGTTCCATCCCACTCTTACTAACGGAATGTGCTTACCGCGTCGCTCCTTGATTCTTCTCTCCAATATCCGAACAGGTGAAGCTTCATACTCTAGATTATCTTTCAGTTGAATTGATTCGGGCTCTAACACGTGTAACGGATCGGGATAGTATTTTCTGAGCTGAGAGACATGAAAGACGTCATGAAGATTTGAAAGATTTTGTGGTAAAGCCATTTGATAGGCTACAGGGCCGATTCGTCGAAGAATCTGAAACGGTCCTATGAATTTAGGTGTTAGCTTCCTGGATCTGATTGCCCTGCCCATTCCAGCTCTTGGGGTAACTCTCATGAAAACAGGGTCGCCCTCTTGAAATTCCAAAGGCCTCCTCCTCTTGTCAGTGTAGCTCTTTTGCCTGTCCCTTGCAACCTTCATCTTTTCCCGTATTTTACGGACTTGTTCCGTCGTCTGCTGTACTAACTCTGATCCTAACAACTGACTTTCTCCCTTCTCTAACCAGAACAATGGAGTCCTGCACTTTCGTCCATACAGTGCTTCGTACGGCGCCATCCCAATACTAGAATGGAAACTGTTGTTGTAAGTAAACTGGATCAATGGAAGAAATTCGTCCCAACTTCCCGTGTTTTCCAACACGTACGCTCTTAAGAGATCCCCCAATGATTGAATTGTTCGTTCCGACTGACCATCCGTTTGAGGATGATAAGCAGAACTCATACTTAACTTAGTTCCCATTGCATCGTGTAAGCTCCTCCACAACCTTGAGGTAAACCTTGGATCGCGGTCCGAAACGATACACAAAGGTACCGCATGCAGCCTTACAACTTCCTTGATGTAAATCTGAGTTAATCGCTCCAGAGAGTAACTCTGGTTGATTGGTAAGAAGTGAGCACACTTCGTCAATCGATCGATGATTACCCAGACCGCATCACACCTTTTCTGAGTTCTCGGCAACCCAGAAACAAAGTCCATGGCAATACTATCCCATTTCCATTCTGGGACGTCTAACGATTGTAACAGCCCTGCTGGCTTCTGGTGTTCAATCTTCGCTTTCTGACACACCAAGCAGGTTAGGACATAAGCCGCTACGTCTTTCTTCATCCCCGGCCACCAGAACAGCTTCTTCAGATCATGATACATCTTGGTAGCCCCCGGATGGAAACTCATCTTGCTCTTGTGTGCTTCCTCCAAGATCAGATTCTTAACTTCTCTATCTGTTGGCACACAAACCCGGTCACCATACCTAAGCAGACCATCTATACCTCTTCTGAATTCTGAAGTCTTACCTTCTTCTTTCAACCGATTCACGCTCTAGAGGTACTTATCCTCAGCTTGCTTCTTCCATAACAGGTTCAGGAAATTTCTAGTTACTCTAACCATCCCCAAATTCAAATTATCCTCGTCGATTTCCGCTTCTAGGTTCAGATCTCTAAATGCCTCTAAAAGCTCTAAGTCCTTTACCATCATCGCAAATACGTGTATGGACTTCCTACTGAGCGCATCTGCTATAACATTCGCCTTACTTGGATGGTATTGCAGGTCGAATTCATAGTCCTTTATGAATTCCATCCATCTCCGCTGTCGCATGTTCAACTCTTTCTGGTCGAACAGATACTTCAGGCTCTTATGGTCGCTAAACACACTGAATTTAACACCATAAAGATAGTGTCTCCATATCTTCAATGCTAACACTATCGCAGCCAATTCCAGATCATGCGTTGGGTAGTTCCGCTCATGTACTCTTAACAGCCTGGAGGCATACAAGGATACAACTGTCGGTCCTTTAGCACTTGCAACACCGCTCTTAGATGCTCTTGGTTTTCCTCTTTACTGGAAGAGTATACAAGGATGTCATCGATAAAAACAACAACAAACTTGTCGAGGAACGGTCCGAAGATCCTGTTCATGTAATCCATGAACATGGCTGGAGCATTAGTCACACCAAATGGCATAACAAAATACTCGTAGTGACCATAACAACTCCAAAAAGCAGTCTTTGGCACATCCTCCTTCTTAACCCGAATTTGATGGTATCTCGATCGATCGATCTTAGAAAACACAGCTACTCCTTTCAGCTGATCCATCAAATCATCTATCCGTGGTAACGGATACTTGTTCTTTATCGTCACTTTGTTCAGCTGACGATAGTCTATGCACAGTATTGAGCTCTCGTCTTTATTCTTCACAAACAACACCGGAGCTCCCCACGGAGATGCACTAGATCTGATAAATTCCTTGCCTAGCATCTCTTCCAACTGCTTCTTTAATTTCATCAGCTCCACTGGAGACATCCGATACGGTGCTATCGATATAGGTCCAGTTCCCGGTACCAGGTCGATGGCAAACTCCACCTCTGTCTCTGGTGGTAATCTAGGAACGTCATCGGGAAACACATCAGGAAATTCTCGCACGATGGGCAAAGTTTCAACACTAGGAGTCCCCTTCACTTCCAAAGAGAACAGTACCATATACTCGTCCAATCGTTCACCCGTCGGAGTACTCCCGTTGGCAGGCATCAATCCAGATTGCTCGGAAAAACTGAGAGTTTTATTTGAACAGTCTAACATTACATGGTTGGCCGAAAGCCAGTCCATGCCTAGGATTAGATCTATCTGTTGCATAGGCACAGATAAGGTCAACAAGAAAATAACGGTTTTCTACCGTAACGGGACATTAACAGCATACAGATAGGGTTGTTAAAGAATCACTGGTAGGTGTTGAAATAGTTAAGTCATATGGCAAAGTAGAAATAGGAAACCCTAAATGATCCATACACTCTACTGATATGAAAGAATGCGTAGCCCCCGAATCAAACAGAACCGACAAAAGCTTACCGGAAGATAAGCACTTACCTTGGATCAGATCAGGACTTTGGGAGACTTCAGAACCTCACATGGCAAACACCCTTCCGATCATCTATGGCCTACTCTGCTGACTTACCACGACTGATCTCGCTCCACCAGTCTGAGTCCTACCACTCTGCTGCTGAAACTGAGCCCTTCTGCTCACTTCGGGCTTGCAGTCTGACGCATAGTGACCCATCTTATTGCAATTAAAACATCTAATGTGTTGGGTCCTCGGACAGTTCTTGACCAAATGTGGTCCTCCACACCGAAAATAAGTCTTGATCCCTTGCTGTGTCTAACTGGAGTCGCTCACTCCATGGTGGACATTGAATCGAGCCGGGCGATCATACGGCCCTACTCTCCTTTGGAACTTGCTGCTTCTGCCACTTTGACTGCTCCAAACAGGTCCACCACTTGTCTTTTGTTGGATGACAGTCCCTACTCGGTCATGTCCCTCAACCACTTTGCATTTCTCCGCCAACTCGGGAAAAGATTCAATACTCAAAGGCAACATTGCTCGCTTCAACTCGGGCCTCAATCCATCCTTGAACCTCCTGCAGACCCATTCTTCATCCGGATGGATCTGATAGAACTGAGAGAACTTGAGTAGCGCTTCAAATCTCATAGCGTACTCACCCACGGATAGCTGTTCCTGTTTCAGACTTAGGAACTCCTTTTCTTTTTCTGGCCGGATGCTTCTCGAGAAGTATTTCTCCAGAAAACACTCCCTGAATAGTTGCCATGTCAACACCCTTCCTCCAGTCTCTAATAGTCTGGCCTTGGTTCTCCACCAAGCCTCTACTGCTCCTACTAACATGAAGGCAGCATATGTAACCTTTCTGTCCTCTCTGTAGTGTGTGGCCATGAAAACTTTATCTATCTCCTGCAGCCACATCTCCGCAGCCTCAGGGTTATACTCTCCATGGAATTGGGGAGGATTTCCCTTCATGAAGGCATTGAGACCGGTATTCACCATCTCATTCTCCCTTACAGCATGCAACTGATCCTGCCTGAATTCCCTCTCTTCCTGCCTTTGCAAATACTGGGCAGTCTGTTGAGTGTGCTGCATCATGGCGGTAGCCAAGTCCCTCATGGCTTCAGAGGTGTCACCACCACTCCCTGTCCCTAAGTGGTCACCATTATTGTTATCATCATTATGTCTAGCTGTCGGC
The DNA here is from genome assembly GCA_039655645.1 of Ammopiptanthus mongolicus. Lineage (NCBI taxonomy): Eukaryota > Viridiplantae > Streptophyta > Magnoliopsida > Fabales > Fabaceae > Ammopiptanthus > Ammopiptanthus mongolicus. The sequence goes on from CM077345.1 coordinate 42,738,693, forward strand.
CTTCCTCTTCCACGTGCCATTTAGCTTCCTGTAAAAAGGAGCCATCAGTGCCGCTTCATAAGACATATAATAGCACTTAACAGTTAAACATATGATATGCCTTATGAATGAAAACAGTTATCACACTTCGATAAATCGCGCATCGGACACTCTACCCAAAACCCGACACAGTTGATATAACTCAGTTATCAACCGTCAAAGCCAGTACACTTAACCTTCACAGTCCGATTTAGAATCGAACTGATCTGATACCATAATAATGAGATGACCCTCCTCTTTTAGAAGGATAATCCAATTAGTCCCAACCTCTTATTATTATTATTAACTATGCCTAGCCGTATATGAAGCAATAGCGTGGAATACCAGCAATGTTGCGGAACACAAAACAACGTAAATAAGAACGGCAAGCATAGCAACGACGATCAGAGTATAAAGCGCGGAATAAGCATAACTGTATAATAACATGCATAAGTTAGCCCCATCAGTACGGCACTGTACATACACATACATATTGTCAGGTAGAAACCAAAAATACATCAAGAGTCAAAGAAGAACACTCAGAGCCCACCAACAGCCCCCGTCCCCTCTCAAAAGATACATCAAAAGCTCTCAGCTCACTCCCTAAGACGCACTGGCAGGCTCTCACCATCAGTGGTGAGGATGCCCTGAGCTACCCTGACCCTCGCCGTGAGTACGCCTGTAATGCACAATTGGCTCATACTCTGACAAAGAACTGGACACCACGATCCTACGCCTGCGGTAGGTCCTCCAGTACTGCTCAGTCCTCCTGCGCTGGCCTCGGTAAAGGTAAACTCTCCCACTGGGCACGACTGATGACTGGGGTGCCACCCATGTGTAGTCCCGCTCCCTCTGCCTCGAAGGTCGCCACATCCTCGAAAAGGGGAGGAACTGGTAGATGCGATAGGGACCAATAATATATACATACGGAGGTGTACCGCTCCGGAACATCAGGCTGACTGGTCCTGTGTAGACCATCCCATAATAGACAACAAGGAAAAACGGAAGGGAGATAAGAAATACAGCGCGTCATAAAGTCAGAAAACAGTAGTAATGCAGTAAACACACACAACAGGTAGCATATAACAGATATCACATTTATAACATTTACGGCTTTCCAACACACATCTCTCGAGACAACAAATGCAACAGACATCCATCCCATGAGTCTCACACTCAGGGCAATCCTCTAGACCGGGATACTAATCCCATGCAGCATGTCGGCCGAAAACGCACTTATGCAGGTTCCCAACTGGAACGGTTCCACATCCGAACAAGTCCACGCCGGAACAGGTTCTGTGTCGGAACGGAGTTAGCTTGTCCGAGAAACCAAACCGCTCGCTGTGACCAATAAGAGTGCATCCCCCTTCCATACCGGAACCAGGGTATCTCGGTTGCCTCGGAACGTTAGCCTGGAACAACTGGGAAGCTCTGAGATTAGTCGGGCAAACCGGACTGGATCGGGCGTCACGATAGCATAGGAGCTACCTCATCCGTCACTGTAAACTATTCCCGAGACCTGCAACATTCCCAAGGCCACTCACTTGACCGCCCCATCTACTTTCCGTACCCGCACTCAGGTACCGCTAACCTCGTACGACGCTGGCAGCCCATACTACCTGTCACACGGCCTTGCCACTTGGCAGCTTGTAACGCCCCGATTTTCACGTTTTCTAATTCTTCAGTATTTTAATGTCTTTATTTTATTCGAGGTCTTAGGAATGGAAATAAAATATTCCGAGACCATAGTCATGCTCGACGATATCGTAGGAAGCTACGATTAAGTTTTGAGTCAAAAACTCAAACGGAGTCCGGTCTGCGTTTTTACACTGACAGTATGATTTTACTGCTCAGAAGACCTCAGATGGACCCGTGAACGAGACAGTAAGTCTTAGAATTTGATTCTCTACGTTTTGGTTAAATTTCGTAAAAATTTCAGAAAAATCACTTCCTGACCTTCGATCGGGCGGATTTCTCAATCGGGTGACGAACGGAGCCACATATGGACTTACCGAGACTCGCCAACAGATAATCTTGATATCACAACATCCCAGGACACTTGGGAGAGTATGCCAGAGTCGTCATGACGATCGGGAAATCTAGACGTGAAATGACCAAAATGCCCCTAACCTTAGTCTTTTGCACTTTTACCATTTTACCCTTTTGGCAAATGACCTTTTTGCCCTTAAGTGGCTTGTTTTAAAGGCTGAACTCAGCCCATCCAGCCCCTCATTCACGAAATTTCTGCCCAAGGAAGAACACCATTGTTGTTCTTGAAGAGAAACTCCATTTTTCTTCTTGAAAAGCTTGAATCACTTGTTGGAATCACTTGATTCCTTGAGCAATCTTCCATCATTTTAAGGTAAGATCACTTCTATGATCTCTTAGCTTCTTGAATATCTCTTTATTTCAAGATCAATCTTCATTTTCATGAAAATTATTTCTTAGATCCAAAACTTTGAAAATCCATAGGAAATTGTAGAAAAATCATTTTGATGTGAGATCAATTTCTTTGAACCCACCTCATCATTCTCTATCTAAACCCAAGAGCTTATGATTCAACTCTCATCATAGCTCAAAAAGCACATTAGGGCCGAACCCTTCTTGATGATGATGAATAGTGTTTTCATCAAGTTTTGATTTTTAACACTTGATTTCATGCTTAGCTTTCCTAATGCCTTTGAATCCATGAAATGGAAAACCAAGATCAATTCCTAGCTTTATTCTCTTTAGGGTGGCCGAAACCCTATTTGTGAGAATTGTTGAGTTTGGTTTGATTGTTGTTTAATTATTGATTGTTTGGTTGTTTGTAGTTGGTGACAACTATCAGGAGGTTCACAAACCGATCAACCGACTTTGATCCGGGAATCTGCTCTTCAACAGGTATGGGGAGAAGAACCTCATCACACCAAGATGGTGGTGGTGAAGATGGTTGTTTAAATTATGTGTGGGTGAAACCCTTTAGTTTGGGTTCACTTTTATGTGTTAAGTTTTGTTAAGTTCTCTTCAAGAACAAGGTTGTTTTGATGAGTTTATGCTTGAGTATGTTGTAGTGTGCTTTAGCATAAGTTGATGATGATATGATTGAATAAAAATCATTTTCATGTATGTTGGAAAACCTACTTTGATCACTAGATCAAGTATGGACTTTTATTGTTGATTATGAGACCATAATGTGTGATGGACTTGTATGTTTTGGTTATGATGTAATAAGGTGTAATTGTGGTTTGTCGTAATTGGTGTGAGCTTTTGAGCTATATTTGCTTAGTTGGTGAAGTAAAGTCTCCATTTTTCATTGGAGTAGGCTTGTGGCCTTAGTAAGATGAAAATATAAGAACATATGTTGTTCTTGTTTTGGCAAAGTTTTGATGCAACAAAACATGATTTCATAACCTAGGATTTCAAAGAGAAACAAAAGTGATTTTTGATCCAAAGATCAAATGAAGTTTTAACCCTTTAAGTGTATCACCAAAGTGGAAAATGTCTTTTCTTTAGCCATAGGTTTGTTAATCAAACTAAGTGTTTCAAAAGAACGTCTCGCCTTGCGAGACAGAGGGAAAATAAGGCATTCGCCAGGCTAACCTTGCCTCGCCTCGCGAGACAGTGGACTAGCCCGAGCAGCAAAGATGCAGCTTCTCTGCCTCGCGTAGCGAAGTATTTCTCGCCCCGCGAACCGCCTAAGCAGTGAAGAATTGTAGCTCTGCCTCGCGACGCGAGACAATTATCGCCTCGCGAAGCAGAAGGTCGGTTTGAAATACAGTTCTCTGCCTCGCGACGCGAGACAATATTCGCCTCGCGATACAGAGGATTTGTATAAGGAGCAAATATAACTCTCAGCCTCGCGACGCGAAACTTCTGTTCGCCCCGCGAGAAAGGAATTTCAATTGAGGTATCACTACCTTAATTTAGCTAAGCGAATGTACTCTCGCTAAGCGAATTTCATGTTTCAGAAGATGCTAGAAATGAAGTAAGTAGTTCAAATATTGTTTCAAATCAAATGAGTTTTTAATTGTAAAAGTTGTTTGGTTTACAAAAGGAGTTTTCTAACTCAATCGTAAGAGTTTTATACGTGAAAAACCTAAGTTAAGTAATTAACTTAGAGTTGAAAACAAGGGTTAATTAAGTATGGTATGTGGTGGAACAAGACCATGTGCTATACCATTGATGACTTAGTACATCAATGAGTTCATAAGACTTAAGTGAAATCAACACTTGTTTCCTTAATTGAAAAACAAGGGATTAATATCTTAGAAAGGCTTAAAGACTTATCTAAGAGGATTCTCAATCCTTACTCATAATGCTTAGGACTTGAGACTTAATTCATAAGACGTAAACACAAACACGAAACGTTTTGGTTTTAGTTCGATAACGGACCGATGATTCGGATCCAGGTTAATCGTTCAATTGTTTCTGTCTTGTGATAACTGGAATGAGAGAGATCCTGAGGCTGTGCAGGTATGGGACTGTACAGTGGAAGGAATCCTGAGGCTATGCAGGTATGGGACTGTATAGTTAAGGGAAGGCATATAAGAATTGATTGGTACTACCCATACCAACAAGATTTATCTTCTTTTCGGGAACTTAGAACATAAGTACTTTATAGTTAAGCGTGCTTGACTTAGAGTAATTATGGGATGGGTGACCTTCTGGGAAGTTTCCTAGAAAGCATGTGAGTGAAGACAAAACACGCTGAAAAGACTTGTGTTGGTTTGTGGGGACAGTCGGCGATTCTGAAAGCAGTCTGGATCATTCCAAAGGAATCACGAGATATTTATCCGATGGATAAATGTTTTATAAAACAAAGATGTGTGTAGTTCCTAAGGAAGAGAACCTTAGTGAACCTTGAGGTTTATCCAATGGATAGACATTGTTTTATCGCATCTGCTTTGTGTAAGCATTGGCATTTCATGTGCATAGTTGTAAGGCCTTGAGCCTAGGAGTTGAGCTTACACCTTGATGCGGGTGCGAATCTTACGGTGACGATCTTCAATGGTCTTTTTGGAGGTATCAGGGTTGGAAGGGCTGACATGTGACCAGTTGGTGATTCTTCTGTGTCGTGGCGAATCCGTGCAATACACTGATATCCTCTACTAGATGCCGTACTTTTCATGTTTGGTCGAGAGTGTTACCGTAAAGCCAGATACGTACACGTTACGAATGTTGTAGCATCTTGCTCATGGCTGGCAGAAACCGGAACATGTCCTCCCATTCACTCTCTCCGAATGTTTTGTTAGCTCCATGGAGTAGGGGTCAGAGTAGTACCCAGTGACATTGACATTGAGTCATATACATTGCATTGCATTGCATGGCTATTGATGTTTATGGCTATTGATGTTTACGTTTACTGTTATACATCGCTGTATTGTTTAAGGATGCCTTATATTATGCTGTTAAATGTTTAGCATGCTATTATGTTGTTAACTGCTTAACATGATTTATATTGAGAACCTTGTAAGCATGTTGGGTACGCTGTTACCCGGTGAGTCGTCCCGTTTTTACTACTGCTATTTTGTTGTGTTGATGAACAGGAATCTCACCCATATCTGTATGTTTTCTGCTGGTACTTGCTGTTGATGCTTGAACAGATGGACGCGACGATGGTTCGGTTCCGCAGTCCCTTTGAGTTCGGAGGTGGACTCTTTTGCTGTTTTAGTTTTGTTGTCGGCCAGACTATGTCAGTTTTTGTAGTACCTTTTGGGAGCTATGACTCCTAGTACTTATTGTATTTTCTTATGTTAGTCATACATTAGACTTATGTCTGTATATAGTAATGTTGATGTTTCTGTTTTTGTTTTCTGTTTTTGTATTTATAATACTGTATGTATGTCCTAGTAATGCATGGTGGACCTAAGTTCACTTATTAGTAATATTTATTACCTTTACTAATCCCATTACATCTTTATGAAAAGAAAAGAAAAAGAAAAATCGTATTTTCCGCATAAATAAATATTTTCGGCCTTATAAACGTTCGGGAATGTGACACTCGGGAAAGGGTGTTGCATTATTTGGTATCAGAGCTGGCCGAGTCTTTTTGGGGTTTGTAGGTTATGGTCTGTCTTGTTTGTGTTGTGTTTTCTCTGATTGTTTTCTGTGCTATTGTTTCTGAGAGAAAACAATGTTGGAGAGGATGATGACTTTGGTCTATCCTTTTGTATTGTTTGCTCTCTGTGTTGTGTTTCTGTGAAGAAGACAACGATTGTTTGTTACTCTCTGCATTATTGTTTCTGAAGGGGAATGATATTGGACAGGGTAGTGATGTTTTTGCTTTCTTGTAAGTTGTCGCTCGCAGAGTTCTTCAGAACGAGTGTTTTCCGACGAGTGCAAGACAAGTTGAAAGACATGGAGTTCCTGCAGCTACGTCAAGGAGGAATGTCTGTCAAAGAATATGCTGATCGTTTTGAGTTCCTGCTGAAATCTTCGAGGTATTTCCATCTTCATCCCGATGAGGAGTGGAAGTGCACAAAGTTCGAAGAAGGTTTAAGGGACGAGATTCGAGGAGAGGTGCTACCTCTTGAGGTCAAAGAGTTCTCGGTTTTGGTAGATGAATGCTTTGTAATCGAAGATCTGATGAAGACTTGTGGAGGAAGGCAACGTCACTCTGGACCGACTAGGTTCCATAAAGGCACCAATGGTCGTGATGACAGATCTCGATGGAAACCGTATTCAAAACAGCAAGGTCAACAACAACGTTCTGTAAGGGGAAGCAGCGGGAGTATTAGTCAATTTGGAAGCGCCCCAAAGAAGTGCATGAAGTGTGGCAAGAACAATCATGTCACTAGAGAATGCTTAATCAAGGGAATCATATGTTTCAAGTGTGGAAAACCAGGGCATACTTCACGCGACTGTGTGCAATCAAAAGTTAGACATTCTGTCAACGATGTGCAAGCAGCGAAGCCTAAGGCAATGAGTAGAGTTTATATGGGGGATGATGCTGAGACTTCTCAAAAGGAAGATTTGATTCACGGTCAGATCGTCGTGGAAGGTAAAACCTTATTTGTATCTTTCCTTACCCTTAGATTTGGTAATTTTTGCACTCTCTGCAAAGCCTGTTATAACTGCGAAAGTCTGTTTGAACTGTTCTATTTTCCGTAGTGGATAGAACGTTTTTGATTGATTTAATCTGTTTGTCTCTTTCGCAAATGGATTTGATCATAAGGATGGATTGGTTATCTTGTAACCATATCCTATTAGACGGTGCAAACAAAACCTTAGTTTTCCCTGATTCAAATAATTCTGGATTTGGATTGCCAACCAAGAAAACGTTTCTTTGAGAGGAGGAGCTCAACGAATACATGTTATTAACGAGTTTCCGAAAGTCTTTCCTGAAGACGTACCAGGTTTACCGCCAGTCCAAGACATCGAGTTGTGATCGATCTTGTGCCAGGAATAGGACTAGCGTCTATGACACCTTATCATATGGCACCTGCTGAGTTGGAAACCCTGAAGGAACAGTTGGTGGACCTATTGGGGAAGCAGTTCGTTAGACCCAGTGTGTCGCCGTAGGGAACGCCTGTGCTGTTGGTGAGAAAGAAAGACGAAACATCTTGCTTATGTGTGGATTAGCGCCAGTTGAACAAAGTTACCATTCAGAACAAGTATCATCTTCCGGGAATAAATGACTTGATGGAACAGTTGAGGAGAGCGGCAGTTTTCTCCGAGATTGATTTGCGATCGGGTTATCACCAGATTCGTGTGAAGACAGAAGATATACCGAAGACAGCGTTTCGAACACGCTATGGGCACTACGAGTATCTTGTGATGCCGTTTGGTGTGATGAATGCTCCAGCTATATTCATGGATTACATGAATAGGATCTTTCGTCCATACCTAGATAAGTTTGTCATTGTCTTCATAGACGACATACTCATCTATTCGCGAAACCAGGAAGTACACGCTGAGTACCTTAGTGTGATTCTTCAGGTTCTGAAGGAGAAACAGCTGTATGCAAAGTTGTCCAAGTGTGAGATTTGGCTCGACGAAGTAAAGTTTTTGGGTCACGTGATTTCAAAGGAAGGATAAAGCGTTTGAATGGACTGAAGCCTGTGAGGAAAGTTTGCAAGGATTAGAGAGAAGGTTGACTACTTCACCTGTGTTAGTGCTGCCTGATCTCAAGGGAACATTTTCGTGAATTGGTAATATGGTGTCCATTGGTCTGGACATTTTCGTATTATTTCACTGAAAGTTTTGTTATGACTATTCCTTGAGTTATAACCTAAACAACTTTTGATACTGGAAGTTTCTTGATGAAACTTAGTCTAATCACTTTTACTTTTGGTGAAGGTGATCCAGTCTGATTTTTTGCCAGACTGTTTATCTTTTGATTCCCAAGTTTATTGGAAGGTTCTTATGAAAGAAGGAACTTTATTAGAGTCATGGATGTAAACATGTATTAGCTATGCATTTTTACACTCACGAACCTACTGAAGAGTCTTTTTGCATACTGGATATTCCTATATTCATTCCAGATTGGTAAAATTCTTTTGTATACGTTTTTACTTTCTTTTGAGACCAAGACCAGGAAAAATTTCCTTTGTTGAAAATTTCTTTCCTTAATCTTTAGCGACCGAGTAGGTTTAGTTTTAAGTCACGGAATTTCGAGGACGAAATTCTTTTAAGAGGGGTAGGAATGTAACGCCCCGATTTTCACGTTTTCTAATTCTTCAGTATTTTAATGTCTTTATTTTATTCGAGGTCTTAGGAATGGAAATAAAATATTCCGAGACCATAGTCATGCTCGACGATATCGTAGGAAGCTACGATTAAGTTTTGAGTCAAAAACTCAAACGGAGTCCGGTCTGCGTTTTTACACTGACAGTATGATTTTACTGCTCAGAAGACCTCAGATGGACCCGTGAACGAGACAGTAAGTCTTAGAATTTGATTCTCTACGTTTTGGTTAAATTTCGTAAAAATTTCAGAAAAATCACTTCCTGACCTTCGATCGGGCGGATTTCTCAATCGGGTGACGAACGGAGCCACATATGGACTTACCGAGACTCGCCAACAGATAATCTTGATATCACAACATCCCAGGACACTTGGGAGAGTATGCCAGAGTCGTCATGACGATCGGGAAATCTAGACGTGAAATGACCAAAATGCCCCTAACCTTAGTCTTTTGCACTTTTACCATTTTACCCTTTTGGCAAATGACCTTTTTGCCCTTAAGTGGCTTGTTTTAAAGGCTGAACTCAGCCCATCCAGCCCCTCATTCACGAAATTTCTGCCCAAGGAAGAACACCATTGTTGTTCTTGAAGAGAAACTCCATTTTTCTTCTTGAAAAGCTTGAATCACTTGTTGGAATCACTTGATTCCTTGAGCAATCTTCCATCATTTTAAGGTAAGATCACTTCTATGATCTCTTAGCTTCTTGAATATCTCTTTATTTCAAGATCAATCTTCATTTTCATGAAAATTATTTCTTAGATCCAAAACTTTGAAAATCCATAGGAAATTGTAGAAAAATCATTTTGATGTGAGATCAATTTCTTTGAACCCACCTCATCATTCTCTATCTAAACCCAAGAGCTTATGATTCAACTCTCATCATAGCTCAAAAAGCACATTAGGGCCGAACCCTTCTTGATGATGATGAATAGTGTTTTCATCAAGTTTTGATTTTTAACACTTGATTTCATGCTTAGCTTTCCTAATGCCTTTGAATCCATGAAATGGAAAACCAAGATCAATTCCTAGCTTTATTCTCTTTAGGGTGGCCGAAACCCTATTTGTGAGAATTGTTGAGTTTGGTTTGATTGTTGTTTAATTATTGATTGTTTGGTTGTTTGTAGTTGGTGACAACTATCAGGAGGTTCACAAACCGATCAACCGACTTTGATCCGGGAATCTGCTCTTCAACAGGTATGGGGAGAAGAACCTCATCACACCAAGATGGTGGTGGTGAAGATGGTTGTTTAAATTATGTGTGGGTGAAACCCTTTAGTTTGGGTTCACTTTTATGTGTTAAGTTTTGTTAAGTTCTCTTCAAGAACAAGGTTGTTTTGATGAGTTTATGCTTGAGTATGTTGTAGTGTGCTTTAGCATAAGTTGATGATGATATGATTGAATAAAAATCATTTTCATGTATGTTGGAAAACCTACTTTGATCACTAGATCAAGTATGGACTTTTATTGTTGATTATGAGACCATAATGTGTGATGGACTTGTATGTTTTGGTTATGATGTAATAAGGTGTAATTGTGGTTTGTCGTAATTGGTGTGAGCTTTTGAGCTATATTTGCTTAGTTGGTGAAGTAAAGTCTCCATTTTTCATTGGAGTAGGCTTGTGGCCTTAGTAAGATGAAAATATAAGAACATATGTTGTTCTTGTTTTGGCAAAGTTTTGATGCAACAAAACATGATTTCATAACCTAGGATTTCAAAGAGAAACAAAAGTGATTTTTGATCCAAAGATCAAATGAAGTTTTAACCCTTTAAGTGTATCACCAAAGTGGAAAATGTCTTTTCTTTAGCCATAGGTTTGTTAATCAAACTAAGTGTTTCAAAAGAAGAAATAATGAAGGAGTTAGGGAAAATGAAAAACAGGGCACTCGCCCAGCGAACCCCGTCTCGCCTTGCGAGACAGAGGGAAAATAAGGCATTCGCCAGGCTAACCTTGCCTCGCCTCGCGAGACAGTGGACTAGCCCGAGCATCAAAGATGCAGCTTCTCTGCCTCGCGTAGCGAAGTATTTCTCGCCCCGCGAACCGCCTAAGCAGTGAAGAATTGTAGCTCTGCCTCGCGACGCGAGACAATTATCGCCTCGCGAAGCAGAAGGTCGGTTTGAAATACAGTTCTCTGCCTCGCGACGCGAGACAATATTCGCCTCGCGATACAGAGGATTTGTATAAGGAGCAAATATAACTCTCAGCCTCGCGACGCGAAACTTCTGTTCGCCCCGCGAGAAAGGAATTTCAATTGAGGTATCACTACCTTAATTTAGCTAAGCGAATGTACTCTCGCTAAGCGAATTTCATGTTTCAGAAGATGCTAGAAATGAAGTAAGTAGTTCAAATATTGTTTCAAATCAAATGAGTTTTTAATTGTAAAAGTTGTTTGGTTTACAAAAGGAGTTTTCTAACTCAATCGTAAGAGTTTTATACGTGAAAAACCTAAGTTAAGTAATTAACTTAGAGTTGAAAACAAGGGTTAATTAAGTATGGTATGTGGTGGAACAAGACCATGTGCTATACCATTGATGACTTAGTACATCAATGAGTTCATAAGACTTAAGTGAAATCAACACTTGTTTCCTTAATTGAAAAACAAGGGATTAATATCTTAGAAAGGCTTAAAGACTTATCTAAGAGGATTCTCAATCCTTACTTATAATGCTTAGGACTTGAGACTTAATTCATAAGACGTAAACACAAACACGAAACGTTTTGGTTTTAGTTCGATAACGGACCGATGATTCGGATCCAGGTTAATCGTTCAATTGTTTCTGTCTTGTGATAACTGGAATGAGAGAGATCCTGAGGCTGTGCAGGTATGGGACTGTACAGTGGAAGGAATCCTGAGGCTATGCAGGTATGGGACTGTATAGTTAAGGGAAGGCATATAAGAATTGATTGGTACTACCCATACCAACAAGATTTATCTTCTTTTCGGGAACTTAGAACATAAGTACTTTATAGTTAAGCGTGCTTGACTTAGAGTAATTATGGGATGGGTGACCTTCTGGGAAGTTTCCTAGAAAGCGTGTGAGTGAAGACAAAACACGCTGAAAAGACTTGTGTTGGTTTGTGGGGACAGTCGGCGATTCTGAAAGCAGTCTGGATCATTCCAAAGGAATCACGAGATATTTATCCGATGGATAAATGTTTTATAAAACAAAGATGTGTGTAGTTCCTAAGGAAGAGAACCTTAGTGAACCTTGAGGTTTATCCAATGGATAGACATTGTTTTATCGCATCTGCTTTGTGTAAGCATTGGCATTTCATGTGCATAATTGTAAGGCCTTGAGCCTAGGAGTTGAGCTTACACCTTGATGCGGGTGCGAATCTTACGGTGACGATCTTCAATGGTCTTTTTGGAGGTATCAGGGTTGGAAGGGCTGACATGTGACCAGTTGGTGATTCTTCTGTGTCGTGGCGAATCCGTGCAATACACTGATATCCTCTACTAGATGCCGTACTTTTCATGTTTGGTCGAGAGTGTTACCGTAAAGCCAGATACGTACACGTTACGAATGTTGTAGCATCTTGCTCATGGCTGGCAGAAACCGGAACATGTCCTCCCATTCACTCTCTCCGAATGTTTTGTTAGCTCCATGAAGTAGGGGTCAGAGTAGTACCCAGTGACATTGACATTGAGTCATATACATTGCATTGCATTGCATGGCTATTGATGTTTATGGCTATTGATGTTTACGTTTACTGTTATACATCGCTGTATTGTTTAAGGATGCCTTATATTATGCTGTTAAATGTTTAGCATGCTATTATGTTGTTAACTGCTTAACATGATTTATATTGAGAACCTTGTAAGCATGTTGGGTACGCTGTTACCCGGTGAGTCGTCCCGTTTTTACTACTGCTATTTTGTTGTGTTGATGAACGGGAATCTCACCCATATCTGTATGTTTTCTGCTGGTACTTGCTGTTGATGCTTGAACAGATGGACGCGACGATGGTTCGGTTCCGCAGTCCCTTTGAGTTCGGAGGTGGACTCTTTTGCTGTTTTAGTTTTGTTGTCGGCCAGACTATGTCAGTTTTTGTAGTACCTTTTGGGAGCTATGACTCCTAGTACTTATTGTATTTTCTTATGTTAGTCATACATTAGACTTATGTCTGTATATAGTAATGTTGATGTTTCTGTTTTTGTTTTCTGTTTTTGTATTTATAATACTGTATGTATGTCCTAGTAATGCATGGTGGACCTAAGTTCACTCATTAGTAATATTTATTACCTTTACTAATCCCATTACATCTTTATGAAAAGAAAAGAAAAAGAAAAATCGTATTTTCCGCATAAATAAATATTTTCGGCCTTATAAACGTTCGGGAATGTGACACTCGGGAAAGGGTGTTGCACAGCTGAAAATGATATGCAGCAAACATCCTCAACGAGCTTGATACCGGATCTCACGCCTAAGCTCTCAATCAGAACAACACGATGCCACTGCATCCACATGGCCACAGCCTCGACGCCACGCGTCCACGAGCCACAGCTCAAGCAACACGGTCACAGCCTCAAGAAGTCGGTATAACAGCAACGGCATCATCCACGGTATCAACCCGATAACAACACGGCACACAGCCAACTTATTCTACGGCATTCCGCCACAACTCTTAATATTACAGCATACAACATAGCAACAACAATAATACCACCATAATAGCAGTAACATCAACAACAACATATAAGCAGCTAGCAGCATATCACATATACCAAGTAGCATATAGGTAGACAGATAGCAACAACAGCCAACAACATACAATCATACATCAACAAGCATCCTCAATCAACAGTTCGCTAACCTAGGGTTTCCAATCTTAACGGCAATAGCCCAAAGTAAGCTAAACCTAGGGTCTAGATACTTTGTCAGGGCTCAACCACTAGTAGGGTTAGGGCTTCCTTACATATAGCAGAAATCACAACTACATTACTCTTGCCTTCCCGACAGTAGCAGTACTCTTTCTCCCCACCTGAATTGTCTACATGCAAAACCACGCGATCACCAGCTCACTCTTCCTTCCTCAAGCTCGCAACCCCCTTCAATGGCAGCTCCAAGAACAGCCCCAATCCTCTTGGTAGCCGCGGCTTTAGTCCTCAATTTTCGGGAAATCTCGAGCACGAACTTGCAACGGTGTAGTCGGAATCGCATTCCGGCAGCTTGATCACCTCTAACCTCAAGCTTTCTCTCACTAGAACCCACAGAGCTTCTCTTTCTAGTTGCAGAAAAGCTCTAAGTTTTGTGCAAAAAGACAAGATGAAAGTGGAAGCTCCACTTATAGTTTCTGCTGTCCACACTTAAGCGTTCATCACTTTGCACGCTTGAGCATTGCCAAGCTTTAGCGTGGGATCTCTCCACGCTCGAGTGTGGGACCTCCTCCACTCCGCCTGCTCCCTGACCTGACACGTGTCTCACACGCATCCAAACTCAGAGCAGCAGCTCAGCGCACTCAGCACGTTGAGGCGTCCAACTCCTCCCACGCTTAAGCATCTCAACGCTTGAGCGTGGAGTCCTCCCATGCTTGAGCGTCAAGCTCAGCGAGAGAAGAACTTCCAGCCTTCTGCCTTCCTCAGTTGCTCATTTTATGCCTTAAGCACTTCCAACCTTGTTCAATCCTATTCCTAACCTTCAGACTAGGTCTAAAACTAACACACAACATTTCACACAATCATCCAAAGCTCCAATCGAGATTATCCAACTTGATCAGAGTTCACAGAAAAACTGGGATGTTACACACACCAAGCAAGACGACACATAATCAGCCACATCTCTTTTCATGCCTTGCCACCAAAACAATCTCTTCAAGTCTTGGTACATCTTGGTTGATCCTGGATGCATACTCAACTTACTTCTATGAGTATCATCCAGAATTAATCTTCTTATTTCTGGGTTGTTTGGTACACAAACCCGTTCTCCTCGTCTTAGGATTCTATCTGCTCCTTCTTTGTATTAAGACATCATCCCTTTCTTCAGATTCCTTCCTCTTTCTCTAGATACTGGTCGTACACTTGTTTCTCCCGAATCTGATCCATCAGATCATGTGACACGGTAACCACACCCACACAAAGTTCCCCTGGCATACTGAGCACGGTCAGATACACATCTCTGAACTGTTCTAACAGCTCGTGTTCCTTAACCATCATGGCAGACATATGTAACACCTTCCTACTCAGGGCATCCACTACCACATTCGCTTTTCCCGGATGGTACTGTAATTGGAAATCATAGTCCTTCAGCAATTCCAGCCACCGTCTCTGTCTCATGTTGAGCTCTTTCTGATCGAACAGCTACTTCAAGCTCTTATGATCGCTGAAGAAATTGAACGTCGAACCATACAAGTAGTGCCTCCAAATCTTCAACGCAAAGACCACCGTTGCTAACTCCAGATCATGAGTAGGGTAATTCTTCTAGTGCACTTTCAACTATCTCGAGGCATATGCTACCACTTTCCGATTCTGCATCAGAATACTGCCTAACCCCTAGTATGAAGCGTCACAGTACACTTCAAAAGGTTCACTTGGATCTGGTAACACCAGCACTAGCGAAGTAGTCAGCCTTTTCTTCAGCTCCTAAAAACTCTGCCCATCGGCTTCAGTCCACTCAAAAGCTTTATCCTTCCTCGTCAATTGGGTAAGGGGTCCTACAATCTTAGAAAATCCCTCGATGAACCTCCGATAATACCCAGCCAAGCCCACAAAACTACGTATCTCAGTCACTGTGGTTGTTTTCTCCCACTCAAGAACTGCTTCAACTTTTGACAGATCTACAGCAATTCCTTCCTTTGAAATCACGTGACCCAAAAACTGCACTTCGTAGAGCCAAAACTCACACTTAGGCAGCTTCGCGTACAACTATTTCTCCTTCAGAACCCGAGGAACCACACTAAGATGTTCAACATGTTCTTCCTGGTTTCGCGAATAGATGAGTATGTCGTCTATGAAAACGACGACAAACTTATCTTAATAGGGACGAAAAATCCTATTCATATAATCCATGAATATGGCTGGAGCATTCGTCACCCCAAAAGGCATTACAAGGTACTCGTATTGCCCATAGCGAGTTCAAAACGCTGTCTTTGGTACATCCTCTGCCTTGACACGAATCTGGTGATAACCCGATCGCAGATCAATCTTAGAGAAAACTGCCGTTCCCCTCAACTGATCCATCAAGTCATCTATCATCAAAAGAGGGTACTTGTTCTTAATGGTAACCTTGTTCAACTGGCGATAATCCACACATAGGCAAGAAGTTCCTTCTTTCTTCTTCACCAACAGCACAGGTGCTCCCCACGGCACACACTAGGTCTAATGAACTGCTTCCCCAATAAGTCCACCAATTGTTCCATCAAGGTCTCCAACTTTGCAGGTGGCATTTGATACGGTGCCATAGACACTGGTCTCATTCCTGGCACAAGATCCATCGAAAACTCGATGTCTCCAACTGGCGGTAATCCTGGTACATCTTCAGGAAAGACTTCCGGAACTCGTTCACGATAGGTACACTCTCTAATCCCTACTCAGCTCCGTTCGTCACCCGATTTGAGGTTTCGCCCCAATAACTTATATTATTTCGCTTTTTAGTGCGAAAGACCGATTTTATCAAAAATGTAGGAAATTCGATTCTAAGCCTAACTGTTTCGTTCACGAGTCAAAATTAGGTTGTCTGAGTAGTAAAATCATCTTGTCAGCGAAAAACGAAGACCGAGCTCCGTTTGAGTTTTCGACCCAAAATTTAACCATAACACCCTACGATAGCATAGAGCGTGAATGTGTTATTAGTTTATTTAATTTCATTATCTAAACCTCAGATAAAAATATAAACTCATTTATATAATTTACTGATATTAGAAAGCATGAAAATCGGGGTGTTACAAAAAGAGTGTGACATCCCATTAAACCTAAGGTAACTTTATATTACTTTTACTTTGATGAAATCACTTTCATCATTTTTTTTTTTAAAACACTTAGTTAGTTCGATAAACTATGACCAAAGTAAAAATACGTTTTCACCTTAGTAAAACACTTGAAGGTCGAAACTCTATTTGATCTTTGGATCAAAATCACTTCTTATTTTGTTTTGAAATATAAGTTTCTAAAACACTTTCTAACTTTCAAAGCCATTGAATGTTCAAGAACAACTCATATTCTCCTTTTTCTTACAACAATGGCCAAATACTCCCACCCATGGGAGGTGAAAATTTTGCTTTACTAACTTGTCAAGTCATAGCTCAAAATGATCACAAGGTTATGATGAACAACAATCATGCATCATTCAACCATATCAAGCATAAAAATCCTTACTTGATCTAGAGATCAAAGTATGGTTTTCAACATACATGAAAACATTTTTCCATCCAAACATACGTCATCATAAGCATATACTAAACATGGAACCATTATTACAACCATGTTCTCAAAGACAACTTCACAAATAAAGTAGTGAACCCAAGCAAAAGGGTTTCACCCAAACCAAGCATAAACAACCATTTTCACCTTCCACCAATTTTGGTGTGATGAGGTTCACTCCCCATACCTTTTGTGAAGTAATCCTCCGAATGAAAAGTCGTCTGACCGATTCGCGAATCATCCGATCACACACCCGATTACTCAACACCAACTACATTCACACAAACGAATCAAACATCAACATTCAACAACACATATTTTCCCTATTTCCTTAGACTTAGGGTTCGGCCCTAGGGCTCTAAAATTAGTTAGAGATGTCTAAAATTTCCTATTTCTTGGATGAAGGATCCTTAGGTATACCTAACACTAAAAAAAGTCTCATTACTCAAGAATTGAATCAAAAACTCAAGGTATCTGAATATATAGGTTTCGGCCTTCTATAACCATATAAGCTTGGGAAACTTTTGGTTATTTTCTCTTGAACTATGGAAGAGGATGATGAAACTAACTCATAAATATTGATTTTACATTAAAAGGATTTTTCTACAATTTTCTATGGATTTATGAAGTTTGAAGTTCAAACTTGAACATAGATGAAAAACAAGTTTTCAATGAAAGAATACGAAGATTGAGAGATCAAAGGATGAATTTGCAGCACCCTTTCCCGAGTGTCACATTCCCGAACGTTTATAAGGCCGAAAATATTTATTAATACGGAAAATACGATTTTTCTTTTTCTTTTCTTTTCATAAAGATGTAATGGGATTAGTAAAGGTAATAAGTGAACTTAGGTTCATCATGCATTACTAGGACATACTGTATTATAAATACAGAAACAGAAAACGAAAAACAGAAACATCAACATTACTATATACAGACATAAGGAATAAAATAAGTACTAGGAGTCGTAGCTCCCAAAAGGTACTGCAAAAACTGATATAGTCCGGCCGACAACAAAACTAAAACAGCAAAAGAGTCCACCTCCGAACTCAAAGGGACTGCTGAACCAAACCATCGTCGCATCCATCTGTTCAAGCAGCAACAGCAAGTACCAGCAGAAAACATACAGATATGGGTGAGATTCCCGTTCATCAACACAACAAAACAACAGTAGTGAAAACGGGACGACTCACCAGGTAACAGCGTACCCAACATGTTAAACAGTTAAACATCATACTAAAACTCTCAATATAGATCACGTTAAACAGTTAACGGTATAATATAATGCATTCTTAAACAGAACAACGATGTATAGCAGTAAATGTAAACATCAATAGCCACGCAATGCAGTGCAATGTACATGACTCAATGCCAATGTCACTGGGTACTACTCTGACCCCTACTCTATGGAGCTAACAAAACATTCGGAGAGAGTAAATGGGAGGACATGTTCCAGTTTCTGCCAGCCATGAGCAAGATGCTACAACATTCGTAACGTGCACATATCTGGCTTTACGGTAACACTCTCGACCAAACATGAAAAGTACGGCATCTAGTAGAGGATATCAGTGTATTGCACGGATTCGCCATGACACAGAAGAATCACCAACTGGTCACATGTCAACCCTTCCAACCTTGATACCTCCAAAAAGACTATTGAAGATCGTCACTGTAAGATTCGCACTCGCATCAAGGTGTAAGCTCAACTCCTAGGCTCAAGGCCTTACAACTATGCACATGAAATGCCAATGCTTACACAAAGCAGATGCGATAAAGCAATGTCTACCCATTGGATAGACCTCAAGGTTCACTAAGGTTCTCTTCCTTAGAAACTACACACATCTTTGTTTTATAAAACAGTCATCCATCGGATAAAACATTTATCCATCAGATAAATATCTCGTGATTCCTTTGGAATGATCCAGACTGCTTTCAGAATCGTCGACTGTCCCCACAAACCAACACAAGTCCTTTCAGCGTGTTTTGTCCTCACTCACACGCTTTCTAGGAAACATCCCAGAAGGTCACCCATCCCGTAATTACTCTAAGTCAAGCACGCTTAACTATAAAGTTCTTATGTTCTAAGCTCCCGAAAAGAAGATAAATCTTGTTGGTATGGGTAGTACCAATCAATTCTTATATGCCTTCCCTTAACTATACAGTCCCATACCTGCATAGTCTCAAGATTCCTTCCACTGTACAGTCCCATACCTGCACAGTCTCAGGATCTCTCTCATTCCAGTTATCACAAGACGGAAACAATTGAACGATTAACCTAGATCTGAATCATCGGTCCATCATCGAACTACTGTTTCGAAAACCAAAACGTTTCGTGTTTGTGTTTACGTCTTATGAATTATGTCTCAAGTCCTAAGCATTATGAATAAGGATTAGGAATCCTCTTAGATAAGTCTTTAAGCCTTTCTAAGATATTAATTCCTTGATTTTCAATTAGGGAAACAAGTGTTAATTTCACTTAAGTCTTATGAACTCATTGATGTACTATGTCATCAATGGTATAGTACATGGTCTTGTTTCACCACATACCATACTTAATTAACCATTGTCTTCAACTCTAAGTTAATTACTTAACTTAGGTTTTTCACGCGTAAAACTTTACGATTGAGTTAGAAAACTCCTTTTGTAAACCAAACAACTTTTACAATTGAAAACTCATTTGATTTGAAACAACATTTGAACTAATTACTTCATTTCTAGCATTTTCTAAAAGGTGAAATCCGCTTAGCGAGAGTACATTCGCTTAGCTAAATTAAGGCAGTGATACCTCATTTGAAATTCCTTTCTCGCGGGGCGAACAGAAGTTTCGCATCACGAGGCTGAGAGCAGTATTTGCTCCTTATACAAATCCTCTGTATCGCGAGGCGAATATTGTCTCGAGTCACGAGGCAGAGAACTGTATTTCAAACCGACCTTCTGCATCGCGAGGCGATAATTGTCTCGCGTCGCGAGGCAGAGAGCTGTAATTCTTCACTGCTTAGGCGGTTCGCGGGGCGAGAACTACTTCGCTGCGCGAGGCCGAGAATCTGCATCTTTGCTGCTCGGGCAAGCCCACTGTCTCGCAAGGCGAGGCAAGGTTAGCCGGGCGAATGCCTTGTTTTCCCTCTGTCTCGCGGGGCGAGACAGGGTTCGCTGGGCGAGTGCCCTGTTTTCACTTTTCCTTAACTTCTTCATTAATTCTCTTTTGAAACACTTAGTTTGATTAACAAACCTATGGCTAAAGAAAAGACATTTTCCACTTTGGTGACACACTTAAAAGGTTAAAACTTCATTTGATCTTTGGATCAAAATCACTTTTGTTTCTCTTTGAAAACATAGGTTATGAAATCATGTTTTTCTTGCTTCAAAACCTTGCTAGATCAAGAGCAACACATGTTCGTATATTTCCTCTTACTAAGGCCACAAGCCTTCTCAATGAAAAATGGAGACTTTGCTTCACCAACAAAGCAAATGTAGCTCAAAATGCTTACACAATTATGATAAACCACAATACACATTACTACATCATAATCAAACATAGAAGTCCATCATACATCATGGCATCATAATCAAGCACAAAAGTCCATACTTGATCTAGTGATCAAAGTAGGTTTTTCAACATACATGGAAATGATTTTCATTCAATCATCTCATCATCAACACATGCTAAAGCACACTACAACATACACCTATCAAGACAACCTTGTTCTTGAAGAGAACTTAACAAAACTTAACAATTAAAAGTGAAACTAAAGGGTTTCACCCACACATAAGCTTAAACGACCATCTTCATCACCACCATCTTGGTGTGATGAGGTTCACCTCCCATACCTGTTGAAGAGCAGATTCCCGGATCAAAATCGGTTGATCGGTTTGTGAACCTCCTGATAGTTGTCACCAACTACAAACAACCAAACAATCAAACATTAAACAACAATCAAACAAAAATCAACAATTCTACCTAAGGGCTTCGGCCACCCTAAAGAGAATAAAGGTAGGAATTGATCTTGGTTTTCCATTTCATGGATTCAAAGGCATAGGAAAGCTAAGGATGAAATCAAGTGTTAGAAATCAAAATTTGATGAAAAACACTATTCATCATCTTCATATAGGGTTCGGCCATTTTGTGATTTTTGAGCTATGATGAGAGTTGAATCATAAGATCTTGGGTTTAGGTAGAGAATGATGAGGTGAGTTCAAAGAAATTGGTCTTACCTCAAAAGGATTTTTCTACAATTTCCTACGGATTTTCAAAGTTTTGGATCTAAGAAATTCTTTTCATGAAAATGGATTTTGATCTTGAAATAAAGAGATATTCAAGAAGCTAAGAGATCCTAGAAGTGATCTTACCTTAAAATGAAGGAATTTTGCTCAAGGAATCAAGTGATTCCAACAAGAAACCAAGCTTTTCTCAAGAACAACAATGGAGCTTCTCAAGGTTGAAGATGGAGTGTGTTTTGGGAGGGCTGTGTGCGTGAATGAGGGGCTGGATGGGGCTGAGTTCAGCCTTAAAACAAGTCACTTAAGGGCAAAATAGTCATTTGCCAAAAGGGTAAAATGGTAAAAGTGCAAAAGACTAATGTTAGGGGCATTTTGGTCATTTCGCATCTAGATTTTCTCGATCGTCATGACGACTCTGGCATACTCCACCAAGTGTCCTGGGATGATGCGGTATCGAGCTTATCCGTTGTCGGGTCTCGTTGAATCCCTTTACGACTCCAAACGCCTCCTGGTTCGATTATACGACCGAATATAATATATTATTATTATTTTTCGGACGTCAGGACGGATTTTAACGAAGATGTAGAGAATAAAATACCGAGACTTACTGTCTCGTTCACAAGTCCAAATTAGGTCTCGATAGTAGAAAAAGGTTACTATCCATGAAAAACGCAGACCGGGCTCCGTTTGAGCTTTTGCCCGAAACTTAACCATGGCTTCCTATGGTTGTATAGAACATTCCTATCTTCTCGGAATATTTTATTTCACTTTCTAAACCCTTCAATAAAATACAAACGTTAAAATACTGGAAAATTAGGAAAATTAGAAAACGTGAAAATTGGGGCGTTACAGAGTTCATACCTCTTGGAGGATGAAGATGAGTAAGATCACAAAGTTTCCTCACCAAAATCCTTAAGAGTTTCTTAAGAAAAAGGAGAGAAAGAAAAAAAGAAATGTGTTTTGGAGAAAATGAAGTGGATGGTGTGGTTTGATGAAGGTGGGGCGTGTGAGATGAAAGGAGGAGCAAGGGTGTCCAAAAATTTCACTTAAGGGGCAAAATGGTCTTTTCACCCAAGGGTAAATGGTAATTATGAAAAAGGTTAGGGTATTTTGATCTTTTCGCGTCCAGATAATTTCTGACATCATCATGACACTGGCACGCTTTCCTGGGTGATGTGACCTAATGTGACTTCACGTTTATCCACTAGCGGGTCCTGGTAAATCCAAAATCAGCTCCGTTCGTCACCTGATTTGAGATTTCACCGGCATAACTTATATTAATTCACTTTTTAGTACGAAAAAACCAATTTTATCAAAATTTTTGGAAATTCAATTCTAAGCCAAACTGTTTCGTTCACGAGTCAAAATTAGGTCTTTTGATTAGTAAAATCTTACTGTCAATGAAAATGCAAACCAGGCTCCGTCTGAATTTTCGACCCAAAATTCAATCATAGCTCTCTATGATGACGTAGAGTATAAATGTGGTATTGGTTTATTTAAATTCACTTATTAAACCTTAGATAAAAATATAAACTCATTTATACAGTTTATAGGTCTTAGAAAGCATGAAAATCGGGGTGTTACATTGATCTTCGTGCTACGACTGTTCAGGTGGGGAGAAAGAGTACTACTGCCGTCGGGAAGGCAAGAGTAGTGTAGTATGTTTTCTGCTATGCATAGGGAAGCCCTTACCCTACTAGTGGTTGAGCCCCGAAAAAGTACCTAAACCCTAGGTTTAGCTTACTTTGGGCTATCGCCGTTAAGTTTGGAAACCCTAGGTTAGTAAACTGTTGATTGAGGATGATCTGTTTCATATGACTGCTATGATGATGACTGTTGTTGCTATCTGTCTAAGTGCCTATATGCTACTTGGTATGTGATATGCTGCTATGTGCTGTCGTTGATATTACTGTTGTTAATATTGATGTTGTTATGCTGTTTGTGGTAATCGTTGTATGGTGGCGGAATGCCGTAGAATTAAGTTTGTCTTGTGCCGTGTTGCTGTCGGGTTGATACCGTGGATGGTGTTGTTGCTGTTATGCTGACTGTTCAAGGCTGTGACCGTGTTGTTTGAGCTATGGCTCGTGGACGCGTGGCGTCGAGGCTATGGCCGTGTGGATGCAGTGGCATCGTGTTGTTTCTGATTGAGAGTTTAGGCGTAAGATCCGATATCAAGCCCGTTAAGGATGTTTGTTGCATATCATCATCTGCCAAGTAGCGAGGCTGTACGACAGGTAGTATGGGCTACCAGTGTCATACGAGGTTAGTTTTACCTGAGTGTGGGTACAAAAAGTAGATGGGGCGGTCAAGTGAGTGACCTTGGGGATGTTGTCGGTCTTGGGAATAGTTTACAATGACGAATGAGGTAGCTCCTATCCTGTCGTGACGCCCGATCCAATCCGATTTGCCTGACTAATCCCAGAGCTTTCCATTAGTCCAGGATAACGTTTCGAGGCGACCGAGATATCCCAGTTCGGATGTGGAAGGGGGATGCACTCTAATTGGTCACGACGAACAGTTCGGTTTCTTGGAAAAACTAACTCCGTTTCGACACAGAACCTGTTCCGATGTGGGCTTGTTCGGGTGTGGAACCGTTTCAGTGAGAACTAGCTTTGTGAGTTTTCGACCGACATGCTGCATGGGATTAGTATCCCGGTCTAGAGGATTGATCTGAATGTGAGACTCAAGGAGATGGATGCTTGTTGCATGTGTTGTCTTGAGAGATGTCTGTTGGAATGCAATAACTGCTATACCTGTCATATCTGTTATATGCTAAATGTTTTGTTTACTGCATTACTGTTGTTTTCCGACTTCGCTATGCACTGTATTTATTATCTCCCTACTATTTTCCCTAATGTTCTATTTTGGATTTGCTTGAAGATGACGAGCCAGTCGAGACGCAGGATGGACCCGAGGCTTCACCCATTTATCACGGGGGCAGCGCGGATGCCGGTGCTGGGAGACATCGAGATCATCTACGATGATGAGTGTAACACTCCCCTCAGGTGCTACGTACTCGAACTCAAAATGTGGAAAACATCAAGAAATAAAACGTTGGTTGATTTTGGAAAATACTTTAATTAAGTAACTACGTTCGAAAATGCGGGTCTAAAAATTTTCTACATGCATTAAGAAATTCAAACTCAAGATAAAGGAATAAACTTTATAACACACGCCAATATTCAACATTCATAATGACATAATCATAACATAAGTTTAGGTCTGATATATCATATTACAGACTCAAAATATTTGTCCAACATACATGCAGCAACTAATATAAGACTGCATCAAAAATAAAACTCCTATGCTGGTCGGGCTAAAAGTAGCCATTGGGATACAACCCCAAAGTTAGCTTCGATTCCCAAAGGAATTCGGAGGGATCCTCTTTTCTGCACCTTCAAAACACTCTGTCATCTGAGTCCTCACTTGTCCGCGGGGACCTATGATCAACATCTGTACATGTATTCCAAAAACACAACAGGGTGTCCAACATGTACAGACAAAGGTGAAATACTCATTGTATAAGTTTATCATGATAGCCGCACAAGTGACAAACAACAGATACAATCACATATAAATACAGTTATTCATGTAACACAATATCTCAAACACTATCATGAGTTGTAATAATGCATTAGACTCCAATATCATCTTTCTAGTTCATGTACTCTAGAGATTCCTACTTCCCTTGATCGAGCGATAGGCCGCAAATACACCCATAACACAATTGTTCTTATGAGTCGGCCTCTCAATTTAGGTCCGAGCTCCAATTGTTCCAGGGTACCACGTCATAACCATATCCTGAATAGTCCAGTCTCTAATTGAGTTCTTCGTGTTGGGCAACCGATTTACCAGGACACGGGGTTGCTATGCCACCGGCCACTTGTGGAGTTTCGAACACAGAATGCCCCTATAGACCTAGTGGTCTTAACTAGCTCAATTCTCAACTACTTGAGTTGTAGCTCGTTTTCATATGGCACGTCTGCCGGTTCATGCATGTACACAGAGAATTCTGTTTTCTTTTTCGTTCATTCTTTCCTTTGTGGAGGCACATGGCTCACGACTCGTTTTAAAGGACATTAAGCCTGTTCATTCAAAACACAGGACACGAAGTCCGAGTGCTCAATCCACAAAACACTAGTCCGACGTCTCGATCACTAGATTTGCATTCATCTCAAAGAGTCATCGTTTTTATTTTCAGTCTTATTTTCACAAAACAGATTTGGAAAACAAAAATCAATTCCATTTTCTTGAACTAAGACATTTCTTTTTCAAAGAAAACATTTTCCGGGAAAAACTCTTTTTCTTCACAAATCTTTTTTTGTTTTCTAAAGGTTCCGCCTCCTTGAAAAACGTTTTTCTAAAACAAAAATTAATTTGCATAACTTTTCCTCAAACCACTTTTTCTTTTTAAAAGGACATAAATTTTCAAAAATGAAGTTACTTTTCTTGAAAAAGCAACACGTTTCCCAAAACCCTTTTTGATTTTAAAATCCGGTTTTCAAAACTTAGATTTCGATTTTCGAGTATTTTAATTCTTTATCGAGTCATAGCCAGTCCTATGTTCATTAACCAGTCTAGGATATATATATATATATATATACACACACACACACACCAATCTCAAATCAACATAACCAGTATATCTCATTGAAGGCATCCATGCCACAATGCATATTCAAGTACTCAAATACAAACATCATTAAGTACATCAACTTCATATTTCATTCCAGACACATTTTCAAATCATCAATCAAACAACAACATCACATCATGAGACTACCAAACTCAAATAATGAAATACCTCCCTTTACCTCTCTAAGTTCTTAGTCAAATTCCCTAACGGTTCTCGGCTTCGGTTCCGGTGTCATCCGCGTCGCCTAAAACAATCAAATACAATTCAATTCTCAACAATCAATCAACACAAAATAACAACATCAAAACATAATTTCCTCCCCCAAAAGTGGTCTAAGGTTCGGCCAAATTTGGTAAAAAGGGATAGGGATCTCATTTGGCTCCAATCTTTTTGATGGTTGATTCTTAAGCTTGGTTAACACTAATACAAGTCCTATTACCCAAAAATTTGAAACAAAACTCAAGGTTCTACACGCTCATAGGTTTCGTCCATGAAGAGAAAAATGGGCTAGGAATTGATTTGGTTTTCCATCACTTGGATTCAAAGACAATAGGAAATGAAAGGATGGAATCAAGTGTCATAGAACAAAAATGGAAGAAATCCACTTGCCCCAAAATTGCTAGGGTTCGGCCCTTTCAACTAAATTAGGATAGGATGAGAGTTTGATCATATACTCTTGGATAGAGGTAGAAGGCGATGAAGCTAGCTCAAAGAAATTGGTTTCCCAATAAAAGGATTTTTCTACAATTTTCTATGAATTTTTGAAATTTGGATCATAAACTTGAATTTCATGAAATGAAGATTTCAAACTTGAGATAGGAAGAGATTCATGAAGCTTAGAGATCATAGAAGGTGTTCTTACCTCTTGAATGATGAAGAATCAAGCTTTTCTCTCAAAGATTCAAGCTTTTTCTCTTAAGAAAAATGGAGAAATGTCTTAAGGAAGAAGATGAAGTTGTGAAGTGAGGTGATGAAGCTCTCCCTTGGCTGGTTTGGTGCGTGGGATATGGGCTGAAATGGGCCAAAAGTTGGGTCACTTAAGGGCAATTTGGTCATTTCCTTCAAGGGCAAATGGTAATAATGAAAAAGGTTAGGGGTATTTCGGTCTTTTCACGTCCAGATATTTTCAAACGTCATGATGACTCTGGCACGCTTTCCCATGTGATGTGACTTGATGTGACATCAAGAATATCCGTTAGCGGGTCCCGGTAAATCCATATGCAGCTCCGTTCATCACTCGATTGAAGATTTTCACTCGAACGAAGTCAGGAAGTGATTTTTTTTTTTAAATTTAACAAAAACATAGCAAATTAAATTCTAAGACTTACTGTCTCGTTCACAGGTCAAACTGAGGTCTCCTGAGCAGTAAAATCTTACTGTCAATGTAAAAACACAGACCGGGCTCCATTTGAGTTTTCAGCTCAAAATTTAATCGTAGCTTCTTACGATAGCGTTGAGCATGAATATGGTCTCGGTTTATTTTATATCATTTTCTAAGTCCTCGAATAAAATAAAAACTTAATTATATAACTTGTTGATTTATAAAGACAGTGAAAATCGAGATGTTACAATGAGAGGGGATGGCGGGTGGACCCCTCGACCTTTTTGGTGGTTTACACAGGACCCGTTAGTCTGATCTTTCGGAGTGGCACGCCGCCGTATGTGGGCATCATTGGACCCTACCATCTGTACCAGTTCCTTCTTTTCCCTAGGATGTGACGACCTCCGAGACAGAGGGAGCTAGACTACATATGGGTGGCACCCCAGTCTTCGGTCGTGTCCAGCAGGAGGGCCTACGTCTACAGAGGCCAGTGTCGGAGGACAGAGCATTATCTGAGAACCTATTGTAGGCGTAGGATTGTGGTGTCCAGCTCTTCGTCAGAGTATGAGCCTTTAGTGCGGTACAGGTGTACTCATGGCGACGGTCAGGATAGCTCAGAGCATCCTCACCACTGATGGTGAGAGCTCGCCAGTGCGTCCTAGGTGGTGAGCTGAGAGCTTTTCATGTACTTTTGAGTGGGGGCGGGTTGTGCTGGTGAGCTCCGAGAGTCGTTTCTTTTTTATGTTAATGTATTTTTCAGTTCTTGTTTACACAGTATGTATATATATATATATATATGTACAGTGCCCCTACTGTTGGGGCTACCGTTACGCATGTTATCTATATATCTTTGTCTATGCTTTTGCGCTTTACTCTGATGGTTTCTATGTTTGCCGTTACTGCTTGATTGTTTCCGCAACTATGAAACCAGTCCCAAATGTGTAGGGTCATAAGAATCTGACCTCTTTTACCTAAGGTAAATTAAATTAATAAAACTAAGGAAAAATAAGGGGGACAAACATTAATTATAAGTCCAAGAACTATTTATAAATTTTATGGGGAGGAAGAAGCAAATACACAATAATCAAGGGATTTAACAGCAATAAAGAAATAGTGAGTTAAAAATAAAAAGGGAGTTACTCTCCCTCTTTATTCTCCATCCTGAACTCAGAGAAAGAAGAAAAGAGTAGTGGGTGTTAGGGTTTTGTGTAGAGAGGAGAAATGGTAAGTTCTCTCTTCATCTTCCTCTTCTTCCCTCTTGAAAATTCATGAGTTTCATGCTCTTCATCTCTATCATAGTGTATAAGAAGAAAGAGCTAGAAGAGGAACCTGAAGAACTCTCATCCATCTCAAGAGCTTAGGTATTGAATAACCTTAAAGGTAAGGGTCTAAACTTCCTAATCTTGTAAATTTCTGGTTTTGAGTTTAACATTGTATCTTTATTTATTTTTGGGTACATGAATTTAGGGAGAATTTGATGCAAATTGTTTGAAAATGATTATCATTCGAATCTCTTTGTCAAATCTGTTTTATGGTGTGAATCTGGCTAAATATTGAAGTGGGTTGCTAGAACATTAGATGGATAAATAACTCTTGAAAGGAAATTTTAAATGAACACTTGGGTTGCTTTCTTTTCCTTTGACGGGGCAGCTTGCTGCATTGGTTTTTTTTTTCTCCTTCCCTGGGAGCAGCAAATGCTGCGTTTTTCCTCATGTACGGGCACTTCAAGTGTTGCTGGTCTAGCAACACAATTGCTGTAATTATTTTTATTATGACCCAAAGGAATGCTACAGCCTCCATAGGCTTTTAGTAGCCAATTTGGGATTATTACCCAGTAGGTGGGGTGGTGAGCCTTATATATATATATATATATATATATATATATATATAGGAGATGAAGTAAGCAACTATAGTGTATTTATTATTATGCTTATGATGAGATAAGTGTACCTATGATGTACAAATGTAAGGATGAAAATCTAGGATAAAATTTGAGCATGCTTATATTGACATAACACATTCTTTTTTTGGGTAATAGACATAGCACACTCTATTGCTTCAAAATATTGATGATGGAATTATAAAAATGATGATATTGATGGTATTGAGTGGTTGAAGAAAGTATTAATTTTAATGTAGTGGAATTGTTGTTGCTACAAATAATACAATG
This sequence comes from Ammopiptanthus mongolicus, assembly GCA_039655645.1. Taxonomy (NCBI): domain Eukaryota; kingdom Viridiplantae; phylum Streptophyta; class Magnoliopsida; order Fabales; family Fabaceae; genus Ammopiptanthus; species Ammopiptanthus mongolicus. Next base: position 42,768,082 of record CM077345.1, read on the forward strand.
AAATATGATAAGTTTCTCATTATAGTCAGGTGATTGATTTGAAAATAATGATGTTTGCATTCATGGAAATATATGAAATATGAGATTGATGTGAGGTGAATTATTCAGAATTGTGTAAGTAATATACGACATGCTGACGGGACCCATTATGATTGAGGTCCTTGTGCATATCCTAATCGAATCGTGTAATATTCTTCCAGATTCACATTTTATGTTCTCTTATGTTATACTTTTAGTTCGTACCTTTACTGAGTTTGTATAGCTCACTCCCTCAGTGTCTCAGATGCAAGTGTAGGAGCTGCTGGACCATCCCGAGCCACCCCAACGTCTTGAATGGGGTTTCTAGTTCTATGCCTCGGCCATGCAAAAGTCTTAAATTTATTTTTGGACAAACTTTGTTCTGTATAACTTCTTTATTTATAATTGAATCTATTACTTTGTTATGGAGTTGATCTCCAAGGATTATCTTTTGAATATTGTTGTTTTCTTTATTTTTGAAGAAATATAGAAAGTGGTGATCAGGGTTCTTTATTGATTTTGGGAGAGATATGGTTGTTTTGTTGTGTGAGACTTTTAGGTTTCGGAGATGGGATTTTCTCCCTTCCTCTGGCCGGTCACGACTTAGGTTTTGGGTCGTGACAAAGTTGGTATTGTAGCATCCCGATTTTCTTATTCTTTCTAATTAATCAGTATTTATATAATTGTATTTTATTGGAGGGTCTAGAAAGTGAAATAAATTAATCCGAGACCATAGTCACGCTCTACGCTATCGTAGGAAGCTATGGTTAAGTTTTGGTCGCAAACTCAGACGGAGCCCGGTCTGCGATTTTCACTTACAGTAGTGTTTTACTACTATCAGGACCTAATTTGGACTCGTGAACAAGACAGTTAGTCTTAGAATCACGTTTCCTATATTTTCGAAAATGTTCATCCTGACGTTCGAAAATGAAAATAATATATTATATTCGGACCGATAATCGATCTGGGAGACGATTCGAGCCGTGTAAGGGTTTTATGAAGCCCATATGCGGATAATCTTCTTGTCAAGGCTATGTCAAGTCATCTAGGGACTCATACCAGTGTCGTGATGATTTTCAAAATGTCGGGACGCGAAATGACCAAATTGCCCTTGGTTCTTTTTACTAAATTACCTTTTTACCCTTGCTTAACTCATAAGTCTTCTAACTTAAGAAAATATCTAAAATTCTCTCACTCTCTCTCTCCTCTCTTTCTCGGCCCTCTCTCTTTCTCTCTCCCCCATTCTCTTCTTCTTCTTCCTCCATTTTCTTCTTTTCTCCATTTCTTCATCTCCATTTTTCTTCAACTTCCACAAAGTTTTTCAAGAAAGTTTGTGAAGCAAAGTTGATCCTCTCATCCTCATCTATCATCTAAGAGGTATAGATTTCATTCTTGAGCTCTCAATCTTATTTTCTTCCATTGAAATCTATGGTTTTAAGTTTTTAGATCTAAACTTCAAAAATCTCTAGAAAATTTTAGAAAAATCATTTTAATGCCAAACCAATTTCTACAATCTAGTATCATCCCCTACTATCATAATCCAAGAGCTTGAAATCAAATAAGCTCTCTAGACTATTTATCGAGAAGAGGCCGAATGGGTAGAAATTGGGGGAAATGAGTTTTTTTGTTCATTGTTTTGATTTCACCTATTTCATTCCTTAATCATGTAATCCAAGTGATTAGGAAGCCAAATCAAACTCTCACCTATTTTCATGGTGATGGCCGAAACCCTACTTTGATTGGTTTTAGGGGTTTTGGTTCAAATCTTTGATAATTGATCATTGATTATGTATTAGGTATGCTTAAGGACTATTGATCCAAGAGTTGGTAGAATTTCAACATCCCTAGCCTAATTAATTAAATAGGGGCAGTAGCTAATCCTAAGGATTAGGGAGTTTATGAATTAACTGTTTTAATTTCTGGTTGTGTTTTGTTGTATAGAATCTGACAGGACTCGAAGTTCCGACCACGCACCCGATTGAAAGTTGCAGAGCCGCATTCGGAATCTCTCGAAAGCTTTACTAAGGTGGGGGAAAGAGCCACAATATCGTCGGGGAGGCAAGCTTTAAATAATATATATTGATATGCGTAGGTCGACCCAAACCCTTCTAGAGGTCGTTTGACCGTTAGGTTGATTTTGATGCATATTGAGGTTGTTTGTGCTGTGATTGGATATTTAACATATTATATGTATGATATGCTTACTATATGTTTATGATTAATTAAATGTTATTTATCTGTAAGATGTTTTTACCATTGAACCTAATGCTGGTTGTTATTTATGCACTGTTGTTGTGACGCCCCCTTCCAGGACATCACATGACAACCTGTTATGGAAACTAAAAAAAACTTTTTGAACATCTAATACCAAAGTAAAACAGTAAAGCAGAATAATTATATAAAACAAAATTTCCATTCATCCAACATTGCCATAAGGCGTACATCGTTTTCCTGATCTTTAGTACGTCATACGTACATCAAACCTAATAGCTGGTCTAATAAAGAAACATCTAAAAATGATGGAGTATACTACCTAGTATACTTCAGACCCATGAGATTTTCGCCTTGCCGTCGCCAGTCCACATATCTTTGCCGTCGATGCAAAGAGACTTTAACTTCGAGATTCCGAGATAACCAAGAGATTTACTGAATTACATCTGTACATGCGTTCAAAAACACAATAGGCGTCCACATGTACAGGAAAGGGTGAAATACCAATGTATGGATTTAAAATATGATAACTACATATAGAACACTATAGCAACGTAAAATCATAGTTTCAGCGTAAAATCACATCCATAAAATCAACGTCTATATAAAATCACTGTTTATAACCATCATAATCAGCACTGTGTATATCATCATCATCACTGTATGTAAAATCATAATGTGTACACACATAATGTATCACAGGGTTTCATACCCGACAGGCATTAAAATATGACACTTCAATATTCAACGTCTAATGCCTAATCTCCGGAGATCCCAACACCGTAACATCGTTTTTATACAAACTGAGCTGATCAGGCTCGATTGCCTAAAAAGGCACACCGTAATAATTGCTTAAAAAGGCACACCGTAATGAAACCATTGAAACCTGTCCAACACAAGGCACAGGCAAACACCGTGTAAAGGTTTCTCATTGTCCATCAAGGCACAATGATATACACCGGCTGAATATCCCGACCACCAAGATATCCAGATTTGAAAACATCATTGGCACGTCTGTCGTAAATGCATGTGAAAACATTTTATCTTTTTGTCACTATTCTTTGTGTTCTTTCTTTCCTTGTCGTAGCACAAGGCTTCCGACCCGTCTAAGTCTTTCATCGTTTTAAAACATCATTTATCAACACAGGACGAAACGTTCGAGTGCTCCATCACGAAGTCTCGAACCGGTGCACCAATTCAATGTTCGTGGTAGTAGAAAAATAATATTCACCTTTATTCATATTCATCATTGATATGAAAAAGACACATAGATCATAGATCATAGGACACACAGTCCACAACGTATCATAGGACACACAGTCCACAACACCGTTTTTCTACGTGTCTTTATCACAGAACACTAATAACCCGACGTCTCGTTTACTAGATTCACGTTTCAACATTTCCATCATTTCGTTCTGTGAAATACAAAAATCAAATCAAATCTCCGTAACTCTTCTAAGTTGTCGGTTTATCAACATTGTTGCAAAATCATTTACAGACAAATCGTTTTCTGTTTAAATACGTTTTAGAACAAATCCAACGTAATTATAATAAAATTTCACCTTCCTTAAATAAATCCATTCCCCAAAAATTCAATTCTATAAGAATGGTTGAAATCAAAATTTTCACCTCAACATAAAACACTGTTTTTAAAATGGTGAAACGGTTTTCGTAAATTTCTTGTAAAATGCTCCTTTTTCACATGAAAAGCATTCAAATCCACAATTTTGACATTTTCCTCTTATGATAACATAATGTACACTTGAGACAATTTCATCATAAATATTTCCCAATGTTTTCCCCCAAATCAGTCTATGATTTTTCTGCAAGGCTTTTAAAAGCTTTTATCTTATTTATGGATTTCAATGCAGCAAACCACAACCATACAGTCATCATATCACAACGTTATAATATTACACATAATCAATATCACATCAACAGCCAATCACATTATTGTCACATAATAAATTCCATCATCACATTCAACCACATTCAACGCTCACATAACAACATATAGCCACATTCAACTTCTCATCAAATCACTTCATTCAATAAATTCATCAACCACACCACATGTAGTTATCATGAATCCCTCAGGTAAACCCCCTTACCTCTTGTAGTGTCTTCACGTCTCTCGGCCTCCGGTTGCAGAATCTTCCGTTCAATCGCCCGTTTATCCTTTCCGATGCTTTAATCCTTCACCACAAGACACAATCATAAGTTTAGATTGTTGAATAACCTAACACTACCCCTATATGGTTTCGGTTATGACTAGCTAAGGTGGCTAGGATTTCCAAATTTTCACATACTCTTGGATTTATGATCAAAGAATATTCTAGACTTAAGGGAAATTGTTATAAATTAAAATTTGAAACAACATCATACTCCTCCCTTTGAACATGAATTCGGTTCCCTCTAGGTCAATAGGCTAGGGATTTTATTTTTCTTCTAGCTCTTGAATTTAAGACATTTAAGCAATAGAAAGGTGAAATCCATGGTTATTTTCCAATACTTGAACAAAAATCTCATCCAAATACCATCTTAGAATTTCGGCCCTATGAGGCAAAAACAGGGCAGCCATGTGATGCTCTTGGATAATGAATCTAGAGGTCTTAATGAGTTCATAGAAATTAATTTCATGAGCATAGGATTTTTCTACAATTAGTTATGGATTTTTGAAGTTAAAATCCTAACCTTCACCTACATCATAAACATTCATGGTCTCTAGAGAATAAGAGTGAAGCTTACCTCTAGTTTAGTAGGGATTTGCAAAGATTGAAGCTTCTCCTAATCACCTTGATTGGTTTCCTTTATGAATTAGAAAGCTTGAAGAGTTTTATGGTGGTGAGTCTATGGAGAGAAAAATGAAAGAGAAGAAGAAGAAGGTGGGGGAGGGGGGCTGCATGAAGGAGACTGAAAATGGGTGAAAAATTGGTGTTTTCATCTTAATGAATAAGGAAGGGTAGAAAGGTAATTTGCTAAAAGGGTAAAATGGTCATTTTGGGAAGTTTTAGGGGCATTAAGGTCATTTGGTGCTCTAAGTCATGATGACTATGGTGAGTCACTAGGTGACTCACCCTAGTGAGGTGTCATGATAGTGACATAGGATTTATCCGTTAACGAGTCCCGATAAATCCGTATTCAGCTTCGTTTTCAACTGATTTCGGTATAACGATTTATTTATTTTGAAAACTTTCAAAATAACCAATATCGTTGGAAATAAAATATAAAACCTAATTGTTTCGTTCACGAGTCAAAATTAGGTCATCTGAGCAGTAAAATCATACTGTCAGTGTAAAACGCAGACCGGGCTCCTTTTGAGTTTTTGACCCAAAATTTAACCATAGCTTCCTACGATAGCGTAGAGCGTGACTATGGTCTCTGATTATTTTTTTTTCACTCTCTAGACCCTCCAAAAAATACAAATACAGGTAGAGAGTGTGAAAAAATCGGGGTGTTACAGTTGTGACTGCTGATCTCTAAGTAGAGCTAGGCAGTGATTTCTGATAAGTTGGGAGATGATTGTGTGGTGAGAAAGTCGAGGATATATATATGTCGTAGTGCTCAACCTAGAGATACAATTTTGATCTGTTGATGTTGTGATATAAAGTCGATACCCGGTTAAGCCGGAGGAAAGTTGGTTGTGGTTGTTTATAAGTCGTGGTTGAGGCACTAAGTGTTGATCCTGAGATGAGTTAGTGAGATTCATGTTGCATAGTTGTTGTTCATCACTGTGTTGGCATCTGGGCGATTTCGATCTTACCTGCGGGGAGATGATTGTACCGATTAGTTTGGCGTAGGGGCGATTCTGATCTTACCTGCGGGGAGATAATCGTACCCGTTAGTCGAATTGTAGACGGACGGGAGAATGTCTCGACCTAGCCTGAGGGTGGGGGATATGTCGTTACCGAAAGTTGAGTTGTTAACGGACGGAAGATATGTTCCGACCTAGCCTGCGGGCAGCAGAACATGTCGTTACCGTAAGTTGCGTTGTTGACGGGCGATTATTCTGACCTGGCCTGCGGGCGGGGGAATATGTCATACCTCTGAGACGAGTTGGGCCTGCGGGCTTTTGACCGAACCCTGCCTTATGGGAGGTGTAATAGTGATGATTGGGACACCTTGATTTGTTGGGGATGTCGCGTCATGATCGCGTCCATATAGTCGTTAGTTGCATGAGTGTGAGAGACAGTAGTTAAGAGAAAATTATCTGGGAGTTGTTTGGTTGTAACTGTTGTGCTTTTGAGTGTGCTATCTATATACATTATTTTATATAGCTGTTTTTGAAATAGACAGATGCAAACACTAGAAGGGGGTTGAATGGTGTTTGACAAATATATGCGGAATTTAGAAACTTTTTCGCAAGCACAGACGGGTTGTAATAGACAAGTAAACACAGACAGGTCAATCAGACTAATAACTCGTCTGAAGGTTTTCACAGAAAACACACAATCATGCAAGATAAGAAAGTTTTTGATAAACACAATTATAAACCCCTTTAGTTAGATGATAGTTAAGACAAATAATCAAACTAAAGAGTTAAGGAAAAGAGAGATCACTCAGCAAGTTGTATCCTGGTTCACCCCTTAACAATGAGGCCACGTCCAGTCCTTGGCAGCACCAAGTTTTCTCACTATAACTGATTTAGGTTACAGGACAGACAAGTATTATTTTCACACCTAGCCTCTTCAGGCTCCAGACGAGTATTGTTTTCACACCTAGCCTCTCCAGGCTCCAGACAAGTATTATTTGCACACTTAGCCTCTTCAGGCTCAGACGGGTTTGTTTGAGAGAAGTTGTAAAATGATTACACTTTGCAAGTCTTTCACAAGCACTCAGACGAGTGTATTAAATGTGAAGTTCTAAAAGACTGCGTATTAACTTCAAATGATTGAAGAATAAATAATGAAAGAATGAAGATATAAATGCACAGAGTAATTGCTCTTTGATTGCTTTGATCGTTCTCTTGTGTCTATGTAATCTTCAAAGTCTTCTTCATTAAATAGTCTTCAAAATTTAAAGCCGTTGGACACAAAGTCTGAAGTCTTTGGCTTCTTGCAGATCTTTAATAAACGCAATAGAGTTGTTCTGATCAGCCATTAAAGCATAGGGAACTTCGCTTGTTCTCTTTCATCAGAGTGATGCAAACTTCTGATATACCTTTGGTCTCAGTAGGTCTGTATTCGTGCTTTTTGTTTGCAGAGGGAAGACTTTCCCTTTTGGTGTAAGATGCAGTTGTGTTCAGGCAAAGCACTTTGTTGAAGTTCTTTATCAGGGTCGAGACAGCTTTCATCCAATGTATTCTTTAACGTTAGTCTTTAGACGGATGAGTAGCTTCATTAGACGAGTTGATTCTTTAACAAGGAGATGACGTCAGTTGCAAAGTCTTTTAGACGGGTGAGTCTTCCTTTGATCAGATGGTTGAAGACTTCATTAAACGAGTGAACTTCTCTTGGTTCAGACGAGTGAACCTTAGCTAGTTCAGACGAGTAAACTTATCTCAATTCAGACGAGTGAACTTCTCTTGGTTCAGACGAGTGAACCTTAGCTAGTTCAGACGAGTGAACTTATCTCAGTTCAGACGAGTGAACTTTAGTTAGTTCAGACGAGTGAACTTATCTTAGTTCAGACGAGTGAACTTTAGTTAGTTCAGACGTGTGAACTTAAGCTAGTTCAGACGTGTGAACAGTTCATATAGACGCTTAATGTTTTATTCTGCACACTAAGTAGACGAGTTAAATACCACAGACGGGTTCAATTAAATCATTGAATAACTGTTTTAATCTCATCAAAACTAGGGTAAATGCACATCAGACATTTGGAGACTCAACAATCTCCCCCTTTTTGATGATGACAAAACATGTTAAATGATTTAATGAACTTTAAGAAAATTCACATAAATCAGTCATGTATATGATTAGTCAGATTCAAACATTGTTACATAGTTATAACATATTCAGACAGATAAGCATTTAACTTTTTATCTTAGTCTTATCTTAGTATTTTCTCCCCCTTTTGACATTATCAAAAGCAATAGAATATAGAGAGAAAAGAAAAGATACATCATATTAAAAGTAAACATTTGTTACATAGTTATAACATATTCAGACAGATAAGCATTTAACTTTTTATCTTAGTCTTATCTTAGTATTTTCTCCCCCTTTTGACATTATCAAAAGCAATAGAATATAGAGAGAAAAGAAAAGATACATCATATTAAAAGTAAACATTTGTTCATATCAGACAGTTGTAATATAAAGACATTCATATCAGACAGTTGTAATATAAAGACATGTTTCATATCAGACAGTTGTAATATAAAGACATGTTTCATTTAACTTTCTCCCCCTTTTGTCATAATCAAAAAAGAGAAAAGGAGGTATATGACCATCATTGGCCGTGTACAAGGTTCTTTAAAAAGAAAATTACACATAAGTGTTAAAAAGATAAAAAAAAGTTAAAAGCAAGTTTGTCCTTTGGTTTTGCCTAAAGGCTTCTTCAACTGCTCCCCCTGAGCAGATGCATCCTCTCTGATGGTTTTAAAAACAAAGAAAGAGATTTGAAAACTTAAGAACGAAATACCTTTTAAAATAACAGAATGTTTTCCCTTTTAAAGACCAAAGACAGTTGTAATTTTAAATGAAAACACCAAAAAAAGTTTTAAACAGAATTGATTTAAAATAAAAACAGCCATGTAAACATATTGCCTCAGATAAAGAAATGGCATTAAAGATAATAACCATTTAAAAGAAAATATTTCAAATAAAGAGTATGATTCAAAAAGTCAGACGGTTAAACATAGACAGGTATCATAAACACTCATCAGACAGGTTATTCAGCAAGGCAATGCATATTCAAGTTGTCTCTTATAAACTTACACCTATCCTCAGCTAATGGTTTTGTAAAGATATCAGCCCATTGATTTTCAGTTTTAACAAACTTAACATCAAATACACCTTTTTGAGCATAATCTCTTATGAAGTGATGTTTGATTTCTATGTGCTTAGCCTTAGAATGTTGTATGGGATTCTTGGTTAAGCAAATAGCACTAGAATTATCACACCAGACAGGTATATTATGCTCAAATATAGAGTAATCTTCTAGTTGATGTTTTACCCATAGTAGCTGTGAGCAGCAACTTGCAGCAGAAACATATTCTTCTTCTGCAGTTGAGAGGGCGATAGTCGTCTGTCTTTTACTTGACCAGGAGACTAAGTTTGCTCCAATGAAGTGACATCCTCCACTGGTGCTTTTCCTTTCAAGTCTATCTCCAGCAAAGTCAACATCACAAAAACCAACTAATCTGTAATCTTGTGTTCTCAAATACATTAAACCAAGATTAGTGATTCCAAGCAAATATCTAAATATTCTTTTGACAGCTTTAAGATGAGATTCTTTGGGATCAGATTGGAATCTAGCACACATACATACACTAAATTGAATATCAGGTCTGCTAGATGTTAAGTAAAGAAGAGATCCAATCATACCTCTGTAGACAGTTTGGTCTACCTTTTTACTCGACCGGCTAGACTTCGATTACTTTTTTTTTGGAGTTTCTAATCGTGTTAAGCATTTCCTATAGCTGGCGAGAAGGGATCGCTTTTTAACGAACCTGGCGAAATTCCAAAGAGGGATCACAAATTGCCCTATTTGTGGGACAGATGGGGAGGACGTTTTGCCATGCTTTGAAAGATTGTAGTTGGGCAAGATTTGTTTGGTCTGTTAGGCCAGAGATCTGGTCGCACTTCATTTCAGCCCCCTTACTCAATAGATTGATGAAAATATCCATGGTGCTGGTATGCATACAGTGTCGGAGCTTGAATGGCCTCTCATTTCATTTTTGAAGTTGCAATTCACCAACTCTGGGCATGGCGCAAGTTTTACCTTCATCATCTTTGCTTAGATTAACATTAGTTTGCATTGGAGTTTTCATGATCTTTGAGCTATCCATTTTATATTTCTTTAAAATCTCCTTGATGTACTTTTGTTGATGGATGTAGATTCCATCACACGTCTGCTTGATTTGCAGTCCAAGGAAGAACTTCAATTCTCCCATCATGCTCATTTCAAATTCTGCTTGCATCAACTTAGAGAATTCTTTGCACAATTTTTCATTAGTAGCTCCAAAAATAATATCATCAACATATATTTGAACTACTATGAAGTTATCTTTTGAGCATTTCTTAAACAAAGTTGTATCAACTTTTCCTCTTATAAAGCCATTATTCATAAGAAAAGAACTAAGTCTATCATACCATGCTCTAGGCGCTTGTTTTAAACCATATAAAGCCTTTTTAAGTTTGAAAACATAATCTGGTTTTTCATTATCTTCAAAACCAGGGGGGTTGTTTAACATAAACTTCTTCTTCAATTATTCCATTTAAAAAAGCACTTTTTACATCCATTTGAAATAAAGTAAATTGATGTTGTGCAGCATATGACATGAGTATGCGAATAGCTTCTATTCTAGCTACAGGTGCAAAAGTCTCAGTATAGTCAATACCTTCTTGTTGGCTGTAGCCTTGAGCTACTAACCTTGCTTTGTTTCTGACAACTTTGCCATCTTCATCTAGCTTGTTTCTGAAAACCCATCTTGTTCCAATAACAGACTTGTCTGTTGGTTTGGAGACAAGTTTCCAGACATCATTCCTTTTGAACTGATTAAGTTCTTCTTGCATGGCAAGAATCCAGCTTTCATCTTCAAGAGCTTCCTCAATATGCCTTGGTTCAATTTCAGATAAAAAAGCCATATTGCTTGACTCTCTTAAGACAGATCTGGTTCTAACACCTTCAGAGGGACTTCCAATGATAAGATCTTCAGGATGATGAGCTTTGAACTTCCAGTCTCTTCTGAGATCATCATTTTGATGTTGATCTGACTGATGACTCGTCTGCTCCACTTGTTTGAGAGATTCCTCAGCAGACTCAGTTTTTGATACGTCTGGCTGTTGACTCGTCTGCTGGGTAAGATCAAGTCCTGCAAGATCATCTCCTAGATCTGATAGTTCCCTATCAGTCTTTAGATTATCATTGGATTTTACATGAATAGATTCCTCAACAATAGAGGTCCTAGAGTTAAAAACTCTATATGCTTTAGACACTTCAGAATATCCAATGAAGATGCCTTTGTCTACCTTGGAATCAAACTTTCCAAGTTGATCCTTGGTATTTAAGATGAAGCATTCACATCCAAATGCATGGAAATAAGTTATGTTGGGTTTTCTACCTTTCCACAATTCATAAGGAGTCTTCTTTAGGATAGACCTTATAAGTATTCTATTTTGCACATAACATGCAGTGTTTACTGCTTCAGCCCAGAAGTACTTAGGGAGATTATTTTCATTGAGCATTGATCTAGCCATCTCTTGCAGAGATCTGTTCTTTCTATCAACCACTCCATTTTGCTATGGAGTTCTTGGTGCAGAGAAATTGTGAGAGATTCCATTCTCTTCACAGAACAGTTTGAATTGCTCATTTTCAAATTCTCCCCCATGATCACTTCTAAGGGTAGAAATACAGAAACCTTGCTCATTTTGTACTTTCTTACAGAATACAGGGAAGGCCTTAAAAGACTCATCCTTGTGGGTTAAGAAAAGTACCCAAGTAAATCTAGAATAATCATCAACAATGACAAATCCATATTTCCTTCCAGCTAGACTGGCAACACTAACTGGTCCAAACAGATCCATGTGTAACAACTGAAGAGGTCTAGAGGTTGATACAATGTTTTTTTGATTTGAAACTTGATTTTACTTGTTTACCTCTCTGACATGCATCACATAAAACATCTTTCTTGAAACTGATATCAGGCAATCCTCTCACAAGGTTATCCTTTTTCAATTTTGAAATAAGTTTCATACTAGCATGTTCTAGTTTCTTATGCCATAACCATCTTTCATCCTCTTTAGACATCAGACAGGTTACACTTTGATCTGAGAGTTCAGTTAGCTCAATCTTATAAAGATTTTGCTGTCTGTTAGCTGAAAAGAGGATCTTGCCACTCTTGTCTTTGACTATGCATTCATTCTTAGTGAAGGAGACATCAAATCCACTATCACATAATTGACTTATGCTAAGTAAATTGTGTCTTAGTCCTTCAACCATAAGTACATTTGAGATAGAGGGAAGAGGGGGTTTACCACCAATTGTACCAACACCAATTACTCTTCCTTTTTGATTGCCTCCAAAGGCAACAAATCCACCATTCTTAGACTGGAGGTCTTGGAACATAGACCTTTCTCCTGTCATATGTCGCGAGCAGCCACTGTCCAGGTACCAGCAGAGGCGTCTGTTTTGTCCTATTAAGGATGTCTGCAACAGAAATTATTTTATCTTTAGGTACCCATATTTTTCTGGGTCCTTTTCTGTTAGTTCTAGGAGTCTGTGAAGACTTCCTCTTTTTCTTGTGAAAACACTTAGACATAACATGTCCAGCTTTTCCACAGAAGTTGCAGACGGGTCTATGTCTAACTGGAATGGGTTTAACATAGACAGTTGAAGATTTTGTTGATACTTTATGATCAGCTTGATGATCATATCCAATGCCTTCTTTGTTAAGAGAGTGTCTCTGACATCCTAGCAGTTTTGTCAGATTATCTTTGCCATTAACAAATCTAGCAAGATCAGAAGTGAGCTCCTTCACTTTCTGTTGAAGTGTGAACACTTCTTCAGAATGTGATGTTTCACTTGAGATCGAAGCTTCATCAGACTTTTCAGTCCTCAGCTGGCTATTCTCTTTGGCCAGCATCTCACACTCTTGAGATTTTTGTTTATGCTCACTGAGGAGTTTAACATAATCTCTCTTGAGGGATTTGAAGGCCTTAGATAAGCCTTTGGATTCCTCTACCAGCTCATCATAAGCATCATGCAATTCCTCAAGTTCAGAATGTACCTCAGTTTCAGGTTCGGAATCTGTATTGGCCATCAGACAGAGATTGGCTTCCTCTTCTGTCTCTTCTCCTTCAGAAGATGAGCATTCAAGATCTTACCATGTGGCCATCATTCCTTTCTTCTTCTTTCTGAAGAACTTCTTTTTGGAAGCTTTCTTCAAAAGAGGGCATTCAGGTTTGATGTGACCAGGCTTCTAGCACACTCATAGCAGACAACTGGACTCTTATCTGTTGATGTGGATTCTTTGTGAGATTTTCTGAACGGCTTCTCCTTTCTGAACTTCTTCTTTCTCCAGAGCTTTTTCATCTTTCTGGTCATGAGAGAAGTCTCTTCATCATCATCAGAATCCTCATCATCATACTCGTCTATGTCACAGTCAGACTCATCTGTCTTTGAAGCTTTTAAGGCTTTAGCTGCCTTTAGATCACCTTTAAGAGCAATAGCTTTGCTCTTTTTGATTGACACATCTTCATTGAGCTCTTGCTCATGAACAGTGAGTGTGCCAAGAAGTTCATCCATAGTAAAGGAGGTGAGATCCTTAGCTTGAGAAATAGCAGTGACAAGAGGTCTCCACTGCCTTGGAAGACTTCTGAGAATCTTAGCAACTTTCTCAGCATTTGTATATGTTTTACCAAGAGATTTCAAACCATTAGTAATAGTTTGGAATCTACCAATCATTTGAGCAACAGATTCACCTTCATCCATGGTGAACAGTTCATATTTTCTAACAAGAATAGAAATTTTAGATTCTTTTACCTTTGTAGTACCTTCATGTGTGACAAATAAGGAGTCCCACATTTCTTTAGCAGAATCACAAGCACATACCTTTTCAAACTCTTCTGGACTGAGAGCACAGATTATAGCATATCTAGTTTTATGGTTTAGATCCCATCTTGTCTTTTCTGCAGGTGTCCACTGAGCCTTAGGATTGTCTGAGCGATCACTATTTTGAGGAGTGTAAGGTCCATCAGTAATAACATCCCATACATCAGAATTTGTTGACAAGCCATTGAAAATGGGATGTCTAGTCATAGAGCCTCCTTCAGGTTGGGGGTTCCCACTTGAGCTTGCTCCAGAATACATTGTCTATTCTTCAGGATCATTTCTCTACACCGTTAGGTGCTCAACCCAGAGGCTGAGCTCTGATACCAACTGAAATAGACAGATGCAAACACTAGAAGGGGGGTTGAATGGTGTTTGACAAATATATGCAGAATTTAGAAACTTTTTCGCAAGCATAGACGGGTTGTAATAGACGAGTAAACACAGACAGGTCAATCAGACTGATAACTCGTCTGAAGGTTTTCACAGAAAACACACAATCATGCAAGATAAGAAAGTTTTTGATAAACACAATTATAAACCCCTTTAGTTAGATGATAGTTAAGACAAATAATCAAACTAAAGAGTTAAGGGAAAGAAAGATCACTCAGCAGGTTTTATCCTGGTTCACCCCTTAACAATGAGGCTACGTCCAGTCCTTGGCAGCACCAAGTTTTCTCACTATAACTGATTTAGGTTACAGGACAGACAAGTATTATTTTCACACCTAGCCTCTTTAGGCTCCAGACGAGTATTGTTTTCACACCTAGCCTCTCCAGGCTCCAGACGAGTATTGTTTTCACACCTAGCCTCTCCAGGCTCCAGATAAGTATTATTTGCACACTTAGCCTCTTCAGGCTCAGACGGGTTTGTTTGAGAGAAGTTGTAAAAAGATTACACTTTGCAAGTCTTTCACAAGCACTTAGACGAGTGTATTAAATGTGAAGTTCTAAAAGACTGCGTATTAACTTCAAATGATTGAAGAATAAATAATGAAAGAATGAAGATATAAATGCACAGAGTAATTGCTCTTTGATTGCTTTGATCGTTCTCTTGTGTCTATGTAATCTTCAAAGTCTTCTTCATTAAATAGTCTTCAAAATTTAAAGCCGTTGGACACAAAGTCTGAAATCTTTGGCTTCTTGCAGATCTTCAATAAACGCAATAGAGTCGTTCTGATCAGCCATTAAAGCATAGGGAACTTCGCTTGTTCTCTTTCATCAGAGTGATGCAGACTTCTGATATACCTTTGGTCACAGCAGGTCTGTATTCGTGCTTTTTGTTTGCAGAGGGAAGACTTTCCCTTTTGGTGTAAGATGCAGTTGTGTTCAGGCAAAGCACTTTGTTGAAGTTCTTTATCAGGGTCGAGACAGCTTTCATCCAATGTATTCTTGAATGTTAGTCTTTAGACGGATGAGTAGCTTCATTAGACTGGTTGACTCTTTAACAAGGAGATGACGTCAGTTGCAAAGTCTTTTAGACGGGTGAGTCTTCCTTTGATCAGACGGTTGAAGACTTCATTAGACGAGTGAACTTCTCTTGGTTCAGACGAGTGAACCTTAGCTAGTTCAGACGAGTGAACTTATCTCAGTTCAGACGAGTGAACTTCTCTTGGTTCAGACGAGTGAACCTTAGCTAGTTCAGAAGAGTGAACTTATCTCAGTTCAGACAAGTGAACTTTAGTTTGTTCAGAAGAGTGAACTTATCTTAGTTCAGACGAGTGAATTTTAGTTAGTTCAGACGTGTGAACTTAAGCTAGTTCAGACGTGTGAACAGTTCATATAGACGCTTAATGTTTTATTTTGCACACTAAGCAGACGAGTTAAATATCACAGACGGGTTCAATTAAATCATTGAATAACTGTTTTAATCTCATCAAAACTAAGGTAAATGCACATCAGACATTTGGAGACTCAACAGTTTTTCCCAGTTATGACATATTACTGTTTCTTATCCTTTCTATTTTCTATGTCATATTTTATTATTTCTCGATCGCACGAGAAGATCCTGATGAAGAGTTTCTAGAAGAGATTGATGGCATACCTGTCAAGCCTGATGCTGGCGGTAGAGCCTCGGATCTCAATGTTGGGGGACCTAGAGCTGCCCTATGCAGAGGACGACCGTCTCCGAGAAACTGACTACTCACAGCAAAGAGTAGTGTATACGAGCCCAACTACCGTATACGTTAGAGTCGTGGTTGGGTAGACAGTCTTAGTTTTGTTATGGCCAATACATGGGTTTGAGTGAAATGTATTTTTGGAGCCAGGAGAGGAAGTCTGATGTATTTTTATTTCCGCTGCTACGCTTTTAGTTTTTATTTGCTGCGTACTCTGAAATCTTTTCTATTTGGTGTCAGTTATTGTAGGCTCTACTGAAGGAGCTAATACTTTTATATCTGTATATATTATTATGGTATCAGTATATTTAATGTTTTAAATATTTCTGCGATTTTGTACTATCACGCTATGCTGTAACGCTAATAATTATAAGTGGGGTTACCAATGGGACCTCCAAGGAATGGGTTGTCTCAGGTATCAGAGCTTAGGTTTACTTTTTTCTTCAAAAAAAAAACAACAAAAAGGAAAAAAAAGATTTAGGGATTTTTTGTCAAAAAAAAAAAACTTTATTTAGTAAAGTAAACTGAAATGACATTTGAGGTTGGCATGGCACTAGCTCGAGGATGCACCAGTTAGCATGGGAGAAAAGTGTAAGTGTATGATATGGTTCTATATACTGGCAGAATTAAAATGTTTAAATTGCATGATTATGATGGAAAGTGTGAATATGAAATTGTTGGATCTATCTTATGCTCGAATTGGCCTTTGAAAGTTGCATTGGGGACGGTGATACGTAACGTCCAGTTGCATGAGCTTTTGGTTATGAGAATGCACTGGGGACGGCGATACGTAATACCCAGATGCATGGAGATGTGGAAAGCCTATTGGGGACGGCGATACGTAATGCCCGGTAGAGCTTGTGACCTTTAGATAATGGCCATATGCTAGGGACGCCTAGCGGTCATGTATCCATGGTTGGGACACCGCACCAGGGATGGCGATACATAACACCCAGTTGCGGATGTGATGGTGCCTATCGGGGACGGCGATACGTAACGCCCGGTAGAGCAATTGTAAGTTGAGACAATTCAAGCATCAAGACAAAGGAATTCCCGGCCCTATAAAAACATGTTTGGATATGATTACTGTTGTATTCCAATTTAATTAAATTTGTTACGTGTGATGAGTTGTGGTATGAGTTGGTTATTGGCATAGTTGAGAAGATACTCATGTGTAAAGTTATTGAAATTGATATGTGAATAATTTGGTTATGAAATAACTTTTATGATGGTGTGGGACTAGTTATGCATGCAAGGATGCAACTTTTTCTTTTGGGTGGTAGTGTTATTATGTTATTATACAGTGTCACACATTTTTTATTTGGTTAGTAAGGTTAATGCACTATTGTATTTTGTTGCGTATTTTTTTTTAATGGTAATTGAATTGATCTGGTTCTGAAGTCTAGGATTAAGTGCAATTTGCTAGTGATATTATTTTTGGTTCATGCAACTAAGGTGGTTATTATTTCACTTAAGTCAAATATATAGACTCAGTTTCGTTTATTTAAATTTTGTGCCTGGTGGTAATGAAAATTTGTGGGGGATAAAAAAAAATTTGAGATAGATATAAGTATTATATGTACCGTTTGTGGTGGATATAATGGTGATTGGTACTGGATTTTTACTTTTGATAAAATTTCCATCTTGTATGTCATGGGTGAATCGATCGGTAGAGTTATTCAAATATATGCTACTTGAAAGGAAACTCAAATTTACTCAAGAATGTTCCATGATAATAAAAATTGTTTGGCCTACCATGAAAGAGGTCCTTTATCTTGGCTTCTTCATATAAGCTAACAAGAAATTGTCAGGTTATGTAGACTTTTCCATTCATCTCTTAAACAAGAGACCTTTAAGGATAGTGCAATCCTCAGAAAATTAATACATATGTTGGACTCAATATGATGCATCTACTTGTTTTACTTTATCACTAGACTTCATAGGCAAAACTTGCTCTTTAAATCAATTTCCTTGGTTACTGACTATTATGAACTGAACAAAAATGTAGTACAATGTTGTAGGAAATGATTTCATTTTATTGAAATGGAGGCGAAAGGATGACCTATCTAGGCAATTGATGTCACCGCAAAAGTCCTTTTGCCTTGTTAAATGATAACAAGAATTTCTTAATATATTTGGTAGTGAAATTGGTAGTGTAGCTAGTATCTCTATTATTCATGTGTTTTGATTTTTGTAACGAGATGACCCCGCTAATGCAGGATAATCCCATTAGGCTTAGAACCCACTTATAACATTAACTATCACCTAGCGATATTATTACGCGCTTATAAGACGAACGACAAACGATAAAACATGCACTGTAAGCACGTAAAATAAAGCATGCATCAGAGTAAAACACAACGGGAAAAATAAAACATATACATGAATTATATAAGTATTTATGTGGTTGCCCCCCTCAGTAGAGCTACTGTAATCCATACGTTAACTGTACAACTGTGAACTGAAAAATAAAACATATACATCAGGACTCCAAAAGAAAACTCTCTAACATCCTCACCAGCGCTCCCCAACCCCACTGTAAAAAATACATCAGCCTCTCCACACAGTCCTAGAGACGCACTGGCTAGCCGTTACCATCAGTGGTAGGGATGACCTGAGCTACCCTGCCCCTCTTCGTGGGTAGTCTATAAACCCGCATAGGCTCGTACTCGGAGCAGGAACTCGACACTACTATACGACGCCTCAAGGCTGCCCTCAGGTACCGGTCTGAACGCCTCCTCTAGACTTTGTACACGAAGCCCCTCCTGCTGGATACTGCTGAAGTCTGTGGTGCCACCCACCTGTAATCGTGCTCTCTCTGGCTCGGTGGTCGCCACGTGGGAAAGGAAGAAACTGGTAAACACGGTAGGGTCCGATGATGTCTGCATACGGTGGAGTACCTCTTCTGAAGATCAAGCTAACTGGTCCTGTGTATGCTACCAAAAAGGTCGAGGGGTCCACCCGCCATCCCCTCTCGTCGTGGTACCCGATCTCAATACCCCCCAGCACCGACATCCACGGTGCTCCGGTGATAAACGGGTGGCGCCTCGGGTCCATCCTGTGGCTCTGCTGGCTCGTCGTCTGCTCGTAGCACGAAAATACATATACAAAGAAAAGACAGGGAGATAAGATATATAGCACATCAAATATAGGGATGATGCAATGCAGCCTATATAGCAAACACAACCATCTCTCAGTGTCTCGACACCACGGTCGTTCCCTAGCTAGATGTGACACGTACTCTTTCTATGCATGCCGGCCGGTACTAAGCACCCTACTAAGGGCAACATCTCGTCCGCTCAACGGACCACAAGTTGGTTTGTTCCGGTAATCCGTTCCGCTCACCGTGACCCATAAGAGTGCATCACCGCTGAACTGTCCCAGACAAAGAGGGCTATCTGGGCCTCCTCGAAAGATCCACCGGCAACTGGAAAGACTCAGGGTCCAGTCGGGATAGTAGGACGTGCCCAGGACCGCCGTGACACGATAGGAGCTACCTCATCGGTATCTTGTGGGTACATGTGTGTAGTATATCCCCGAGGTCATACAGACCTTCCCTTCCGTTTTCCACACCCGCACTCGGTGCACCAACCTCATATACCTCACGGTATACGGCTCGCCACTTGGCATCATATGCATATGCTATACATGTCATCCATCTTCCTTGAGCTGATATAACAACACATGCAACTTTGCTCTTAGCAACACGAGCTCCAAGCTCCAACTATACTGTATGAGCTCCAAGCTCAACTGTACCGTATGAGCTCCAAGCTCTAGTCATAACTTACGAGCTTCCAGCTCCAACTATAACCTCAATCTCAACTATAAGCTCAAACGTCCACCACGAGGTTAAAGCCCTAATCAGACTAAACCTCTGATTCTCATGCATACACGCATTTCTAGATACATACAACAATTTATCAATATCAGCATGTTCAGTGCTGCAGTAAATATCTCATACAACATGCCATCATATCATGTAGATATAGTACATACCACAGTCAGTAGGTAAGCAGATACTCACAAAGCAGCCATGCATACATCACGCTAGTCAACATAAATCAGCTAACCTAGGGTATCAACATAGCGGTGCTAGCCCGAAGTAGACTAAACCCAGGATTTAGGTACTTCGTTAGGGCTCAACCTCACGTAGGGTTTAGGGTTCCCCTACACACACGAAACATATGACAGAACTATATAGTCTAAGCTTGCCTCCCCGACGTATGTAACTCTTTCTCCCCACCTGAACAGTTGTGGCATAAACTTCCACGCGATCACAAGCGCGACGATCCCGCTTCTCCCTAATCAAGCTCATGGCCTCTCTCTCTCCCAAGACAACCAAGAACATCCACTCAACCTCCTCACAGATATGGCCTCAAGCTCAGGATCATGAGCAATCACGAGCGCGGACTTACCCTAATCACGAACGCAACACATACACAACAGTGTTAGCCCTAGGGCAAGCTCAACCGATCAAAGATAAAGGTAAAGACTCAAAGAACGCCAAGAACTCGAAGAACATGTGTTAGGGATTCGAGTTTACCTATGGCGAATCGAGAAACTAATCTGCTGGAATTGTGGAAAACTTCGTCGCGATTGCAACCGTGTAGTCGAAATCGCGTTCCGGCGGCTCGATCACCTTGCAGAACTCTCCCCAATTTCGTGCAAGTGAGAAGATGAAAGTGGAAGCTCCACTTATGGTTCCTGCTGTCCACGCTTAAGCGTGGTTCACTTTGCACGCTTGAGCGTTGCCACGCTCTAGCGTGGGCTCTCTCCACACTCGAGCGTGGAACCTCGTCCACTCTGTCTGCTTCCTGGCCTGACACATGTCTTACACGCGTCCAAACTCAGAACAGCTGCGCAACGCACTCAGCACGCTGAAATGTCCGCCTCTTCCACGCTTAAGCGTCGCAACGCTTGAGCGTGGATTCCTCCCCACGCTTGAGCATCAAGCTCAGTGAGAGGAGAACTCCTAGCCTTCTGACTTCCCCAGTTTCTCGTGTTACACCTTGGGCACTTCCAACCTTGTTCAAGCCTATTCCTAAACTTCCAACTAGGTGCCAAACTAACACATAAGCAATCACACAATCATACGAATACCTGATCAAGGTCATCTACCTTAATTAGGGTTACATAAAACAGGGTGTTACAATTTTAATTGCCATCCCATGGAAGTTTATAATTGACTTAACTTTGGTAGAATTTGTCTTGTATTTTGATTTTAGAACCTATATTTTGTATCCATTTGTGGTTCTTGGCCAAGATTAGCTGGGCAAGTTGAATAGTTTGAGAACATGTAGATTACTACTGGATGAAAATTCTGATCCTTCAATACTCCTCATATAGAAAGATGTGTTTGGGCCTTGACTTCAATAAGCTTGAATCATTGGTAGCAAACTATTGCTTTGGTTTGTGGTTGTTTGTGGGAAATGATTGTGTTGTTCACTGCATATTGGCCATAAGGTTGTGGCCCTTGTCGATTACATGCTGTTTAAATTGCTTGTTTGGTTGCTTAATGAGCAAAGAAACAACTTGCATATGAATTTAGCCTCCTATTAAGTACAATGTGAACTTTGTAGAGCAAAGTGTAAATGAAATAACTGGTAATGAAAAAGTGAACAGACTGTGTCATTGTAACTTTATGGAAAAATATTGTGGTGCTTGTACTTGAAAAGGTTCAAAACCTTTGATGTCTTCTAATGAGTGGTTGTTTACATGCACTTTGTTGTTTAAAAATGCATTCTACACAAAGTGGATTTGATCACATGCGAAACCCATGCTTTGACCTTCCTTGTATTGCTTTAAATCACAATACAAATTTATTGACGATGATTACATGAATGCTTGCATCACAGTGCACATATAGCCACACATTTTGACATAGTATGGTCTTAATGATGACAATGTACAGTTGACACTATCATAGATGGTACCGCACTTGCACTTCCCATTATTCTCAGCAGCAGGAATGTACATGACAGTAGTCTCTGCGTAGCTGCGGCGAAAACAAGCCAATTAAATTGTTATTTTCGCAATGCCTCTTAGCATGGACTTACTAGACAATGGCCATTAAACTTAAGACATTACATTTTCTCAATCTCAACTATGTCAAGAGCATAGTTGTTTCCTTCTTCATGGATTACCAATAGCAAACCATAACTTCACTAGATTAAAGATTGCTTCAATAACTAGCTTGCCACCAAAATTGGTAGAATGTTGTTCTGCATGCATTTGTAGATTTCTAGTAATGTGATAATGCATCTGAGTTTACTTGTAACTTGCTTTATAATATATGATGACAACATTTTAGAAGTTTCTCCTTCAATATCCAAGTCATGTATTTATTTATGGCTGGAGTTTTATGCTTCTTTCTTTTGTAATGATGTTAGTTCTTTCTTGATCCTTGTTATATTTTTGTCTTCCCTTATTTTGGATGTTGTAGAGGCTCCGCAAGCCAAATATTGTTTTTAAGTCTTGTCTTACAAGTCCCGAAAAGTTTTAAAAATGGGAATAAGTAAATGCAGAACTAGAGTCCCGAAAAGGGGTGAAAGCTAAGGACTTGCTGCACATTTTGTTCTATAACACCTTGCGGTTAGAATTGCATAACTTTTATATACTTATCCAATTTGAGTAAAACTAGATGTTTTTGAAAGGTAACATCTTAAGCCCATTCGGTTAATTTTTTTTTTTTTAAAAAAAAAAAATTTGACTCACCAGTTTAATATCAATTCTGTTTTGAATTCAAATCAGGTGCTAAAAAAAAAACTACTACGCTTTGAATAAATTAAAAACTTGATTGCATATCTTTTAGCATAGATAGCCAAATTACTTGGAACTTGTTTCATTTGGAAGATACTATATTAAACTCGGCCCTGTTCTAATATTAGGATTTATAGCTATCATATCCACCCTTAGCCCCTATATAAATTTAAGGCAGATAATGCAACAATGTAATTATTTTGTATTGATCTTTGAGTAAGATCTTGACTAGGTTAAGTATGGTATGGTGCTATGCGTTTCAAAGGATTTTTGAGGCTTTATATACTTGTACTTATCTTTTGGGACTATTTCTGATGATATTAATCCTTGTTGTGTATTGTTACATTGACTGATGCTAAAATGTTGAAAATGAGTTTGGATTTGAATAGATAGATAGAATGATGCTTTAACCTGTGAGATTTGTTGTTTAGGACTGAGAATTTTCTGCCTTTCCAGCAAGGAAAATCCAGGTAACGAAATTTACCTCAAGATAGTTAATGGTATCAAATTGAGTATCATAAACTTAATTAAGTGAAATCTCTGCCTTGTTAGTTTAAAAATGATTAAAGCTATGATATATGATAACCTGCAAGTAAGCATCGATTTAAATAGTTAAGTGAAAGTTTTACAGCTATTATAAAGCCTTTTAATTACTTGACGAAATAATGTGTTAGTTAGGGGGTTAAAGCGTCCTTTTTGCTTCATAATGCTATATATAAAAAAAAAAAAAAAAAAAAACCAAGTATTAGATTCTTTGTCAAACAATTGGAGAAAGAATATCATATGGTAAAAAGTGGCAGCAGGCGTTGTGATCCAAATAAAAAGGAGGAATTCTTAGATTTTTTTTTTTTTTTTTTACAATCACAAATTCAATTCTAATGTGTATCGTCCTTGCCA
Source organism: Ammopiptanthus mongolicus (assembly GCA_039655645.1). Taxonomy (NCBI): domain Eukaryota; kingdom Viridiplantae; phylum Streptophyta; class Magnoliopsida; order Fabales; family Fabaceae; genus Ammopiptanthus; species Ammopiptanthus mongolicus. The sequence goes on from CM077345.1 coordinate 42,791,798, forward strand.
AAAGCAATATCACAACTACGCCATTAAGTTTGTGGTTAGGGCATTACCGAACAATTGATTGTAGTGGGAGTGTCAGTTGTCATAGCTGTAAATTGTTTATGTCAAAAATTTAAAAGTCAGTTATTGTACAAAAGGAACATACACTAGTAGAAAATACCCTTTTCACATCAGGATTTAACATCAGTTATTTCTAAATGGATGTTAAAAATGGAGGCGGTGGCAAACTTCTAAATAAATGGTTGAGGGAACACACTTTTAACATCGGTTATTTTGAAAACCGATGTTAAAAGTAAAGGTGGTGGCAAACTTGTAAATAAATGGTTGATGGAACAAACTTTTAACATCGGTTTCATTTTAACCGATGTTAAAAAGTGACTTTTGACATCGGTTCATTTTCCAACCGATGTTAAATGTCAAAATTTTAAATTTAAGTCTCGCGTGTTTCTCTCTTTATCGTGTACAGTACTCTCGCTACTCATCATCTATGTTCTGTGCAAGCCCTCACTCTCGTCGTTTGGTCGCAGCATTTCTTCAGCCGTCCACCGAGCGAGCCACCATGACCATCGTGAGGTCCACCACCAGAAGAAAACACCACCGCGAGCCGCGAGGTCCATAATCCGTGCCATTATAAGTCCTCTACACCACCGTGTTTCTTCATTTATTTTTGTTTCTAGTTTACGTTTTTGGTTAGATTTAAGGATTTTAGGATTTCTCTTGTTTTGGTTTAGGGATTTATTTCGTTTTGGACGAAACCCTCAAATCTTGCCATGAGGGCTTATCTGAAGCAATCGCAATACAAAAGCTCCAGGTTAACTTTCTTCCTTTTCTTTTTTATTTTAATCCTTTCACGTTTAAACTATATTTTGCATTTCAAATATAATTGACTGAAAATAAAGTAACTAATTGGTTATAGTTAGGGTTTTTTCTATGCATTGCATAGTGAGTATTTACCCACGTGCATTTGGAATGATTTTTGGTTGTTGTTTGTTTGTTAAAAAGTCAGGATTTTTTATTCTCTAGATGATTCTGTTTGTCAACCTGATAAATGAGCTTCGATCATTATACAATTATAATTACTATTGCCCGATATTTTATTTTTGGTGAAATTGCTTGAACTTGATGAATTATATTTTTATTTGTTGTGCTTGTATTAGTTTCTTTTATTTTCAAATATATGGTTAGATTGTATAGTCCTTTATAAAGAGTTTGCATATATTATGAAATTACAATTTGCACGGACCGGTTTTCTATTCTAGCCATTTTTGTGACCTCAAGATGATGTAGCTTATACTACTCTTGATCAGACATGAGTGTGAAAACTTATTCTTGCTTAGATTTTTAGATATGTGAGATCGCCTGCACCTCGTATGTGAGTTTTAGCCTCTAAATTATCTACACATTATCTCATAAAACTAATATCTCTGTGTGGTTGTTTAGGTCTCTCCTCATCATCTGTAAATATTGTTTCTTGTCAGGAGCATGTGGGTAATTTTAATGAAGCTGTCAATGCACATTTTAGTGAAGGAGACATAAATTTGTCAATAAGGTGCGCTCTTTTACTACCCTTAATATCAGATTCAGAAATCTACATTGTCCAACTAGTATTACTCTATCTTCTACATGTTCCTGTTAATTCATGTGATATTGATATATAAATTCATTCCTTCGTGGCCAGAATGCAAGATACATTTGTTGCTATTCCACAAGATGATTTCATGGATATAGATGATGATTTCATGCTGAAATTCACAGACCTCTATCACTTTTGTGAGAGCTTTTAAAGACAAAGCGTTTTGCACAATTCTTTTTTGACTATACTAAATATGAATTCTGGATTTATATAAGATATATATAGTTCATGTTTATACTATTGAGTTCTGGACTTTTGGATTTGTTGAACTGATTTCTAGACTTCTGGATATATGTATAATGTGTACTGATTTTGCAGGGAGGAAAAGAAATTATGAAATAAAATCAGATTTTTTTTTTAAAAAAATTTCTTTTGACATCGGTTCTGGATTCAACCGATGTCAAAAGTACACTTTTAACATCGGTTGTTTACAGAACCGATGTTAGAAGTGTGACTTTTAACATCGGCTGTGGCCTTCAACTGATGTCAAAAGTCTACTTTTAACATCGGTTACATTTAGAACCGATGTTAAAAGTGACTTTTGACATCGGTCAATAACCGATGTTAAAAGTCACACTTTTAACATCGCCTGTATTAACATCGCTGAAACAATCGATATTAAAAGTCATTTTTAACCGATGTTAAAAGTGTTTTCTGCACTAGTAATAGTAAAAGTTTGGATGGTTACATTTGAACAGTGCTAATCACAATGTATTCGTGATGGTTTCATGATGCTTCCAATATTGTGTGTGAACATTAGAGTTTATTGAGTGGTATGGAAGGCCAATATCAGTTTTGATTTAATTAAATGACATAGAATTTTGTACTATAAAAAAGAAGTGCTAGAGTTCCTTTTAATTTGATGTGTAGATTGTGTATGCAACCTATGTGCGAAATTTAAATTCACTTGAGTTGAAATGAAATGTCATGATTTCATCTTCCATAAATATTAGTGCTGGAGACACATATGTCATTGTCCTATGTATGCCAAGATGAAGGGGAACTCTAACCCTCTAGGAATAAATCGAAATTTTGTGCAATGTGTGACCTGGATAGCAGCTTAAATGCTATCTAAAAATCTATTATAGTGATGATTCCAACGTGTCCTGACATACTTTGGGGTTGCTTGAAAATTGGAAAAAAAAAAAAAAAATTTGCATGTACATCTATAGTTTTGTCCAGCTCGTGAATGCATCGGATTAAAGGTTAACTAGACAGATGGTGAAATTTTAAGAATTCGGGACGAATTCTTTTTAAGGGGGGTAGATTGTGAAACCCATCCTAAATATGTAGGGTCATAGGAATTTGACCTCTTTTACCTAAGGTAAATTAAATTAATAAAACTAAGGAAAAATAAGGGGGACAAACATTAATTATAAGTCCATTGGGAGGAAGGAGCAAATACACAATAATCAAGGGATTTAACAGCAATAAACAAAGAGGGTGAGTTAAAAATAAAAAGGGAGTTACTCTCCCTCTTTATTCTCCATCCTGAACTCAGAAAAAGAAAAAAAGAGTAGTGGGTGTTAGGGTTTTGGGTAGAGAGGAGAAATGGTAAGTTCTTTCTTCAACTTCCTCTTCTTCCCTCTTGAAAATTCATGAGTTTCATGCTCTTCATCTCTATCATAGTGTAGAAGAAGAAAGAGCTAGAAGAGGAACCTGAAGAACTCTCATCCATCTCAAGAGCTTAGGCATTGAATAACCTTAAAGGTAAGGGTCTAAAATTCCTAATCTTGTAAATTTATGGTTTTGAGTTTAACATTGTACCTTGATTTATTTTTGGGTACATGAATTTAGGGAGAATTTGATGCAACTTGTTTGAAAATTATCATCATTGGAATCCCTTTGTCAAATCTGTTTTATGGTGTGAATATGGCTAAATATTGAAGTGGGTTGCTAGAACATTAGATGGATAAATAACTCATGAAAGGAAATTTTAAGTGAACACTTGGAGTTGCATTCTTTTCCTTTGACGGGGTAGCTTGCTGCGTTGTTTTTTTTTCTCCTTCCCTTGGAGCAGCAAATGCTGCGTTTTTCCTCATGTACGGGTAGCTCAAGTGTTGCTGGTCTAGCAACACAATTGCTGTAATTATTTTTATTATGACCGAAAGGAACGCTACAGCCTCCATAGGCTTTTAGTAGCCAATTTGGGATTATTACCCAGTAGGTGGGCCGGATAGCCTTATATATATATATATATAGGAACCTCGTCCAGCAAAGCAAGATATCGGGTAAGCCATACTTCCAAGGTGAGCCGTAAGGCGAACTATTAGAGTGGGTAAGCGCCTCTACTTTTCTTATAGTGGGTAGAGGGTTTCTAAGACTTTGAAGTAGGCGAATCCGCTGCTCCTGCTCCAGAGTCAGGGGTGCTAGAGCTATATATATATATATATATATGTAGATCTATTTTATAATTTAGGAGATGAAGTAAGCAACTATCGTGTATTTATTATTATGATTATGATGAGATAAGTTAGATATAATGTAATGTATGTATGATGATCCAAGTTAGGGTGAATAGTGTACCTATGATGTACAAATGTAAGGATGAAAATCTAGGGTAAATCTTGAGCATGCTTATATTGACATAACACATTCTTTTTTTTGGTAATAGACATAACACATTCTATTGCTTTAAAATATTGATGATGGAATTATAAAAATGATGATATTGATGGTATTGAGTGGTTGAAGAAAGTATTAATTTTAATGTAGTGGAATTGTTGTTGTAGTCAGGTGATTGATTTGAAAATAATGATGTATGCATTCATGGAAATATATGAAATATGAGATCGATGTAAGGTGAATTATTCAGAATTGTGTAAGTAATGTACGACATGCTGACGGGACCCATTATGATTGAGGTCCTTGTGCATATCCTAATCGAATCGTGTAATCTTCCTCCATATTCACATTTTATTTTCTCTTATGTTATACTTTTAGTTCATACCTTAACTGAGTTTGTATAGCTCACTCCCTCAGTGTCTCAGATGCAGGTGTAGGAGCTGCTGGACCATCCCGACATCTTGAATGGGGTTTCTAGTGCTATGCCTTGGCCATGCAAAACGTCTTAAATTTCTTTTTGGACAAACTTCGTTTTGTATAACTCCTTTATTTATAATTGAACCTATTACTTTGTTATGGAGTTGATCTCCAAGGATTGTCTTTTGAATATTGTTGTAATCTTTCTTTTTGAAGAAATAGAGAAAGTGGTGATCAAGGTTCTTTATTGATTTTGGGCGAGAGATGGTTGTTTTGTTGTGTGAGACTTTTCGGTTTCAGAGATGGGAATTTCTCCCTTCCTCTGGCCGGTCACGACTTACGTTTTGGGTCATGACAGCAACGCTGTTTGAATACCACGCTATCGCTTTATATACGACTTAACATAGTTAATAATAGCAAGATCTTGGGACTAATGGGATTATCCTTCTTAGAGAGGAGGGTCGTCTCATACGCAACACATATAAACTCAAAGCATGGCAACAAAATAAAATATATAAGACATCCTCTCCTGGCCCCAAAAATACATTTCGCTCAAACCCATGTACTGGCGATAACAAAACTAAGACTGCTACACGAACATGACTCTAACGAGGATAGCGAGAGCTCCCAACTGAAGCTCTAACATATACGGTAGGTCTACAACGCCTCGTACACACTAGTGGAAAATATGGATTTTACGACCAGTTTTAATGTCGGTTAAATAAAACTTGACGTTAAAATAGACGCGGTAGCAGAATGGTAAATAATTAACTCATTTAAATCATCTTTAACATCGGTTGTATGAATACCTGGTATTAAAAATTTGAGTAACACTTTTAACGTTGGTTGTTAAAACAAAAAACGTTAAAAGTCATTTTTTAACGTCGGTTCTTGAAACAACTGACATTAATAGTTTTACTAAATTTTGAGTAAAACTTTTAACGTCGATTTTTTCAAGAACCGACGTTAAAATTTGACTTTTAACGTCTGTTGTTTTAACAACCGACATTAAAAGTTCTACTCATATTTTTTTAACATTAAGTCGCGCCCTAGGTATCAGTTCTGCGCGCACTCACTACAGTTTCTCTTCTTCGTTTGAAAAACTCTTGTCGCGCCCTAGGTTCAGTTCTGTCTCTTCTCCGTAGCACCACCACCGTCGCGCCCTAGGTATGCTTCTTCTCCGTTTCTCTTCTACCTTTCTCTTCTCACTTTCTCTTCTCCCTTTGTCATTAAGCTTATCCTCTCATTAGGTTTCCCACTGCACCACCGCACCCTCACCCGTTGGGCTTCTCCTTTCTCTTCCTCAAGCCGTTGTTCCTCCAACAGGTAACCCTCATTAGGTTTTCCCACTCCATTATCATTTTCTTTATCTTGATGTTCCTCTCATTAGATTTTCCCACTGCTTGGGTCTCTGTTGCTGCTTGTGATACTTTGTTTAGATTATTTTTCTGGTTCTTTGGCATGCTCTCTTATAGTAGAGCAAATTGTATGGCTGTCAGGTTAAGATGCTGAAAGTATTAGAGGGTATATATATATAGGGTATATGATGCTGAAAGTATTAGAGGGCATAGGGTATATGATGCTGAAGGTATTAGAGGGTATCGGTTATTTGAAATTGAATGCACATATAGTTTCTCAATTTTGTGCACTATTTGGATATGTTGGGTTATAGGGTATATATGGTTGTTAGATTTTCAAATAATAGTTCTTTTTCAATCTCCTCTATTGTGCTTATATTGGATATATATGTGTATATATCTACAGAACCTCTTTAGTGTGGATCGTAGTTGGATCGTTAGTAAATGCACAAGTGATGAGTATTTGAAGGGAGTGGAAGAGTTTATGGAATTTTCTCAAAGAAATCTTCCTGATAGTGAGGGAAAGTTTTGTTGTCCTTGTGTCAAATGTTTGAATTTAAGGAAATGTGCAGTGAAGGATATACGTACTCATAAGTAATGGGATTTGCAAGAATTATACAAGATGGATATGGCATGTTGATGTGTTGTTAAATATAACAAGCCAAGTGTGTCCCAAAGTGAGGAAGTTGACGTAGATATGGAGGATGATCGATTAGAGGACATGATCCGTGATATTGGACAAGAGTCTTTTCAGCAAGCACATGTGTATGAAACTTTGTGCAGTGATTCGGATAAGCCTTTGTATCCGGGATGCACTAATTATACACGATTGTCAGCGGTGTTAAAATTGGTCACTGCGAAGGCGAGAAATGATTGAAGTGATAAAAGTTTCACTGAATTGCTTGAGTTGTTGAAAGAAATGCTTCCTGAAAGCAACACATTATCGGACCGTAACTATGAGACGAAGAAGGTACTGTGTCCGATGGGTATGGAATATAAGAAGATACACGCATGCCCTAATGATTGCATATTGTATAGGGGTGACTATGAAGAGTTGCACAACTGCCCCAAGTGTAGGGTATCATGGTACAAAGTGAAGGCTGGTGATGATGATGTAAACAAAAAGGGTCCTCCTGCGAAGGTGTTGTGGTATCTTCCAATAATTCCAAGGTTCAAGTGATTGTTCGCTAATGCAAATGACGCAAAGAACATTAGATGGCATGCAGATAAGAGAGAATGTGATGGACAGCTTCGCCATCCGGCTGATTCGTTGCAATGGAAGAGAATTTATAGTTTGTTTCCAGATTTCGAAAGTGAGCCAAGAAACCTTAGGCTTGGACTTGCAACGGATGGAATGAATCTGTATGGTACCTTAAGTAGTATTCATAGTTCATGGCCTATTCTCCTAGTAATTTACAACCTACCTCCTTGGTTATGCATAAAGCGCAAATACATGATGTTGTCTATGATGATTTCGGGCCCAAAACAGCCAGGAAATGACTCAGATGTTTATCTAAGTCCCTTGATTGATGACTTGAAAAAGTTGTGGGTGGAAGGCGTTGATATGTTTGACGTCCATTACAAAGAGACTTTTAAGATGCGTGCCATGTTATTTTGCACCATCAATGACTTTTCAGCATACGGAAACTTGTCCGGCTAAAGTGTTAAGGGGCATAAAGCATGCCTTATATGTGAAGAAGGCACACGTTTCATTCAATTGCAACATGGAAGGAAGACAGTTTACCTTGGGCATCGGAGATTTCTCAGACGTGATCACCTATATCGTAGATTAAAGAAAGCTTTTAATGGATACCAAGAGAGTGAAATTGCTCCGATGGCCTTAACTGGAGAGCAAATTTATCAACGAGTGAAAGACATCAATGTTATCTTCGGAAAGGCCCAAAAGAAGGCTACTGATAAAAACATATGGAAGAAAAGGTATTTCTTCTTTAATCTTCCATACTGGTGCAAACTTGATGTTAGACACTGTATTGATGTGATGCATGTGGAGAAAAATGTGTGTGATAGTGTAATCGGAAAGCTTCTCAACATTCAGAGCAAGATAAAGGATGGTGTGAATGCTCGTCTAGATCTGGTTGCGATGGGTATACGGGAGCAGTTAGCTCCACAGCCAAATGATGGTAAGCGGACATATTTGCCTCCAGCATGTCATACTTTGTCAAAAAAAAAGAGAATAAGTTTTTGTGATTGTCTTCGGGGCGTCAAAGTGCCACATGGTTACTCTTCAAATGTCAAGAGGCTTGTCTGAAATGATCTCAAATTACTTGGCTTAAAGTCTCATGATTGCCACGTGTTGATGCAACAACTACGACTAGTGGCTATTCATGATATTGCTCCTAAAAATGTTAGACATGTCATAACTAGTTTGTGCTCATTCTTTAATGCTATATGTAACAAAGTCATTGACCCCCAGAAGTTGGATCAATTGGAAGATGAGGGTGCTATTATCTTGTGCCAATTGGAGATGTATTTTCCTCCTTCATTTTTTGACATCATGGTTCACTTAATTGTTCATCTGGTGAGGGAGATTAGATTGTGTGGCCCTGTTTATTTAAGGTGGATGTACCCAGTTGAGCAATACATGAAGATCTTGAAAGGGCATGTGAAGAATGCACACCTTCTGGAAGCATATATTGTTCAAAGGTAAGTTGCAGAAGAAGCTATTGAGTTTTGTTCAGACTACATTTCTAAAACGGATCCTATATGGGTTCCTAAGACTCGTCATGATGAGGCAAGATGTGAAGGCAAGGGTACACATGGTGTAATGGTTAAGAGCAAGGGTCGGGAGGAAGTGCTTCAAACACATTTGTATATATTGAATAACACTAATGAAGTTCAACCTTACTTATGTGATCACAAAAGAGACGTCAAGGAAAGAAACCCTCGAATGAGCGAATAGTGGTTGTTGAACATGCATAATAAGACTTTCTTAAAATGGTTTAAGGAAGAAATTTTGAAGGATGATAGTATTGCTTCTGATACATTAAAATGGCTTTCACGTGGGCCTAGCTTTAATGTCATATGTTGGAGCGGATACGACATCAATATGTTTTCCTTTTATACAAAGGAACAAGATAACAAGAGACATGCAAAATAGTGGGGTTATGATAGTGTCTGAGGCCATGCATTTCTCTAGTTCAAAAGATACAAACCCCATTATGGCACCGATTCCTTACTTTGGAGTCATTGAAGAGATCTGGTTGGTCGATTACACTAAGTTTACGGTGCCTGATTTTAAATGTAAATTGGTTGACAGTAAAAGTGGTGTACAAATCGAAGAATTAGGATTTACATTAGTAGATCTTCGCAAGGTAGGTCACACGGAAGAGCCTTTCATCATGGCTTCCCAAGCAAAACAAGTGTTTTATATCAATGATCCTTCTAATAAAAGGTGGTCAATGGTTCTCCGAGGAAAAAGCATGCATAATGGTACTGATGAAAATCAAGATTCAACTCTTGATATTCCTAAAACTCCTTTTTTCTCAATACACATGCCTACTTTCATTGAGGAAAATGAGGTGGACGATGTACATGCCACCCGTGATGATAATCATGAAGGGATATTGATCTAGCAAAATTAAAGTTGACCATAGTATAAGTTATGTTTATCCATGGTGTGAGTTTTTTTTTTTTTTAGGGCTATATTTTTATTTATTAATACATGTTTATTACTAACCTAATTTTTAGGGTATTTTTATTTATACATGTTATACTAACCTAATTTATTAATTTTTTGTTTAAACAGGCATACACATGACTAATTCAGCAGACATCCCTCATTCACAGGATGAGTCGGTCATGGCTCTGCTCACTGATAGTGTAAGTTTTATTTATACATATAATGTTAATTAAGTAGGCTAATTATGTTTTTATTTATCCATGTTAAGCTAAGTTTAATTTATTATTTTTTTTGTCTAAACAGGCATCACACAGGGCTGATTCAGTAATGTCGGGTAGTCGGCCTGCCAAATAAAGGGGTAGGAAAGCCACAACTTTGAAAAGTTTGTCCAGATCCAGGATTAATAACCAGAGGCTTGAAATCGAGTTTGATAGTCACTTGGAGCCCATGGGACCCCTTGCTAAGACATTCACCAGTTTTGTTGGTTTGGAAGCTAAAACCCATACTAGCCTTTTGTTTGATGATTGGGATCACGTACCGTAGAACGTGAAGGATCAGATTTGGGAGTCAATCACGGTATTTTCCAATGATCTCTTTGTTTGTATTTACATTATTTAAGCATATTATGATCCATGCATTACTAATTCCTCTTTCTTGTTCTATAATTAATGTAGATCACATGGACCGTGCAGAATACTCCTGAACATCAGACAGTATGGCTTCAACTTGCGGCTAAGCGTTGGACGGGGTTTAAGTCTTTTCTGGGTAGTAAGTACATATTTGGAGAGAAGATCGATGAATCTTCTCTTGAGGTTCACTCATTCCTTGATAAGGATACGTGGGATAGATTTGTTTTGAGCCGAGCCAGTCCTGAGTTTCTGGTTAAAAGGGAAAAGGGTAAGGCAAGTCAGGCGAAGAATATCCACCCCCACACCAAGTCTCAAGGTGGGTATAGATTGGTGGAGAAGAAGTTGATGGATGAGAAGTTGAGAAAGAGGGAGGAGAAGTTGAAAGAGCGGGTAGAAGCAGGAGAAGAAGTATGTGAAATTGTTGATCCTCCGTCTCCACCCCCACGCGAGGACACATGGGTGGAAGGCCGAAAGACTAAATCTAGAAATTTTAAAGTTGAAGTCACATGCGTTGTTATTGAAAAGATTGTAAGTAACAAATTAAACATACTACATTTCTACTTGTAATTGTAACACATTGTCTTACACATTTTTTTTTTTTAAATTTTGTCTTTGTAGGAGGAGCTGAATGATCAAAGCTCACAAGGGTCCTTCGTTCCACAAGGACGTTCGGATATCTTGGCCGTTGCTCTAGGGAAAGACGACCACCCTGGCCATTTTCGTGGTGTTCTAGGGACGGTGGGCATTAAGAAATTTTATAGAACACGCGGGTCACGTAGGCGGGTCGAGCAGGAGATCAATAAGGAGGAGCTTAAAGAAGAGGTTAAACGGGACATTACCCCACCTTCACGCAAACACTTTTGAAGGAGTTTTCATCAAGGCAATCCCAAGAAGTTGCCCAACCTTCACATATGGAGGTGGAGTTGTCGAAGCGGGAGTTAGAGCTGGAAAAGCGGGAGTTGGAGTTGTCGCAGCAGGAGTGGGAGTTGTCTCGGGTATTCATAATCATTCTCAATTACTTATGTTTTCTTTATTTACAATTGAAGCCGTAGCTGATAACACATCATCAGTCTCCGTTAGCTCGTCTGTTTGCATTTGGTGTGGATTATCCTAATGATATTTTTCAAATTCCGTTGGAACACGATGGCTTTGTGGGAGAACCTCATATTAGCATCGCTGGTGACGATATTGGTCAATTTTGCACTGATGGTGAATGGATAGCCAACACAATTCTAAGTATTTGGTGCACGTAAGTACATTTTGTGACCTTATATTGCATCTTAAATTAGGTATTACAATTTTATAATTTATTTCAATATATTACATAATTAACATCAACTTATTGCATATCTTAGGTATCTACATCGCCAAATACTTGAGAGGGGCAACGATACTGTTTACGGATTCTTAGACCCCACCCTCACTCTTGTTAATTTCATGACTGATCACACTAAAGTCAGTGCATACGTACAAACCCTAATGGAAAGAAATCGAAAACAGATATATATATATAGCACCATTTGTAAGGAATGGCCATTGGCAGATGCTCCTACTTATTCCTAGCAAGCATATTGTCGTCTTCTTCTGCTCGTGTCACTATGATCCGGCGAAGGAGGTGGTGGCCTCAATCAATATGTACGTAAACTTTTTATTTAATTTAATTTATAACATTTGCTTTCATTTTATAAAAAAATAATTGACATGAATATTTTGTTTATCATAGAGCTATGAAGGCATGTAGCATTTCTTGTGCAAATGGGATTATTATTATTATTATTATTATTATTATTATTATTATTATTATTATTATTATTATTATTATTATTATTATTATTATTATTATTATTATTACTATATATACATTAACTTGATATCCAATTTCATATTCATTTGTACTCTCGTAGACAATTACACTGTTGGGAGTGTGCTTTCTATGCGATGTTTCATATGTTGAACATTGTCTCAGCATCTATTACTGAAGGATGGACGAAGGTAATTAATTTTCAAGTTAATTAATTATATTTTTTTTGTTGATAACTTAATTTAATGTTGAGTTTATTTGAACTTGTGTAGGCTTTCAGCGATTAGTCTCCTCTCACTAAACAAGAATTCAAAGACTTGAGGGTGCGCTTTGCAACCTTCTTTTTAAGTATGCTGCAGAGAAAAGAGTAGAAAAAATAGATCCTGCATACTCAGAAGATATTGATTAGTTTATATATGTATGAATTGTGTATAGAATTCTGAATTGTACTGACTAGCTGTATAATTTTGCATGTATAGAGAATTCTGAATTGTAGTTGAACTTGTTGAGTAAATAATATTGCAAAATCTGTATTCTGGAACAATATTCTGAGTAAATAATGCAAATTCTGTATTCTGGACTTGTTAGAATTCTGGTTGTATGAGTGTACTGAATTTGTAGAATTCTGCAGGGAACTGGGAAAGGGATATATAATATAACTAGCATTAAAAAAAATATATACTTTTATCGTCGGTTGTCTATGCAACGGAGGTTAAAAGTTCACGTTTAACGTCGGTTGTCTATGCAATAGACGTTAAAAGTGAACTTTTAACATCGGTTGAGAATGGACGTTAAAGGTCACACTTTTAACGTCGTCTATATTAACGTCTGGTCTTAAACCGACGTTAAAAGTCACTTTTAACAGACATTAAAAGTGCTTCGTGCACTAGTGACAACAACTCAAAATCTCCCATCACTGGGATCCAGGGCTCTCTCGCCAGCATCAGGCTCAACTGGTGTGCCATCAATCTCCTCTAGCAACTCCTCAACAGGATCTTCTCGTGCGATCGAGAATAAATAAAATACGACATAGAGAAATACGGGAGATAAGAAACAACAATACATCATAAATAGGAAAACAGCTATAAAATAAGCTATATAGATAGCAACATACAACAGCAAAACAGCATCAAGCAATCATCTCTGAAGTCCTGCTCTCTTAGCTACTGGCTTTAACACTTATACAACTAACGACTATAAGGACGCGATCATGACGCGACATCCCTAACAGATAAAGATGTCCCATTCATCACTATGCCACCCCCCGTAATGCAGGGCTCGGCCAATAGCCCTCAGGCTCAACTAACCTCATGGGTACGACATATTCCCTGGCCCGCAGGCCAGGTTGGAATATTCGCCTGTTAACAACTCAACATACGGCAACGACATATCTCCCCGCCTGCAGGCCAGGTCGGGACATTTGCCCGTTCACAACTGATGGATACAATCATCTCCCCGCAGGCAAGATCGATCATATGTACGCCAACACAGTGATGAACAACAACGATGCAACATGAATCTCACCAACTCATCTCGAGATCAACAACTTAGTGCCTTAGCCACAACTTGTACACAACTACGACCAACTTTCTCCGATATAATCGGGTGTCAACTTTATATCTTAACATGGATATATCAATAGGATCTCTAGGTTGAATACTGCAACATACATATATATATATATATATATATATATATATATATATATATATATCCTAGAAATCCTCACCACATATTCATCTCCCAATTTATTAGAAATTACTGTCTATCTCTACTCATACAATAATGATCACAACATCATATCATAAACAACTATAATTATGTTCAGTAATCATGTTCATCATACTAAATACTCATGTAAGCATACCAACTCATCAACACATGCGTAAGTATTCAAGTAACCCTACGCATGTTACTAGGCACAACATACATATCAACATGTATCATGTTAAGCATCCTAACACACAAGCATACAACCTCGACATATCATAAAATCCACCTATCCGTCACTCGACCACTAGTAGGATTTAGGTCGCCCTACACATATCAATATATGTTATTTTATTCTTGCCTCCCCGACGATATTGTGGTTCGTTCCCCCACCTGAACAGTTTCTTGCAACTCTAACTGCGGCTTTGCAGCTGGTAATCATACACGCTTAGAATAATCGAACACCGTCTGATCCTTCACAACAAATCACAACCAGAAATTAATAAAATCCAACAAAACTTATCTAGCTCATGTCGATAATGGTTAGGCCCCTTCACTAACTAATTAGGTTAAGGATGTTAAAATTTTACTAACTCTTGGATCGATGATCCTTAAGTATGATAAAGACATAATAAATACTCATTTGTCAAAAATTTGAACCAAAATTCATTCAACGAAATAGGTGAGGGTTCAGGCACCTTTAGGGAAAAGGGGAGGAAATTTATTTTGGGTTCATGCTTTTAGATGATCAATATATGCATCATGATGAGTTCATAGAAATTGATTTCATGATCATAGGATTTTTCTGCACTTTTCTAGAGATTTTTGAACATAAAACCTAGAATTGAAACATGATGTTCATGGCTTTGAATCAAGAAAATGAATGGAGAAGAGATCATGATTGATCATAGAGAGAAGAGATGTAATATCCCCACCTTTAATCTTTTGGTTAATATTAATTTAATTAATTAATGGTTGATTATGCATACTTAATGATTAATTTCTTGATATGCTCTATTTTATAGTGTTGTTGGGTATAATTAAGTGGGGGTGTGAAAAGTAATTGACCAAACCAAGAAACGTTTGATATAGGGACCAAAAACCCAAACATAACCATACAAGTCATCACTTGTGTCACTTAGTCAAGATTTTTGTCCAAGCCCAAACCACACCTCTCAATTCCAAACAAACTCTCATAAAACCACACCCGCACTCACTCCTCTATTAAGTCACAAAAATCCCCCTCCCTTTAACACACTCCACACCACATACACAACCACTCTAGTTTCTCTACATGCAAAACCAAGAGAGGAGGAGAAAGGAACTCCATCAAATGCCCAAAGCTTGCATGAGGGTAGAGACGAAGAAATAGAGCAAGGTGAAGCTTAGGATCATCAACCCACTCCATTCCTTGTGTTCCTACACTCCTAATCTTGGTTGAGGTGAGTTCTTGCTTGTTTGTAACATTGGGTAATCATAAATCCCAAATAATTGCTAAATGATTTATTGATTTTGGAAATCGTTAACTTTTAACTCTGTTTGTGGTATGAATCACTGGGTTTAATTGCATGTGTGAATAAGGGGCTGATTTGGGTGAAAATGATAAAGGGGGAGGAATTAATCTCCAAACCCGTATTGACACCCTGTCAGTATTTTATCGATAACTTCCTCCACGGAGATCGTTCTGAAATGCTTTTTGAACCATTGGAAACTAGACATAAGTTTCCACGAAATAGACACCAGAATGGCTAAATTTCATTAAGTGTAGAAGAAGAAAATGGACTTGCAAGTTGCTGTCAAAAACAGAGAATTCGTTTTTATGTTGTTGTGATGTTCTGGCCCTAAATCCCTATACAGACACTAGATTTGGACCATTTTTGTACCATTAGAAAATAGACATGTTTGGATACATTTTAGGCTCTGGAAATTCTAATTTTGATAGAGATTTGGTGGAGAAAATCCAGTTCCAAGTTGCTGCAAATTCTGTTTATATAACTGTGAGCATAATGGTACTTGATTTGTGTGGAATAGATTCCTATATGTTTTAATTCTATCCAAACATGAATAATAGGTATATTTGCAATTGGTATGGTGCTCTTTGTGACTGTATGTTCCTCCTTAGTTTTAGAGCTTGGTAACCATAAACCCAAGCATAAGTTCTACTCTTTAAAGATATTGTGATGTTCTTTGTGTTGCATGCATATTGTTATGATATGGTCATTAGTTGGTATGTTTTAGTTAATTTCTGGAAATGCATGTGTAATTGTAATTGGTTTTGATATTGAGGTGGTTTTGACATGACAACATGTGAGAATAGACATGTTAAAAATTCTGCTTGATAGGTGTTTGTTATATTGCTTATTAGGAAATGTTATGGTTGCTGTCCTCAAACCCGTATTGACATAGGATCTTTGTTTTTATTATAACTGTTTCTGTAAGACTTATTTCTAAATGATTTATGTTTTTTTGGAAACTAGACTCGATTTGCTACAGTTTAGGATTTGATTTTGCTGTTTTTCATTGAGTATTGATAAAGAAAAACTTGTTACAAGTCAGAGGATAGTTGTTGTCCTGTTTTTTCGAATGCAGTAGTTTGTTTGTTAAAACTGTACTTTAAGGGCTGCTTTGGCTGAGTTAATGCAATTTTGCAGTAGAATGATTGATAAATGTAAATCACCACTTGGCATCCAACAACGGTAACCATCTTATGCCCAACATGATTCGAATTAAAATGGTTATCGAGGACATTTCAGATGTCAATCATAGAGTCCTTCCCATATGGAAGGCAATCACAAAGTCCTTTCCGTTGGGAAGGCAAGAAGGTAAGTGCAAAGCAAGTGGGACGCCGCTTGTGGTCATAGACTTATGATCTGCCTTACATCATACAGCTAGTCCCTCTTAATTACCTTTGTGCGCGGGGGACAGCGACGTTTTTCACTGATAAAACTAAAGGGATGTCCAAGTGTGTGAAGTTTACTTTCATTGATTATGTATAGTTGTTTATTATAGTTATATATATTGAAATGAGTGTCTGTTTGCAGGAATTCACTGAGATTATTATATCTCACCCCTCACCCTTTTGTTTCAGTTTGACCGCTTCTATGTTGGGGGCTGTAAAGTATGTCTGGAAATGCTTTGGCAGCTGTCCCAATGTTAGCTGGGGTCCTCGAGGTTGTTGCCGGATCGCAGTCCTGAGTCTCTTTTTTTATGTTTACAATTAGTGTAAAATGTTTAGTGTGTTTTTTTTTTTAAATGAGATGTATTCCAAGTCAAACCTTGTACCATGTTTTGTAAATGATTTTAAGTAAAATCCTATTGGTTTTTTTGGGTGTTATATTTATCTTGTGTAGTTAATGGTAAGCAGTATCCTAATACACATTGGGGTATTACAAAAGATTACCTCTTGAATGGTGGAAAATGGTAAGAAATCAAGCAAGTTCTTCAAGTTGTGCTTGTGGTTTCCTTTGAGAAAGAATGGAGAAAATGAGAGAGAAGTTTGATGAAGGTAAGGAAATGAGTGGAAATGGCTTGATGGGAGCCTTTGGGGCGTGATCATCAAGGGATATGGAGGGCAAAATTTTGTTTAATTTAGGGACAAAAGAGTAATTTCACTTATGGACAAATTTGGAATTTTAAAAAAAGACTAGGGACATAATTGTCCTACCACCCCTAAATTCACAAAATATCTTAGATATTTTGTTGAAGTAATAATGATGGTAATGAGTCACATGGCAAGGATGAGTTTTCATCAATTCCTAGGGACAAAATTGGAATTTTACCAAAGGTTTGACATAATTGTCCTACTACCACTAACTTATCATTACCTTGGTGAGTTACATACATGACTCACCTAGGTGAGTTGTCCTTAAAAGGGACTTGATGTTTATCTGTTAGCAGGTTCCAGTAATCCCGTATTCAAATCCATTGTTTACCCGATTTAAGTTTTACGCCCGAATAAAGTATAATAACTTATTTATTTTGAAATTTTCCAAAATAACCAATATCATTGGAAATTTGATTTAAAACCTAACTGTTTCGTTCACGAGTCAAAATTAGGTTTTCTGATCAGTAAAATCTTACTGTCAGTGAAAATGCAGATCGGGTTCCGTCTGAATTTTCAACCAAAATTTAACCGTAACTCTCTACAATAATGCAGAGTATAAATATGATCTCGGTTTATTCAAAATCATTTTCTAAACCTCGGATAAAATATAAATTTATTATACAAATTATCGATCTTAAAAAGCAGTGAAAATCGGGGTGTTACAAAGAACATGATTGAACCTCATAATGCAACTACAACCAAAAATAATTCGCATCGGGTAGAATTATCCAATATCATAAATCTTAAACTTTTCTAACAACTTAGTTTTACTCAAGAGTGTGACACCCACTACCCCGCATATAATAAAACATAAATAAAATCATACATGTCTTTAAAAAAATAACAATTAAAATAAAAACATATTCTCAAGGGTAATGTGCATCACATCATCTATAACGTAAAACATAGAAATCTGAAATAATCAAAATCCTTTAAAAACGAACTGCGGAAAACATAAATAATAAACGTAACCCAAATCCCGATGTCACATATCAGAGCTGGTACACATATACCGATAATACATCGGAATAAAACCAAATAACATAAATCATAAATCCTAACTACTGAGAGAGATCTCCTCGAGATCACTCCTCGTCAGCATGCTCACCCTCCTCTGCATATACCACAACATGTGCACAAGAATAACAAAGAGAGGGGTAAGAAACACAATCATGAATATATGTAAACGGAATGGAATAGTAATTAAGATGGCATACAACATACATCAATCAACACAGATATAATCAATATATATCAAGGATGCATGTCAATGCGAATGCAACATCACTACTCCGTATGCATGTGGCCAACAACTCTAACTCTGGAAAGACGATTAGGAGTACATGTCCGGTTATCAACGTGGATGATATGACAGACCATGGGCCATCCCCGAACACTCTCACTAATCCTGATAACGTATAGTGGCTAGTCAGGGTACTCAAGCTTATTCTTTAGGTCACTCCGACAATAGGTAGCTAGCCCATGTCACCTGGAACTTCCATGCCCAACGTACCTGCAAGGCCGGGATAACACCCATCGTGGCCTCCACTATCGCGATTCATCGTTTGCTTTCCACCCAACATATCAACGTCAACTTATGATGCATGCTATGCTCAACACCATGCAAACACATGTCCAACCATCCACCATCATAATCAATCACATTGATTATCAACAATGACCATCAACGATGATCATCAATCAACTAGGCGCTAACCATCGGTATTGCCTTTATCGACATTGCCAATATTATCTTCATAATCAATCACATTGATTATCAACAATGATCATCAACGATGATCATCAAACAACTAGGCGCTAACCATCATTATTGCCTTTATCAACATTGCCAATATTATCATATCGTCATTATTAATATTAACGTTCTTTTCTATACTATCAACCTTGAATTGTGATCTCACAGTCATTTTTCCATTACCCTATTTATTTCTTCTTCACAACAGAATCTGGGTGAGAGACCCAGATTCGCTAGGCGAATCGTGGCTCGCGAGGCGAGCCCGAGAGCTCCTAAACAGGTTCTCAGATTCGCTAGGCGAATCGTGGCTCGCGAGGCGAGCCCGAGAGCTCCTTAACAGGTTCCCAGATTCGCTAGGCGAATCCTGGCTCGCGAGGCGAGCCCGAGAGCCCCAATATTTGGTTCTCTCATTCGCCTCGCGGATTACAATTCTCTAGGCGAATCACGTCAGACCACGAATGGTCTCTCTCTGTCTCGCCTCGCGAATGGATATTCGCCAGGCGAATCATGACAGATGTGGGAATCTTAAGAATTTCTCTAAGTTATCCCTATGCCTATCATCCCATCTCTCAACAATCATC
The DNA here is from genome assembly GCA_039655645.1 of Ammopiptanthus mongolicus. NCBI lineage: Eukaryota > Viridiplantae > Streptophyta > Magnoliopsida > Fabales > Fabaceae > Ammopiptanthus > Ammopiptanthus mongolicus. Next base: position 42,811,489 of record CM077345.1, read on the forward strand.
CCTATGGGTTTCCAAAACTAATCCAATATTATCAATCTCACCTCTCATAACAACTCATTCATTATGGGGTGCCAAACGTCCCTAAGCTATGTTCTTTCACTAATCCTATTTTCTTCATCGTAACGCACATCATCATCAAGTCATCATTATCATTGCACATCATAAAATCTCATCAATGCATATCGTATCTATATTCATACTATTCATTACACATCATACTATTTGAATCATATCATCAAGACAAACACCCATAATCATAATCATAGAACCATAAACATGTATATTTATACAATATTCACATAGGCATATAAATGGCATATACATAAGATACACACAATTACACTCATAGTATATACATAGGCATTTACAATGCATATAGACAAACATATAGGGATCATGGGTTAACCCCTTCATCTTAACCTATCCCAAAACCCACATACTCATGATCTATTTCTTCCCCCCATACCTGGTATGACGATCACAATGAACAAAGGAAGGAAAAAGGGTCCGGAAAAGGTTGCGTCTACACGAATGCTCGATCTTACGACGCTTGACTTCACGATCCCAGCCCCAAAAGGTTCAAGAGCAGCAACTAGGAAGAGGGCTTGTGATGGCAGTGATGCTCTTCAAGCGAAAGAGATGAAGAACGATGAACAATGGTGCAATCTCCTTCAGGGATCCTTGGAAAGGGTTTAGAAATCCTTTTTTGGAGAGGAAAAGGCAGTTTCTGGGAGTTTTTCGACTTAGAAGGTAGGTTTAGGTCGAGTCTTAGGGTATAAATATGAGTTAGGGTCATTATGGGCTGATTAGAAGCCCAAAAACACGATTCTGGTGCGCGCAGATTCGCGAGGCGAGTGGCCTTTCGCGAGGCGAACCCGAGAGCTGTAAAAATCTGGCTGTCAGGTTCGCGAGGCGAATGTATCCTCGCGACGCGAAACTTTAGAAGCCGAATTTGGCCTGAACACCTGAAATAAGACTTGTAGATAATTCTCTAAGCTTTCCAACGCATCCAAGATCACCTCAATCGAATGTCTAGAACTCAAGATATGAACAAAACCGTAAAACATGTTTCTTGGACTTGAATGCATTGACCATTCCTTAAGGCTAAACTACCCCAACTATGAACTTGGATATCAAGAACAATCATAAACAATATATATACAACACATACAAGCAAATATTAACACATATAAGCATAGCGCAAAAGAAAAACAGGGTGTTACAATTCCACCCCCTTTATAAAAATTTCGTCCTCGAAATTTCTACTCACCTTGAGTAAACATATGCGGATATGACTCCTTCATCTTGCTCTCCAACTCCCAAGTAACACTTTCTTCTGTAGGTCCACTCCAAACGACCTTGACCAAGGGGATTTCCTTCCCTCTCAGTTGCTTGACCCTTCGATCTTCAACCCGAAGCGGTAACACCTCGAAAGTCAAGTTATCCTTTAGTGGAATGATATCGGGTACTATCACGTGGCTTGGATCATGAACATACTTTCGAAGTTGAGACACATGAAACACATTATGAAGATTTGACAAGAACGGGGGTAAAGCTATCTGGTAGGCGACTTCACCGACTCTTTTTAGAATTTGGTAAGGGCCAATGAATCTAGGAGTAAGTTTCCGCGCTTTCATTACCCTGCCAACCCCAGTTGTAGGAGTAACTCGCAAGAACACATGATCCCCCTCCTGGAATTCGAGAGTTTTTCTTCTTTTATCATGGTAACTCTTTTGCCTACTCTGTGCCACTCTCATCTTTTCTTGTATCATCCTCACTTTCTCTGTAGTTTCTTGCACTACCTCAGGTCCTAACACCACATTCTCTCCAGGTTCATTCCAACACAAAGGTGTCCTACACCTCCTACCATACAAAGCCTCATAAGGTGCCATCCCAATACTGGAATGGAAGCTATTGTTGTAGGTAAACTCTATAAGGGGTAAAAACTTATCCCAACTACCAGACTGCTCTAGCACACACGCCCTCAACAAGTCCTCTAAGGATTGGATTGTCCTCTCAGACTGACCATCGGTCTGTGGGTGATAAGCTGAACTCAATCTAAGCTTAGTTCCTAAGGCCTCATGCAAACTATTCCAAAATCTAGAGGTAAATCTAGGGTCTCTGTCTGAAACTATGCTAGACGGTACCCCATGCAATCTAACTATTTCTCTGATATACAACCCAGTCAACTTCTCTAATGGATATTCCATGTTCATAGGGATGAAATGGGCAGATTTGGTTAACCTGTCCACAACAACCCATATGGCATCACAACCAGCTGGAGTCTTAGGGAGTCCAGACACAAAATCCATAGAGATACTATCCCACTTCCACTCAGGAATACTCAAAGGTTGCAACTTACCCGAAGGTTTCTGGTGCTCTATCTTAGCCTTCTGACACACTAAGCAAGCATACACAAACTCAACTACATCCTTTTTCATCCTAGGCCACCAAAACATCTGTTTCAGATCCTGATACATCTTTGTGGCTCCTGGGTGAACACTCAAACCACTCCTATGTCCTTCCTCTAGGATCAACTTCCTGAGCTCTGGAACATCAGGTATACAAACCCTATCTTGGAACCTCAAAATTCCATCAGTCCCTTCCTTAAAACTAAGGTTTCTTCCCTGAGCAATCAACTCCCTCTGGTCTAAAAGGTATACATCTATCTTTTGCCCTTCTCTAATCTGATCCATCAAACTGCTAGTAATTTTCAACATTCCTAGTCTAATGCTCTTAGGGGTAACTTCCCAAGCTAAACTCAAATCCCTAAACTCCTCTATCAAATCCATCTCTCTAACCATCAAGGCTGAAATATGTAAGGTTTTTCTACTCAACGCATCAGCCACTACATTGGCCTTACCTGGGTGGTAACTCAACTCAAACTCATAATCTTTAAGAAATTCCATCCACCTACGTTGTCTCATATTCAGCTCCTTTTGGTCAAATAGGTATTTCAAACTCTTATGATCACTAAAGACCTCAAATCTAGCTCCATAAAGATAATGCCTCCAAATCTTCAAGGCAAACACTACGGCTCCTAGCTCCAAGTCGTGGGTAGGGTAATTCTTCTCATGGGTCTTAAGCTGCCTAGAAGCATAAGCTACTACCTAACCATTCTGCATCAACACACCACCTAAACCTTGCTTGGAAGCATCACAGTACACCATAAAAGGTTCACTAGGATTGGGCAACACTAACACAGGTGCAGTGGTCAACCTATTCTTCAACTCCTGAAAACTTTCCTCACACTTAGAGTCCCACACAAAGATCTGACCTTTCTTAGTAAGGCGGGTCATAGGCAAAGCTATCTTAGAGAATCCTTCTATAAACCTCCTATAGTAATCGGCTAAACCCAAGAAACTCCTAACCTCGGTCACTGACTTAGGTGCTTCCCATTGGAGCACGGTTTCTACCTTAGATGGGTCTACGGCTATTCCTCCTTTAGAGATGATGTGTCCTAAGAAACTCACCTCCTCTAACCAGAACTCACACTTAGACAACTTGGCATACAACTGTTTTTCCTTAAGGGTCTTCAAGACTATCCTCAAGTGTTCCTCATGTTCCTCCCTAGTCTTAGAGTATACTAGGATATCATCTATGAAAACAACTACAAACCTATCCAAGTATGGATGAAAGATCTTGTTCATGTAGTCCATGAACACAGCAGGGGCATTAGTCACACCAAAAGGCATAACTAGGTACTCATAATGGCCATAGCGTGTTCTGAACGCAGTCTTCGGAATGTCCTCAGACTTGACCCGAATTTGATGGTAACCTGATCTCAAATCTATCTTAGAAAACACACAGGCTCCTATCAGCTGGTCCATAAGGTCATCTATTCTAGGAAGAGGGTACCTATTTTTAACGGTCACCTTGTTGAGTTGTCGATAATCGACACACAACCTCATGCTGCCATCTTTCTTCTTCACCAACAACATCGGCGCTCCCCACGGAGACACACTAGGCCTAACAAACTGCTTCTGGAGCAATTCCTCTAACTGTTTCTTCAACTCAGCTAGCTCTAGAGGGGACATCCTATAAGGTGCTATGGATATCGGTCCTGTACCTGGCACTAAGTCTATGCTAAACTCAACCTCTCTCTCAGGTGGCAAACTATAAATGTCCTCTGGAAAAACTTCTGGGAACTCTCTCACAACTGGCACATCCTTAACCTCAGCCTTTCTCTCTAATTCCAGGGAAGATAAGATCATGTATACTTGGGCTTCTTCTCTAATAGAAGCCTTGACTTGGTTGGCAGTCAGAAAACTCGGATCCTTAGGATTGACAGCAGTTCCAAAAACAACAGTTTCATCAAAGCAATTTAAAAGGACATGATTGGCAGATAACCAGTCCATACCAAGAATAACATCAAGTTGTTTAAGGGGTAGGCATATAAGATCAACCATGAAATTTCTATCATCAATGACAATGGAACAACCTTTACAAATATGTGAGGTAACAACAGGCTTATTGGTAGGGGTAGCAACAACTAGGTCATATTCAAGTTCGGCAACGGGTAACCTAAGGTACTCAACACAATCATGTGATATAAAAGAATGCGATGCACCCGAATCAAACAACACTATTAAAGGAGTCCCTTTGATGAGACACTTACCTTGAATCAGGTCTTCGGATTCTGAGGCTTCAGCTCCACTGAGAGTGAAGACTCTCCCACTTGTCCTCAGTCGATTGGCTTGAGAACTCTTGCTAGCACTCTGCGGCTTCATCTTTTCCCCACTACAATCCTTACTGATATGACCAGGCTTCCCACACTTGAAGCAGATGATGTCTGTCTCCTTGCAGTCCCGAGTAAAGTGCTCCTTACCACACTTGCCACACCTGATTGGCCTAGAAGAGGCAAATCCTCCGCCACTAGCTGGTCCTGACGTATAATGCGGTTTCTTGCCGGCGTGCTTGAACCCACGGCTAACTGGTGCCAACTGCTGCTTACCTTTATCCTGCTGGGTCATCCTCTTACTCCCTTGAGGACCAGAATTCTTGAACTGGGCAACTCTGGACTTGTAGTCTTCCTCAAAGATTCTGCATTTGTTCACCAAGGTGGGGAAAACACGGATCTCCTGGTAGCTGATGGCTTGCTTAACCTCTGGACGCAAACCATTCTCAAACTTCACACACTTGGAGCGATCATCATTACAATACTGGTAGAGTGGATAGTAACGTGACAGCTCCTCAAACTTAGCGGCATACTCCCCAACAGACATGCTTCCCTGAGTCAAAGCTAGAAACTCCATCGGCTTCTTGTCGCGTATATCAGCAGGAAAATACTTCCCCAAGAATCTCTCCTTGAAGGCATCCCAAGTAACGGCGGCGCCCTCAGCTTCCAAACGTTGGCGGCAATTCTCCCACCAATGTTTAGCTTCTTCTACTAACATGAAGGTAGCAAAGGTAACCTTCTGTGCATCGGTGCATGCCATGGCCCGAAAGATCTTTTCAAGTTCCCGGATCCATGTCTGAGCACCTTCAGGGTCATAAGCTCCCTTGAAGGATGGCGGATTATTCCTCTGGAACTTATCCAAACCCTGAAATTCAGCAGGTCCACCTCCGTTGTGATTCTGATTCTGCCCTATGGCATTAGCTAATGCTTCCAGGGCATCAGCAATCGCACGATCGTTTCTACCTGCCATAACTTCCTGCATCGTTCAAGCAAATTGCTTAATATCGAAAGTCAAGTAAAACAAAACTAAACACTTAATACTCTATACCATCGCCATAGACAATCATATAAGAGTACACAGAAGAGAACACAACAGACACATACCCCGGCCTGTAGGACAGACCGGCTCTGATACCACTAAATGTGACACCCACTACCCCGCATATAATAAAACATAAATAAAATCATACATGTCTTTAAAAAAATAACAATTAAAATAAAAACATATTCTCAAGGGTAATGTGCATCACATCATCTATAACGTAAAACATAGGAATCTGAAATAATCAAAATCCTTTAAAAACGAACTGCGGAAAACATAAATAATAAACGTAACCCAAATCCCGATGTCACATATCAGAGCTGGTACACATATACCGATAATACATCGGAATAAAACCAAATAACATAAATCATAAATCCTAACTACTGAGAGAGATCTCCTCGGGATCACTCCTCGTCAGCATGCTCACCCTCCTCTGCATATACCACAACATGTGCACAAGAATAACAAAGAGAGGGGTAAGAAACACAATCATGAATATATGTAAACGGAATGGAATAGTAATTAAGATGGCATACAACATACATCAATCAACACAGATATAATCAATATATATCAAGGATGCATGTCAATGCGAATGCAACATCACTACTCCGTATGCATGTGGCCAACAACTCTAACTCTGGAAAGACGATTAGGAGTACATGTCCGGTTATCAACGTGGATGATATGCCAGACCATGGGCCATCCCCGAACACTCTCACTAATCCTGATAACGTATAGTGGCTAGTCAGGGTACTCAAGCTTATTCTTTAGGTCACTCCGACAATAGGTAGCTAGCCCATGTCACCTGGAACTTCCATGCCCAACGTACCCGCAAGGCCGGGATAACACCCATCGTGGCCTCCACTATCGCGATTCATCGTTTGCTTTCCACCCAACATATCAACGTCAACTTATGATGCATGCTATGCTCAACACCATGCAAACACATTTCCAACCATCCACCATCATAATCAATCACATTGATTAACAACAATGACCATCAACGATGATCATCAATCAACTAGGCGCTAACAATCGGTATTGCCTTTATCGACATTGCCAATATTATCTTCATAATCAATCACATTGATTATCAACAATGATCATCAACGATGATCATCAAACAACTAGGCGCTAACCATCATTATTGCCTTTATCAACATTGCCAATATTATCATATCGTCATTATTAATATTAACGTTCTTTTCTATACTATCAACCTTGAATTGTGATCTCACAGTCATTTTTCCATTACCCTATTTATTTCTTCTTCACAACAGAATCTGGGTGAGAGACCCAGATTCGCTAGGCGAATCGTGGCTCGTGAGGCGAGCCCGAGAGCTCCTAAACAGGTTCTCAGATTCGCTAGGCGAATCGTGGCTCGCGAGGCGAGCCCGAGAGCTCCTTAACAGGTTCCCAGATTCGCTAGGCGAATCCTGGCTCGCGAGGCGAGCCCGAGAGCCCCAATATTTGGTTCTCTCATTCGCCTCGCGGATTACAATCCGCTAGGCGAATCACGTCAGACCACGAATGGTCTCTCTCTGTCTCGCCTCGCGAATGGATATTCGCCAGGCGAATCATGACAGATGTGGGAATCTTAAGAATTTCTCTAAGTTATCCCTATGCCTATCATCCCATCTCTCAAGAATCAATCTCACCTCTCATAACAACTCATTCATTATGGGGTGCCAAACGTCCCTAAGCTATGTTCTTTCACTAATCCTATTTTCTTCATCGTAACGCACATCATCATCAAGTCATCATTATCATTGCACATCATAAAATCTCATCAATGCATATCGTATCTATGTTCATACTATTCATTACACATCATACTATTTGAATCATATCATCAAGACAAACACCCATAATCATAATCATAGAACCATAAACATGTATATTTATACAATATTCACATAGGCATATACATGGCATATACATAAGATACACACAATTACACTCATAGTATATACATAGGCATTTACAATGCATATAGACAAATATATAGGGATCATGGGTTAACCCCTTCATCTTAACCTATCCCAAAACCCACATACTCATGATCTATTTCTTCCCCCCATACCTGGTATGACGATCACAATGAACAAAGGAAGGAAAAAGGGTCCGGAAAAGGTTGCGTCTACACGAATGCTCGATCTTACGACGCTTGACTTCACGATCCCAGCCCCAAAAGGTTCAAGAGCAGCAACTAGGAAGAGGGCTTGTGATGGCAGTGATGCTCTTCAAGCGAAAGAGATGAAGAACGATGAACAATGGTGCAATCTCCTTCAGGGATCCTTGGAAAGGGTTTAGAAATCCTTGTTTGGAGAGGAAAAGGCAGTTTCTGGGAGTTTTTCGACTTAGAAGGTAGGTTTAGGTCGAGTATTAGGGTATAAATATGGGTTAGGGTCATTATGGGCTGATTAGAAGCCCAAAAACACGATTCTGGTGCGCGCAGATTCGCGAGGCGAGTGGCCTTTCGCGAGGCGAACCCGAGAGCTGTAAAAATCTGGCTGTCAGGTTCGCGAGGCGAATGTATCCTCGCGACGCGAAACTTTAGAAGCCGAATTTGGCCTGAACACCTGAAATAAGACTTGCAGATAATTCTCTAAGCTTTCCAACGCATCCAAGATCACCTCAATCGAATGTCTAGAACTCAAGATATGAACAAAACCGTAAAACATGTTTCTTGGACTTGAATGCATTGACCATTCCTTAAGGCTAAACTACCCCAACTATGAACTTGGATATCAAGAACAATCATAAACAATATATATACAACACATACAAGCAAATATTAACACATATAAGGATAGTGCAAAAGAAAAACAGGGTGTTACAAAGAGGTCCTCTTTTCTGCTTATATTCAGCTTAGGTAAAACTACTAAGGACACTTTCCTATAAATCTCCAATCTCATACCATCAATCTTAACTACAGACATTGATCATTACCCTAGGTTCCCCAACGATTATTCTGCCTCGATCAATATTTGATTTATAATAATTGTCTCACTTACTGAAATTGATCTGAAGGTTCACATCTTATCAGTCATAACTATATCTCAACAAAACTCCCATCACTTCTTGTCTATCCTTCTAAAAGGATGTTTGCAGTTAGATACTATGCTTACTCCCAACCAACCTTCCAAACATCAAATCATTTTTTCTTGCTCGCCCACTTGAGCTGAAGGTGATCAAATCCTTTTTTCTTGCTCGCCCAATGGATACTATTAAACCGATCCACTCAAATGTCTAATACACTGAGGATTATGTAGGAGTGTGAGTACAAATGCTCGTTTGGGATTGCATGCCCTAAGAATTTCACTCCTATCAAGTCAAAACTCGCACTCAAGTAACTTCACGACAACTCTTCTCGCGTAGGGTCCGTAACACATGATTGAGAGTTTTCCTCATGCTCATCATGACTCTTAGAGTAGACGAGAACATCGCCGATGATGACGAAATTATCAAGAAATGGACGAAAATTCCATTTCACATAGTCTAACCCGGCTAGCTTTGTAAGTGATATTCTACACAAAGCAATGGAGATCTGCCTGAATCTTGAAACTAGATCAATCGAAAACTTAATATCCTTCGCAAACACAAACTTGGAACATTCTCAGAAAATCATCTTGAAAATCTTCCACAATAGGCACCTCATTCAAATGTCTGACACAATCCCAAAAGAATATACGACCCGTCAACATGGATACAAGTACCATTTACTAAACTGGATTTTTTACAAGACCTCAACCCGATTAGAACCCATCAAAACACACATACTTGTGTGTCAACACACATTGTTTTGACAAGGAAACAATTCAACAAGGTCCTACTCTTTTGGAGAAATACAATTAACTTTAGAAACTTATCATCAGCCTTCTGCTTATCCATCAACTATCGGGAAAAGTCACTCCCTCTTTTACTTACATGCTAGTCCATCATTCTCTACTACTAATCCTTCACTAAAGACTTACTTCTATTCTTCCTTCTAAGCATTACTTTAATGATCAAACACTTAAGTTAAGTTCCATTATTATGTCAAACACTTAAACTAATTCTCATTCCATTACTACATGTCTCAATCTCATCAACAAACTCTAATGCACTTTAAATCTCAATAAGCTCATTTAAGAATTCTAATATCTAAGTGAAAATCCAAACTTAATATCAAACTTAGTCCAAGTCCTCGAAAATTGAAAGTATCAAAACAAAGAGTCAACAATCTCTTCAGATAGTTGTCGTTGCAAGCGAGTCCAAACTTATCTGTCTTACTTATCTAAATCGGTCACTTCCTTAAGTTCTCTTAACGAGACACTACTCCTACCTCTATAGGATCCATTGAAATTCTTTCCCCTACCGATACCAGTCCTAAGGAGACTCATTATATAGCCAAAATTCATACTTCCATTGCTCTACCTGGATTCTATTTCAGTCTCTCAATTCTATTAGCAAATATGTCGTTGTCCTACCATTCCTTTGGTTGCTTACTAGCTACCTATGCATCTACTTTAAAAACTTTTGATATTCTTCTACCTGTCTAAGGCACACTCGTTTGTTCGACAAACTTTCCCAACAACCGAACTTCCTTCACATACAAGGGAGTCTTCACTTGCTTGATAGCTAAGAGCCTAACATCCTTGACACATAAGGTTAAGGTCATATTAGCTAGAACTGACTAAGAGATTGCCTCAAAGCTTACCTTAGATGTCACCACTTAATAACTCGGATAACTCTTCTATAAGAGTCTTAACACATCTTAATCATCGGATCCAACCAATCCAATTGGTTGTATTCCACAAGGAGCAAGTCATAACAAAGTGTTCTTACTCCTACTGACCTCTATCAAAACATAACACAGAGTAAACACGGCAAAACATCATGAATCCATAACCTAGATCCCAAAAGACATCGACCAGCTCTGATACCACTATTGTAACACCCCCTCGGTGTCACATTTCGTATACTAAATTATTATTATTTTTGTTAACTAAATCTTTTACGAAAATAACTCAATAGAATCTTGACACATAGGGGTTAACCCATGACCCCTGTGTATGCCTGCGTATGCCTATGAATGTTGTTATGTTGTTTTCTAGCTATATGAGTATTGATTGATGAATAATTTGATGTTATAACATGTTTATAACTATGATTTCCTGATTTATATGATTGTTGATGAATTGATGATGATGAACATGCTGTTTATGCCATGATATGGTGTTTTGTTATCCTTATGCTATAAGAACATAGTTACAGGGAGAAAATAATTAGACAATGTGAGGTTGATGATCAAGGATTAGTTTGAGAACCCTTAAGATATGATTTATGCAACACCCTTTCCCGAGTGTCACATTCCCGAACGTTTATAAGGCCGAAAATATTTCTTAATGCGGAAAATACGGTTTTCTTTTTTTTTTTCTTTTCTTTTCACAAGATGCAATGGGATTTAGCAAAGGTAAATAATACTAATAACGAACGTAGGTTCACCATACATTTCTAGAACAATATGCATAATAAATACAGGGACATAAACAGAAAAAGGAATAATACTATATACAGACATAAGTCTAATGTATAACTGATACAATAAGTACTAGGAGTCGTAGCTCCCAAAAGGTACTACAAAAACTAACATAGTCTGGCCGACAACAAAACTAAACCACAAAAAGAGTCCTCCTCCGGCTCAAAGGAACTACTGGACTGAACCATCGTCACGTCCATCTGTTCAAACAGCAACAGCAAGTACCAACAGAAAACATACAGATATGGGTGAGATTCCCGTTCATCAACACAACAAAATAGCAATAGTAAAAACGGGACGACTCACCGAGTAACAGCGTACCCAACATGCTTACAAGAATTCTCAATTTCAAACATATTAAGCAGTTGACAGCATAATATCATGTTAAGCAGTTAACAACATAAAATAAGGTATTCTTAAACAGTACAACGATGTATAACAGTAAATGTAAACATCAATAGCCATGCAATGCAATGAAATGTATATGACTCAATGTCAATGTCACTGGGTACTACTCTGACCCCTACTCCATGGAGCTAACAAAACGTCGAAGAGAGTGAATGGGAGGACATCTTCCGGTTTCTGCCAACCATGAGCAAGATGCTACAACATTCGTAACGTGCACGTATCTGGCTTTACGGTAACACTCTCGACCAAACATGAAAAGTACGGCATCTAGTAGAGGATATCAGTGTATTGCACGGATTCGCCACGACATAGAAGAGCTACCAACTGGTCACATGTCAGCCCTTCCAATCCTGATACCTCCAAAAAGACCATTGAAGATCGTCACCGTAAGATTCGCACCCGCATCAAGGTGTAAGCTCAACTCCTAGGCTCAAGGCCTTACGACTATGCAAATGAAATGCCAATGCTTACACAAAGCAGATGCGATCAAGCAATGTCTATCCCCCGGATAAACCTCGAAGTCTACTAAGGTTCTCTTCCTTAGGAACTATACGCGTCTTTTGAAAACAAAACCTTTATCCACCGGATAAATCTCGTGATCCCTCCGGGATCGAGTCATCACAAGACTGAAACAATTGAACGACTGATCGGGGTCCGAATCACCGGTCCATCATTGAACTACTGTTTGAAAACCCAAAACGTTTCATGTTTGTGTTTATGTCTTATGAAGTCATTGATGTACTAAGTCATCAATGGTATAGTATATGGTCTTGTTTCACCACATATTACACATAATTATCCCTTGTCTTCAACTCTAAGTCAATTACTTAACTTAGGTTTTTAAAGCATAAAACTTTACAGTTTGAGTTGAAAAACACTCTTTATAAACAAACCATTTCTCGCGAGGCGAGGGTCTATGTCGCGACGCAAGGCTGAGAAGTTATCTTTACTGCTTGGAAAGTCTTTCTGCTTCGCGAGGCGAGGATTGTATCGCGACGCGAGGCAGAGAAGTTATCTTACTGTTTAGACAGTCTTTCTGCTCCGCGAGGCGAGGATTATATCGCGACACGAGGCAGAGAAGTGATCTTTTCTATTCAGACAGTCTTTCTGCTTCGCGAGGCGAGGATTATATCGCGACGCGAGGCAGAGAAGCTGCATCTTCACTATTTAGGTGGTTCGCGAGGCGAGAACTGCTTCGCTACGCAAGGCCGAGAAACTGCATCTTGCTGCTCGGGCTAGTCCACTATCTCGCGAGGCGAGGCAATGTTAGCCTGGCGAATGCCTTATCTTCCCTCTGTCTCACGAGGCGAGACGGGGTTCGCTGGGCGAGTGCCCTGTTTCTCATTTTCCTTATCTCCTTCATTATTTCTTCTTTTGAAACACTTAGTTTTATTAAAAGACCTATGGCTAAAGAAAAGACATTTTCCCACTTTGATGACACACTTTAAAGGTTAAAACTTCATTTGATCTTTGGATCAAAAATCACTTTTGTTTCTTTTTGAAATCCTAGGTTATGAAATCGTGTTTTGTTGCATCAAAACTTTGCCAAAACAAGAACAACATATGTTCTTATATTTTCCTCTTACTAAGGCCACAAGCCTACTCCAATGAAAAATGGAGACTTTGCTTCACCAACAAAGTAAATGTAGCTCAAAAGCTCACACAATTATGATAAACCACAATACACATTACTACATCATAATCAAACATATAAGTCCATCACACATCATGGTCTCATAATCAAACAATAAAAGTCCATACTTGATCTAGTGATCAAAGTAGGTTTTTCAACATACATGGGAATGATTTTCATTCAATCATATCTTCATCAACATATGCTAAAGCACACTACAACATACTCAAGCATAAACTCATCATGACAATCTTGTTCTCCAAGAGAACTTAACAAAACTTAACATATAAAAGTGAACCCAAACTAAAGGGTTTCACCCACACATAAAATTAAACAACCATTCTCACTACCACCATCTTGGTGTGATGAGGTTCTTCTCCCCATACCTGTTGATGCGCAGATTCCCGGATCAAAGTCGGTTGATCGGTTTGTGAACCTCCTGATAATCGTCAACAACTACAACAACACAACAACCAACATTAAACAACAATCAAAACCAATCTCAACTATCCTAACAAAGAGGATTTCGGCCACCCTAGGTTAAAAAGGTTAGGAATTGGTTTTGGTTTTCCATTTCATGGATTCAAAGGCATTAGGAAAGCTAAGGATGAAATCAAGTGTTAAAAATCAAAAATTGATGAAAACACTATTCATCATCTTCAAGTAGGGTTCGGCCAAAAATGCTTTTTGAGCTATGATGAGAGTTGAATCATAAGCTCTTAGGTTTAGGTAGAGATTGATGATGTGAGTTCAAAGAACTTGGTCTTACCTCAAAAGGATTTTTCTACAATTTCCTATGGATTTTCAAAGTTTTGGATCTAAGAAACTCTTTTCATGAAAATGAAGATTGATCCTGAAATAAAGCAAGATTCAAGAAGCTAAGAGATCATAGAAGTGATCTTACCTTGAAATGAAGAAAGATTGCTCAAGGAATCAAGTGATTCCAACAAAAACTCAAGCTTTTCTAGGTGAAAATGGAGTTTTCTCTCAAGAACAACTATGGAGCTTCTAAGGATGAGGGGCTGTGCTAAAATGATGAAGTGAGGGGCTGAGTTCAGCCTCTTAAAAGTTCACTTAAGGGTAAAAAGGTCATTTGCCAAAAGGGTATAATGGTAAAAGTGTAAAAGACTAAGGTTAGGGGCATTTTGGTCATTTTGCGTCCAGATATTTCCGAACGTCATGACGACTCTGGCATACTCTCCCAAGTGTCCTGGGATGATGTGATATCAAGATTATCTGTTGGCGAGTCCCGGTAAATCCATATGTGGCTCCGTTCGTCACCCGATTGAGGATTCCGCCCGAACGAAGGTCAGGAAGTGATTTTTCTGAAATTTTTATGAAATTTAACCAAAACGTAGATAATCGAATTCTAAGACTTACTGTCTCATTCACGGGTCCATCTGAGGTCTTCTGAGCAGTAAAATCATACTGTCAGTGTAAAAACGCAGACCGGACTCCGTTTGAGTTTTCGACTCAAAACTTAATCGTAGCTTCCTACGATATCGTCGAGCATGACTATGGTCTCGGAATATTTTATTTCTATTCCTAAGACCTCGAATAAAATAAAGACATTAAAATACTAAAGAATTAGAAAACGTGAAAATCGGGGCGTTACAATTTATGAGTGTTGGACTAATCAAATTGGTGATAAATAGCTTAGGCTCGAATGATATGTTAATTAGAGAACGTAGATTGGTCCGATAGCGGAGAAAACCCGCTACTGTATGATCTGACACCCAGAAATCGATTTCCAACACATGGAAATCGATTTGAATCCTCCAAGAATCGATTTCCATGGTGTGGAAATCGATGTGGCCTTGTAGAAATCGATTCCTAGAATCGATTTTTCTTGTTCACAATCGATTGGGGAAATCGATTTGAACATGTTGAAATCGATTTCCAGAGATTGGAAATCGATTTGAAGACTTGAGAAATCGATTCCAGAGATTGGAAATCGATTCTTACGTACCCAGGAGTAGTTTTGACCCCTTATGCTTGATGGATAGTGTTATGTAGGCTTGTTATAATCTTAATAAGATATGAATTGTGGTTTAGATATTAAGATTAAGTTATGATTTTAATAGGATATGAATTGTGGTTTAGATATTAAGATTAAGTTATAATCATAATAAATATATGACTTGAGGTTTAAATATTAAGGTTAAGTTATAATCTTAATAAAATATGGATTGAGGGTTTAGATAATAAGATTAAGTATAATGTTTAATAAAGGTAATGTTAAGTTAAGACTTAACAAAAAGAACAATTAATAAGACGATGATATTATTGGTAACGATGTACTGTTACCGATGTTGTTGATTAAATCATTCTTAATGCTTATTGGTCAAGTTTGATGTTGATAAATCATCTTTGATGCTTGTTGGTCAAAGTTGATAGCCATGTAATGTTATGATGGTGGATGGTTGGACATGTGTTTGCATGTTGTTGAGCATAGCATGCATCATACGTTGACGTTGATATGTTGGGTGGAAAGCAAACGATGAATCGCGATAGTGGAGGCCACGATGGGTGTTATCCCGGCCTTGCGGGTACATTGGGTAGGGAAATTCCTGGTGACAAGGGCTAGCTACCTATTGTCGGAGTGACCTAAAGGATAAGCTTGAGTACCCTGACTAGCTACTATACGTTATCAAGATTAGTGAGAGTGTTCGGGGATGGCCCATGGTCTGGCATATCATCCACGTTGATAACCGGACATGTACTCCTAATCGTCTTTCCAGAGTTAGAGTTGTTGGCCACATGCATACGGAGTAGTGATGTTGCATTCGCATTGACATGCATCTTTGGTATATATATATATATATATATATATATATATATATATATATATATGTATTGATTATACATGTGTTGGTTGATGTATGTTGTATGTCATCTTAATTACTATTCCATTCCGTTTACATATATTTATGATCGTATTTCTCACCCCTACCTTTTGTTGTTCTTGTGCATATGATGTTGCATGTGTAGAGGAGGGTGAGCATGCTGACGAGGAGTGATCCCGTGGAGATCTCTCTTAGTAATAGCAGTTAGGATTTACGTTCAGTTGTTTAGTTTATTCCGATGCATTATCAGTATATGTATACCAACTCTGATATGTGACATCAGGTTTTGGGTTATGTTATTATTTATGTTTTCTGCAGTTTGCTTTTAAAGGATTTTGATTATTTCAGATTCCTACGTTTGAGTTATAGATGATGTGATGCACATTACCCTTGCGGAAATGTTTTTTTTATTTTAATCATTTTTTTTAAAGACATGTATGAATTTATTTATATTTTATTTTATGCGGGGTAGTGGGTGTCACAAACAATACATGCACAATAGTGTTAGCCCTAGGGCAAGCTCAACAGATCAAAGAAAAAGGTAAAGACTTGAAGAACGCCAGGAACACGAAGAACGTGCGTTAGGGGTTCGAGTTTACCTGGGGCGAATCGAGAAACTAAGCCGCTGGAGTTGTGTAAAACTTCGCCGCGATTGCAACGGTATGGTCTGAATCGCGTTCTGGCAGCTCGATCACCTCTAACATCAAGCTTTCTCACTCTAAAAACTCAGAGCCTCTCCCTCTAACTCGCAGAACACTTAGGAGATTTTGTGCAAATGAGAAGATGAAAGTGGAAGCTCCACTTATGGTTTCTACTGTCCACGCTTAAGCGTTCATCACACTGCACGCTTGAGCATTGCCACGCTCTAGCGTGGGATCTCTCCACGCTTGAGCCTTGCCATGCTTCCTCGTCCACTCCGCCTGCTCCCTGGCCTGACACGTGTCTCACATGCATCCAAACTCAGAGCAGCTGCTCAGTGCACTCAGCATGCTGAAACGTCCAACTCCTCCCATGCTTAAGTGTCTCAACCCTTGAGCGTGGAGTCCTACCACGCTTGAGCGTCAAGCTCAGCGAGAGAAGAACTTCCTGCCTTCTGACTTCCTCAGTTACTCGTTTTACGCCTTAGGCACTTCCAACCTTGTTCAAGCCTATTCTAAGCTTCAAACTAGGTATAAAACTAACACACAACAAACCACACAATCATCCAAAGCCCCGATCGAGGTTAACCAACTCGATCAGAGTCATAGAGAAACCGGGATGTTACAGGTGCTGGTCATTGTTGCCTGATGGCCAATGTACCTTGAGCCTGATCCGGTCTTTTGAAAGAAGTTGAGATTTCCGGAAATTAAGAATCAAGTACTAGATGATATATATAGTATTGTCATGCACATATTTTAAAAAAAATGACGATGACTGTTGGGCATGAGACCCTTGCTTTGTCTTTATTTTCATAATATCCTGTTTTATACTTATGATGCTCACAAGTTGTATTTGATATAAATATGAATCTGTTGTTTTGCATGTCGCACATGTAGTTATCGTATTTAAATCCATATATTGGTCAATCTCCCTTGCCTGTACATGTTGGACACTCTGTTGTGTTTTTGGATATGTGTACAGATGCTTCCCAATGGTCCTCTGGGTTACTTCGGAACCCTATAGCTTGAGTTTCTTGATGTTGACGGGGAAGATGTGTGGACTGTTGACGGCGAAGCCTACTCTCATTGGTATGATGTATGCTAGGTAGTATGGTCTATTGTCCGTAGAGTTCTTTTTATCAGACCAGCTCTTAGGATTTATGATGTTTAAGTCAAGTCTTTCGACTATGACTATGTATGTTGTGTATTAAGAGGTTGAAAAGATGTACGCCATATGGCGAAGTTGAATTACTTTTATAGATGATGAGCCTAAATTTGTTTTCATCTGGTTGTGAAAGTTTTCCTTTGGTATCAGATTTCGGCAACTACTCTATTGAGTTATTTTCGTAAAAGATTTAGTTAATAAAAATAATAATAATTTAGGATACGAAATGTGACACCGAGGGGGTGTTACAATAGTGGTATCAGAGCTGGTCGATGTCTTTTGGGATCTAGGTTATGGATTCATGATGTTTTGCTGTGTTTACTCTGTGTTATGTTTTGATAGAGGTCAGTAGGAGTAAGAACACTTTGTTATGACTTGCTCCTTGTCGAATACAACCAATTGGATTGGTTGGATCGGATGATTAAGATGTGTTAAGACTCTTATAGAAGAGTTATCCGAGTTATTAAGAGGTGACATCTAAGGTAAGCTTTGAGGCAATCTCTTAGTCAGTTCTAGCTAATATGACCTTAACCTTATGTGTCAAGGATGTTAGGCTCTTAGCTATCAAGCAAGTGAAGACTCCCTTGTATGTGAAGGAAGTTCGGTTGTTGGGAAAGTTTGTCGAAGAAACGAGTGTGCCTTAGACAGGTAGAAGAATATCAAAAGTTTTTAAAGTAGATGCATAGGTAGCTAGTAAGCAACCAAAGGAATGGTAGGACAACGACATATTTGCTAATAGAATTGAGAGACTGAAATAGAATCCAGGTAGAGCAATGGAAGTATGAATTTTGGCTATATAATGAGTCTCCTTAGGACTGGTATCGGTAGGGGAAAGAATTTCAAAGGATCCTATAGAGGTAGGAGTAGTGTCTCGTTAAGAGAACTTAAGGAAGTGACCGATTTAGATAAGTAAGATAGATAAGTTTGGACTCGCTTGCAACGACAACTATCTGAAGAGACTGTTGACTCTTTGTTTTGATACTTTCAATTTTCGAGGACTTGGACTAAGTTTGATATTAAGTTTGGATTTTCACTTAGATATTAGAATTCTTAAGTGAGCTTATTGAGATTTAAAGTGCATTAGAGTTTGTTGATGAGATTGAGACATGTAGTAATGGAATGAGAATTAGTTTAAGTGTTTGACATAATAATGGAACTTAACTTAAGTGTTTGATCATTAAAGTAATGCTTAGAAGGAAGAATAGAAGTAAGTCTTTAGTGAAGGATTAGTAGTAGAGAATGATGGACTAGCATGTAAGTAAAAGAGGGAGTAACTTTTCCCGATAGTTGATGGATAAGCAGAAGGCTGATGATAAGTTTCTAAAGTTAATTGTATTTCTCCAAAAGAGTAGGACCTTGTTGAATTGTTTCCTTGTCGAAACAATGTGTGTTGACACACAAGTATGTGTGTTTTGATGGGTTCTAATCGGGTTGAGGTCATGTAAAAAATCCAGTTTAGTAAATGGTACTTGTATCCATGTTGACGGGTCGTATATTCTTTTGGGATTGTGTCAGAAATTTGAATGAGGTGCCTATTGTGGAAGATTTTCGAGACGATTTTCTGAGAATGTTCCAAGTTTGTGTTTGCGAAGGATATTGAGTTTTCGATTGATCTTGTTTCAAGATTCAGGCAGATCTCCATTGCTTTGTGTAGAATATGACCTACAGAGCTAACCGGGTTAGACTATGTGAAATGGAATTTTCGTCCATTTCTTGATAATTTCGTCATCATCGGCGATGTTCTCGTCTACTCTAAGAGTCAGATGAGCATGAGGAAAACTCTGCATCATGTGTTACGGACCCTACGCGAGAAGAGTTGTCGTGAAGTTACTTGAGTGCGAGTTTTGACTTGATATGAGTGAAATTCTTAGGGCATGCAATCCCAAACGAGCATTTGTACTCACACTCCTACATAATCCTCAGTGTATTAGACATTTGAGTGGATCGGTTTAATAGTATCCATTGGGCGAGCAAGAAAAAACGATTTGATCACCTTCAACTCAAGTGGGTGAGCAAGAAAAAACGATTTGATGTTTGGAAGGTTGGTTGGGAGTAAGCATAGTATCTAACTGCAAACATCCTTTTAGAAGGATAGACAAGAAGTGATGGGAGTTTTGTTGAGATATAGTTGTGACTGATAAGATGTGAACCTTCAGATCAATTTCAGTAAGTGAGACAATTATTATAAATCAAATATTGATCGAGGCAGAATAATCGTTGGGGAACCTAGGGTAATGATCAATGTCCGTAGTTAAGATTGATGGTATGAGATTGGAGATTTATAGGAAAGTGTCCTTAGTAGTTTTACCTAAGCTGAATATAAGCAGAAAAGAGGACCTCTTGAGTAAAACTAAGTTGTTAGAAAAGTTCAAGATTTATGATATTGGATAATTCTACCCGATGCGAATTATTTTTGGTTGTAGTTGCATTAAGAGGTTCAATCATGTTCTTTGTAACACCCCGATTTTCACTGCTTTTTAAGATCGATAATTTGTATAAATAAATTTATATTTTATCCGAGGTTTAGAAAATGATTTTGAATAAACCGAGATCATATTTATACTCTGCATTATCGTAGAGAGTTACGGTTAAATTTTGGTTGAAAATTCAGACGGAACCCGATCTGCATTTTCACTGACAGTAAGATTTTACTGATCAGAAAACCTAATTTTGACTCGTGAACGAAACAGTTAGGTTTTAAATCAAATTTCCAATGATATTGGTTATTTTGGAAAATTTCAAAATAAATAAGTTATTATACTTTATTCGGGCGTAAAACTTAAATCGGGTGAACAATGGATTTGAATACGGGATTACTGGAACCCGCTAACAGATAAACATCAAGTCCCTTTTAAGGACAACTCACCTAGGTGAGTCATGTATGTGACTCACCAAGGTAATGATGAGTTAGTGGTAGTAGGACAATTATGTCAAACCTTTGGTAAAATTCCAATTTTGTCCCTAGGAATTTATGAAAACTCATCCTGGCCATGTGACTCATTACCATCATTATTACTTCAACAAAATATCTAAGATATTTTGTGAATTTAGGGGTGGTAGGACAATTATGTCCCTAGTCTTTTGTTAAAATTCCAAATTTGTCCCTAAGTGAAATTACTCTTTTGTCCCTAAATTAAACAAAATTTTGCCCTCCATATCCCTTGATGATCACGCCCCAAAGGCTCCCATCAAGCCATTTCCACTCATTTCCTTACCTTCATCAAACTTCTCTCTCATTTTCTCCATTCTTTCTCAAAGGAAACCACAAGCACAACTTGAAGAACTTGCTTGATTTCTTACCATTTTCCACCATTCAAGAGGTAATCTTTTGTAATACCCCAATGTACATTAGGATACTGCTTACCATTAACTACACAAGATAAATATGACACCCAAAAAAAACCAATAGGATTTTACTTAAAATCATTTACAAAACATGGTACAAGGTTTGACTTGGAATACATCTCATTTAAAAAAAAACACATTAGACATTTTACACTAATTGTAAACATAAAAAAAGAGACTCAGGACTGCGATCCGGCAACAACCTCGAGGACCCCAGCTAACATTGGGACAGCTGCCAAAGCATTTCCAGACATACTTTACAGCCCCCAACATAGAAGCGGTCAAACTGAAACAAAAGGGTGAGGGGTGAGATATAATAATCTCAGTGAATTCCTGCAAACAGACACTCATTTCAATATATATAACTATAATAAACAACTATACATAATCAATGAAAGTAAACTTCACACACTTGGACATCCCTTTAGTTTTATCAGTGAAAAACGTCGCTGTCCCCCGCGCACAAAGGTAATTAAGAGGGACTAGCTGTATGATGTAAGGCAGATCATAAGTCTATGACCACAAGCGGCGTCCCACTTGCTTTGCACTTACCTTCTTGCCTTCCCAACGGAAAGGACTCTGTGATTGCCTTCCATATGGGAAGGACTCTATGATTGACATCTGAAATGTCCTCGATAACCATTTTAATTCAAATCATGTCGGGCATAAGATGGTTACCGTTGTTGGATGCCAAGTGTTGATTTACATTTATCAATCATTCTACTGCATAATTGCATTAACTCAGCCAAAGCAGCCCTTAAACAAGTAATTAACAAGAAATTGCATCAACAACATATGCAGAATTCCTGCAGTTTTTAGCCAACTTCTATGATTTTATCAAAATACCAAATGAAGTCGGATTTAGGCAAAAGACCCCTCTATGGAAAGCTTAACAAGTCTAGTTTATAAATTAAATTTTAATTTTCAGAAAAATCTGCCCAAAAAGTACAGTTTTAACAAACAAACTACTGCATTCGAAAAAACAGGACAACAACTATCCTCTGACTTGTAACAAGTTTTTCTTTATCAATACTCAATGAAAAACAGCAAAATCAAATCCTAAACTGTAGCAAATCGAGTCTAGTTTCCAAAAAAACATAAATCATTTAGAAATAAGTCTTACAGAAACAGTTATAATAAAAACAAAGATCCTATGTCAATACGGGTTTGAGGACAGCAACCATAACATTTCCTAATAAGCAATATAACAAACACCTATCAAGCAGAATTTTTAACATGTCTATTCTCACATGTTGTCATGTCAAAACCACCTCAATATCAAAACCAATTACAATTACACATGCATTTCCAGAAATTAACTAAAACATACCAACTAATGACCATATAATAACAATATGCATGCAACACAAAGAGCATCACAATATCTTTAAAGAGTAGAACTTATGCTTGGGTTTATGGTTACCAAGCTCTAAAACTAAGGAGGAACATACAGTCACAAAGAGCACCATACCAATTGCAAATATACCTATTATTCATGTTTGGATAGAATTAAAACATATAGGAATCTATTCCACACAAATCATGTACCATTATGCTCACAGTTATATAAACAGAATTTGCAGCAACTTGGAACTGGATTTTCTCCACCAAATCTCTATCAAAATTAGAATTTCCAGAGCCTAAAATGTATCCAAACATGTCTATTTTCTAATGGTACAAAAATGGTCCAAATCTAGTGTCTGTATAGGGATTTAGGGCCAGAACATCACAACAACATAAAAACGAATTCTCTGTTTTTGACAGCAACTTGCAAGTCCATTTTCTTCTTCTGCACTTAATGAAATTTAGCCATTCTGGTGTCTATTTCGTGGAAACTTATGTCTAGTTTCCAATGGTTCAAAAAGCATTTCAGAACGATCTCCGTGGAGGAAGTTATCGATAAAATACTGATAGGGTGTCAATACGGGTTTGGAGATTAATTCCTCCCCCTTTATCATTTTCACCCAAATCAGCCCCTTATTCACACATGCAATTAAACCCAGTGATTCATACCACAAACAGAGTTAAAAGTTAACGATTTCCAGAATCAATATATCATTTAGCAATTATTTGGGATTTATGATTATCCAATGTTACAAACAAGCAAGAACTCACCTCAACCAAGATTAGGAGTGTAGGAACACAAGGAATGGAGTGGGTTGATGATCCTAAGCTTCACCTTGCTCTATTTCTTCGTCTCTACCCTCATGCAAGCTTTGGGCATTTGATGGAGTTCCTTTCTCCTCCTCTCTTGGTTTTGCATGTAGAGAAACTAGAGTGGTTGTGTATGTGGTGTGGAGTGTGTTAAAGGGAGGGGGATTTTTGTGACTTAATAGAGGAGTGAGTGTGGGTGTGGTTTTATGAGAGTTTGTTTGGAATTGAGAGGTGTGGTTTGGGCTTGGACAAAAATCTTGACTAAGTGACACAAGTGATGGCTTGTATGGTTATGTTTGGGTTTTTGGTCCCTATATCAAACTTTTCTTGGTTTGGTCAATTACTTTTCACACCCCCACTTAATTATACCCAACATTAACAATTATAAAATAAAGCATATCAAGAAATTAATCATTAAGTTTGCATAATCAACCATTAATTAATTAAATTAATATTAACCAAAAGATTAAAGGTGGGGATATTACATCTCTTCTCTGTATGATCAATCATGATCTCTTCTCCATTCATTTTCTTGATTCAAAGCCATGAACATCATGTTTCAATTCTAGGTTTTATGTTCAAAAATCTCTAGAAAAGTGCAGAAAAATCCTATGATCATGAAATCAATTTCTATGAACTCATCATGATGCATATATTGATCATCTAAAAGCATGAACCCAAAATAAATTTCCTCCCTTTTTCCCTAAGGGTGCCCGAACCCTCACCTATTT
The DNA here is from genome assembly GCA_039655645.1 of Ammopiptanthus mongolicus. Lineage (NCBI taxonomy): Eukaryota > Viridiplantae > Streptophyta > Magnoliopsida > Fabales > Fabaceae > Ammopiptanthus > Ammopiptanthus mongolicus. The sequence continues at coordinate 42,835,659 of CM077345.1, forward strand.
CGTTGAATGAATTTTGGTTCAAATTTTTGACAAATGAGTATTTATTATGTCTTTATCATACTTAAGGATCATCGATCCAAGAGTTAGTAAAATTTTAACATCCTTAACCTAATTAGTTAGTGAAGGGGCCTAACCATTATCGACATGAGCTAGATAAGTTTTGTTGGATTTTATTAATTTCTGGTTGTGATTTGTTGTGAAGGATCAGACGGTGTTCGATTATTCTAAGCGTGTACGATTACCAGCTGCAAAGCCGCAGTTAGAGTTGCAGGAAACTGTTCAGGTGGGGGAACGAACCACAATATCGTCGGGGAGGCAAGAATAAAATAATATATATTGATATGTGTAGGGCGACCTAAATCCTACTAGTGGTCGAGTGACGGATAGGTGGATTTTATGATATGTCGAGGTTGTATGCTTGTGTGTTAGGATGCTTAACATGATACATGTTGATATGTATGTTGTGCCTAGTAACATGCGTAGGGTTACTTGAATACTTACGTATGTGTTGATGAGTTGGTATGCTTACATGAGTATTTAGTATGATGAACATGATTACTGAACATAATTATAGTTGTTTATGATATGATGTTGTGATCATTATTGTATGAGTAGATATAGACAGTAATTTCTAATAAATTGGGAGATGAATATGTGGTGAGGATTTCGAGGATATATATATATATATATATATATATATATATATATATATATATATATATGTTGTAGTATTCAATCTAGAGATCCTGTTGATATATCCATGTTGAGATATAAAGTTGACACCCGATTATATCGGAGAAAGTTGGTCGTAGTTGTGTACAAGTTGTGGCTGAGGCACTAAGTTGTTGATCTCGAGATGAGTTGGTGAGATTCATGTTGCATCGTTGTTGTTCATCACTGTGTTGGCGTACATATGATCGATCTTGCCTGCGGGGAGATGATTGTACCCATCAGTTGTGAATGGGCAAATGTCCCGACTTGGCCTGCAGGCGGGGGGATATGTCGTTGCCGTATGTTGAGTTGTTAACAGGCGAATATTCCAACCTGGCCTGCGGGCCAGGGAATATGTCGTACCCATGAGGTTAGTTGAGCCTGAGGGCTATTGGCCGAGCCCTGCATTACGGGGGGTGGCATAGTGATGAATGGGACATCTTTATCTGTTAGGGATGTCGCGTCATGATCGCGTCCATATAGTCGTTAGTTGTATAAGTGTTAAAGCCAGTAGCTAAGAGAGCAAGACTTCGAAGATGATTGCTTGATGCTGTTTTGCTGTTGTATGTTGCTATCTATATAGCTTATTTTATAGCGGTTTTCCTATTTATGATGTATTGTTGTTTCTTATCTCCCGTATTTCTCTATGTCGTATTTTATTTATTCTCGATCGCACGAGAAGATCCTGTTGAGGAGTTGCTAGAGGAGATTGATGGCACACCAGTTGAGCCTGATGCTGGCGAGAGAGCCCTGGATCTCAGTGATGGGAGATTTTGAGTTGTTCTCACTAGTGCACGAAGCACTTTTAATGTTTGTTAAAAGTGACTTTTAACGTCGGTTTAAGACCAGACGTTAATATAGACGACTTTAAAAGTGTGACCTTTAACGTCCATTCTCAACCGATGTTAAAAGTTCACTTTTAACGTCTATTGCATAGACAACCAACGTTAGACGTGAACTTTTAACCTCCGTTGCATAGACAACCGACGTTAAAAGTATATATATTTTTTTTAATGCTAGTTATATTATATATCCCTTTCCCAGTTCCCTGCAGAATTCTACAAATTCAGTACACTCATACAACCAGAATTCTAACAAGTCCAGAATACAAAATTTGCATTATTTACTCAGAATATTGTTCCAGAATACCGATTTTGCAATATTATTTACTCAACAAGTTCAACTACAATTCAGAATTCTCTATACATGCAAAATTATACAGCTAGTCAGTACAATTCAGAATTCTATACACAATTCATACATATATAAACTAATCAATATCTTCTGAGTATGCAGGATCTATTTTTTCTACTCTTTTCTCTGCAGCATACTTAAAAAGAAGGTTGCAAAGCGCACCCTCAAGTCTTTGAATTCTTGTTTAGTGAGAGGAGACTAATCGCTGAAAGCCTGCACAAGTTCAAATAAACTCAACATTAAATTAAGTTATCAACAAAAAAAATATAATTAATTAACTTGAAAATTAATTACCTTCGTCCATCCTTCAGTAATAGACGCTGAGACAATGTTCAACATATGAAACATCGCATAGGAAGCACACTCCCAACAGTGTAATTGTCTACGAGAGTACAAATGAATATGAAATTGGATATCAAGTTAATGTATATATAATAATAATAATAATAATAATAATAATAATAATAATAATAATAATAATAATAATAATAATAATTACTATTAATAAACTACTTACCTTTAGGATATACCAATCAGGATTTGATTTTGACTTGGAAGACCTACTTTTCCCATTTGCACAAGAAATGCTACATGCCTTCATAGCTCTATGATAAACAAAATATTCATGTCAATTATTTTTTTATAAAATGAAAGCAAATGTTATAAATTAAATTAAATAAAAAGTTTACGTATATATTGATTGAGGCCACCACCTCCTTCGCCGGATCATAGTGACACGAGCAGAAGAAGACGACAATATGCTTTCTAGGAATAAGTAGGAGCATCTGCCAATAGCCATTCCTTACGAATGGTGCTATATATATCTGTTTTCGATTTCTTTCCATTAGGGTCTGTATGTATGCACTGACTTTAATGTGATCAGTCATGAAATTAACAAGAGTGAGGGTGGGGTCTAAGAATCCGTAAACAGTATCGTTGCCCCTCTCAAGTATTTGGCGATGTAGATACCTAAGATATGCAATAAGTTGATGTTAATTATGTAATATATTGAAATAAATTATAAAATTGTAATACCTAATTTAAGATGCAATATAAGGTCACAAAATGTACTTACGTGCACCAAATACTTAGAATTGTGTTGGCTATCCATTCACCATCAGTGCAAAATTGACCAATATCGTCACCAGCGATGCTAATATGAGGTTCTCCCACAAAGCCATCGTGTTCCAACGGACTTTGAAAAATATCATTAGGATAATCCACACCAAATGCAAACAGACGAGCTAACGGAGACTGATGATGTGTTATCAGCTACGGCTTCAATTGTAAATAAAGAAAACATAAGTAATTAAGAATAAAGAAAACATAAGTAATTGAGAATGATTATGAATACCCGAGAAAACTCCCACTCCCGCTGCGACAACTCCAACTCCCGCTTTTCCAGCTCCAACTCCCGCTTCGACAACTCCACCTCCATATGTGAAGGTTGGGCAACTTCTTGGGATTGCCTTGATGAAAACTCCTTCAAAAGTGTTTGCGTGAAGGTGGGGTAATGTCCCGTTTAACCTCTTCTTTAAGCTCCTCCTTATTGATCTCCTGCTCGACCCGCCTACGTGACCCGCGTGTTCTATAAAATTTCTTAATGCCCACCGTCCCTAGAACACCACGAAAACGGTCAGGGTGGTCGTCTTTCCCTAGAGCAACGACCAAGATATCCGAACGTCCTTGTGGAACGAATGACCCTTGTGAGCTTTGATCATTCAGCTCCTCCTACAAAGACAAAATTTTAAAAAAAAAAAAATGTGTAAGACAATGTGTTACAATTACAAGTACAAATGTAGTATGTTTAATTTGTTACCTACAATCTTTTCAGTAACAACGCATGTGACTTCAACTTTAAAATTTCTAGATTTAGTCTTTCGGCCTTCCACCCATATGTCCTCGCGTGGGGGTGGAGACGGAGGATCAACAATTTCACATACTTCTTCTCCTGCTTCTACCCGCTCTTTCAACTTCTCCTCCCTCTTTCTCAACTTCTCATCCATCAACTTCTTCTCCACCAATCTATACCCACCTTGAGACTTGGTATGGGGGTGGATATTCTTCGCCTGACTTGCCTTACCCTTTTCCCTTTTAACCAGAAACTCAGGACTGGCTCGGCTCAAAACAAATCTGTCCCACGTATCCTTATCAAGGAACGAGTAAACCTCAAGAGAAGATTCATCGATCTTCTCTCCAAATATGTACTTACTACCCAGAAAAGATTTAAACCCCGTCCAACGCTTAGCCGCAAGTTGAAGCCATACTGTCTGATGTTCAGGAGTATTCGGCACGGTCCATGTGATCTACATTAATTATAGAACAAGAAAGAGGAATTAGTAATGCATGGATCATAATATGATTAAATAATGTAAATACAAACAAAGAGATCATTGGAAAATACCGTGATTGACTCCCAAATCTGATCCTTCACGTTCTGCGGTACGTGATCCCAATCATCAAACAAAAGGCTAGTATGGGTTTTAGCTTCCAAACCAACAAAACTGGTGAATGTCTTAGCAAGGGGTCCCATGGGCTCCAAGTGACTATCAAACTCGATCTCAAGCCTCTGGTTATTAATCCTGGATCTGGACAAACTTTTCAAAGTTGTGGCTTTCCTACCCCTTTTTTTGGCAGGCTGACTACCCGACATTACTGAATCAGCCCTGTGTGATGCCTGTTTAGACAAAAAAAATAATAAATTAAACTTAGCTTAACATGGATAAATAAAAATATAATTTGCCTACTTAATTAACATTATATGTGTAAATAAAACTTACACTATCAGTGAGCAGAGCCATGACCGACTCATCCTGTGAATGAGGGATGTCTGCTGAATTAGTCATGTGTATGCCTGTTTAAACAAAAAAGTAATAAATTAGGTTAGTATAACATGTATAAATAAAAATACCCTAAAAATTAGGTTAGTAATAAACATGTATTGATAAATAAAAATATAGCCCTAAAAAAAAAAAAAAAAAAAACTCACACCATGGATAAACATAACTTATACTATGGTCAACTTTAATTTTGCTAGATCAATATCCCTTCATGATTATCATCACGGGTGGCATGTACATCGTCCACCTCATTTTCCTCAATGAAAGTAGGCATGTGTATTGAGAAAAAAGGAGTTTCAGGAATGTCAAGAGTTGAATCTTGATTTTCATCAGTACCATTATGCATGCTTTTTCCTTGGAGAACCATTGACCACCTTTTATTAGAAGGATAATTGATATAAAACACTTGTTTTGCTTGAGAAGCCATGATGAAAGGCTCTTCCGTGTGACCTACCTTGCGAAGATCTACTAATGTAAATCCTAATTCATCGATTTGTACACCACTTTTACTGTCAACCAATTTACATTTAAAATCAGGCACCGTAAACTTAGTGTAATCGACCAACCAGATCTCTTCAATGACTCCAAAGTAAGGAATCGGTGCCATAATGGGGTTTGTATCTTTTGAACTAGAGAAATGCATGGCCTCAGCCACTATCATAACCCCACTATTTTGCATGTCTCTTGTTATCTTGTTCCTTTGTATAAAAGGAAAACATATTGATGTCGTATCCGCTCCAACATATGACATTAAAGCTAAGCCCACGTGGTAGCCATTTTAATGTATCAGAAGCAATACTATCATCCTTCAAAATTTCTTCCTTAAACCATTTTAAGAAAGTCTTATTATGCATTTTCAACAACCACTATTCGCTCATTCGAGGGTTTCTTTCCTTGACGTCTCTTTTGTGATCACATAAGTAAGGTTGAACTTCATTAGTGTTATTCAATATATACAAATGTGTTTGAAGCACTTCCTCCCGACCCTTGCTCTTAACCATTACACCATGTGTACCCTTGCCTTCACATCTTGCCTCATCATGACGAGGCTTAGGAACCCATATAGGATCCGTTTTAGAAATGTAGTCTGAACAAAACTCAATAGCTTCTTCTGCAACTTACCTTTGAACAATATATGCTTCCAGAAGGTGTGCATTCTTCACATGCCCTTTCAAGATCTTCATGTATTGCTCAACTGGGTACATCCACCTTAAATAAACAGGGCCACACAATCTAATCTCCCTCACCAGATGAACAATTAAGTGAACCATGATGTCAAAAAATGAAGGAGGAAAATACATCTCCAATTGGCACAAGATAATAGCACCCTCATCTTCCAATTGATCCAACTTCTGGGGGTCAATGACTTTGTTACATATAGCATTAAAGAGTGAGCACAAACTAGTTATGACATGTCTAACATTTTTAGGAGCAATATCATGAATAGCCACTAGTAGTAGTTGTTGCATCAACACGTGGCAATCATGAGACTTTAAGCCAAGTAATTTGAGATCATTTCAGACAAGCCTCTTGACATTTGAAGAGTAACCATGTGGCACTTTGACGCCCCAAAGACAATCACAAAAACTTTTTCTCTTTTTTTTTTGACAAAGTATGACATGCTGGAGGCAAATATGTCCGCTTACCATCCTTTGGCTGTGGAGCTAACTGCTCTCGTATACCCATCGCAACCAGATCTAGACGAGCATTCACACCGTCCTTTATCTTGCTCTGAATGTTGAGAAGCTTTCCGATTACACTATCACACACATTTTTCTCCACATGCATCACATCAATACAGTGTCTAACATCAAGTTTGCACCAGTATGGAAGATCAAAGAAGAAATACCTTTTCTTCCATATGTTTTTATCAGTAGCCTTCTTTTGGGCCTTTCCGAAGATAACATTGATGTCTTTCACTCGTTGATAAATTTGCTCTCCAGTTAAGGCCATCGGAGCAATTTCACTTTCTTGGTATCCATTAAAAGCTTTCTTTAATCTACGATATAGGTGATCACGTCTGAGAAATCTCCGATGCCCAAGGTAAACTGTCTTCCTTCCATGTTGCAATTGAATGAAACGTGTGCCTTCTTCACATATAAGGCATGCTTTATGCCCCTTGACACTTTAGCCGGACAAGTTTCCGTATGCTGAAAAGTCATTGATGGTGCAAAATAACATGGCACGCATCTTAAAAGTCTCTTTGTAATGGACGTCAAACATATCAACGCCTTCCACCCACAACTTTTTCAAGTCATCAATCAAGGGACTTAGATAAACATCTGAGTCATTTCCTGGCTGTTTTGGGCCCGAAATCATCATAGACAACATCATGTATTTGCGCTTCATGCATAACCAAGGAGGTAGGTTGTAAATTACTAGGAGAATAGGCCATGAACTATGAATACTACTTAAGGTACCATACAGATTCATTCCATCCGTTGCAAGTCCAAGCCTAAGGTTTCTTGGCTCACTTTCGAAATCTGGAAACAAACTATAAATTCTCTTCCATTGCAACGAATCAGCCGGATGGCGAAGCTGTCCATCACATTCTCTCTTATCTGCATGCCATCTAACGTTCTTTGCGTCATTTGCAATCACTTGAACCTTGGAATTATTGGAAGATACCACAACACCTTCGCAGGAGGACCCTTTTTGTTTACATCACAACTAGAATCATCATCACCATCCTTCACTTTGTACCATGATACCCTACACTTGGGGCAGTTGTGCAACTCTTCATAGTCACCCCTATACAATATGCAATCATTAGGGCATGCGTGTATCTTCTTATACTCCATACCCATCGGACACAGTACCTTCTTCGTCTCATAGTTACGGTCCGGTAATGTGTTGCTTTCAGGAAGCATTTCTTTCAACAACTCAAGCAATTCAGTGAAACTTTTATCGCTTCAATCATTTCTCGCCTTCACAGTGACCAATTTTAACACCGCTGACAATCGTGTATAATTAGTGCACCCCGGATACAAAGGCTTATCCGAATCACTGCACAAAGTTTCATACACATGTGCTTGCTGAAAAGACTCTTGTCCAATATCACGGATCATGTCCTCTAGTCGATCATCCTCCATATCTACGTCAACTTCCTCACTTTGGGACACACTTGGCTTGTTATATTTAACAACACATCACCATGCCATATCCATCTTGTATAATTCTTGCAAATCCCATTACTAATAAGATGAGTACGTATATCCTTCACTGCACATTTCCTTAAATTCAAACATTTGACACAAGGACAACAAAACTTTCCATCACTATCAGGAAGATTTCTTTGAGAAAATTCCATAAACTCTTCCACTCCCTTCAAATACTCATCACTTGTGCATTTACTAACGATCCAACTACGATCCATACTAAAGAGGTTCTGTAGATATATACACACATATATCCAATATAAGCACAATAGAGGAGATTGAAAAAGAATTATTATTTGAAAATCTAACAACCATATATACCCTATAACCCAACATATCCAAATAGTGCACAAAATTGAGAAACTATATGTGCATTCAATTTCAAATACTCGATACCCTCTAATACTTTCAGCATCATATACCCTATATATATATATATATATATATACCCTCTAATACTTTCAGCATCTTAACCTGACAGCCATACAATTTGCTCTACTATAAGAGAGCATGCCAAAGAACCAGAAAAATAATCTAAACAAGGTATCACAAGCAGCAACAGAGACCCAAGCAGTGGGAAAATCTAATGAGAGGAACATCAAGATAAAGAAAATGATAATGGAGTGGGAAAACCTAATGAGGGTTACCTGTTGGAGGAACAACGGCCTGAGGAAGAGAAAGGAGAAGCCCAACAGGTGAGGGTGCGATGGTGCAGTGGGAAACCTAATGAGAGGATAAGCTTAATGACAAAGGGAGAAGAGAAAGCGAGAAGAGAAAGGTAGAAGAGAAACGGAGAAGAAGCATACCTAGGGCGCGACGGTGGTGGTGCGACGGACAAGAGACAGAACTGAACCAAGGGCGCGACAAGAGTTTTTCAAACGAAGAAGAGAAACTATAGTAAGTGCGCGCAGAACTGATACCCAGGGCGCGACTTAACGTTAAAAAAATATGAGTAAAACTTTTAATGTCGGTTGTTAAAACAACAGACGTTAAAAGTCAAATTTTAACGTCGGTTCTTGAAAAAATCGACGTTAAAAGTTTTACTCAAAATTTAGTAAAACTATTAATGTCAGTTGTTTCAAGAACCGACGTTAAAATATGACTTTTAACGTCTGTTGTTTTAACAACCAACGTTAAAAGTTTTACTCAAATTTTTAATACCAGGTATTCATACAACCGATGTGAAAGATGATTTAAATGAGTTAATTATTTACCATTCTGCTACCGCGTCTATTTTAACGCCAAGCTTTATTTAACCGACATTAAAACTGGTCGTAAAATCCATATTTTCCACTAGTGTGTACGAGGCGTTGTAGACCTACCGTATATGTTAGAGCTTCAGTTGGGAGCTCTCGCTATCCTCGTTAGAGTCGTGTTCGTGTAGCAGTCTTAGTTTTGTTATGGCCAGTACATGGGTTTGAGCGAAATGTATTTTTGGGGCCAGGAGAGGATGTCTTATATATTTTATTTTTTTGCCATGCTTTGAGTTTATATGTGTTGCATATGAGACGACCCTCCTCTCTAAGAAGGATAATCCCATTAGTCCCAAGATCTTGCTATTATTAACTATGTTTAGTCGTATATAAAGTGATAGCGTGGTATTCAAACAGCGTTGCTGTCATGACCCAAAACGTAAGTCGTGACCGGCCAGAGGAAGGGAGAAATTCCCATCTCTGAAACCGAAAAGTCTCACACAACAAAACAACCATCTCTCGCCCAAAATCAATAAAGAACCTTGATCACCACTTTCTCTATTTCTTCAAAAAGAAAGATTACAACAATATTCAAAAGACAATCCTTGGAGATCAACTCCATAACAAAGTAATAGGTTCAATTATAAATAAAGGAGTTATACAAAACGAAGTTTGTCCAAAAAGAAATTTAAGACGTTTTGCATGGCCAAGGCATAGCACTAGAAACCCCATTCAAGACGTCGGGATGGCTCGGGATGGTCCAGCAGCTCCTACACCTGCATCTGAGACACTGAGGGAGTGAGCTATACAAACTCAGTTAAGGTATGAACTAAAAGTATAACATAAGAGAAAATAAAATGTGAATATGGAGGAAGATTACACGATTCGATTAGGATATGCACAAGGACCTCAATCATAATGGGTCCCGTCAGCATGTCGTACATTACTTACACAATTCTGAATAATTCACCTTACATCGATCTCATATTTCATATATTTCCATGAATGCATACATCATTATTTTCAAATCAATCACCTGACTACAACAACAATTCCACTACATTAAAATTAATACTTTCTTTAACCACTCAATACCATCAATATCATCATTTTTATAATTCCATCATCAATATTTTGAAGCAATAGAATGGGTTATGTCTATTACCAAAAAAAAGAATGTGTTATGTCAATATAAGCATGCTCAAGATTTACCCTAGATTTTCATCCTTACATTTGTACATCATAGGTACACTATTCACCCTAACTTGGATCATCATACATACATTACATTATATCTAACTTATCTCATCATAATCATAATAATAAATACACGATAGTTGCTTACTTCATCTCCTAAATTATAATATATATATATATATATATATATATATATATATATATATATATATATATATCTAGCTATCCGGCCCACCTACTGGGTAATAATCCCAAATTGGCTACTAAAAGCCTATGGAGGCTGTAGCGTTCCTTTCGGTCATAATAAAAATAATTACAGCAATTGTGTTGCTAGACCAGCAACACTTGAGCTACCCGTACATGAGGAAAAACGCAGCATTTGCTGCTCCAAGGGAAGGAGAAAAAAAAAACAACGCAGCAAGCTACCCGTCAAAGGAAAAGAATGCAACTCCAAGTGTTCACTTAAAATTTCCTTTCGTGAGTTATTTATCCATCTAATGTTCTAGCAACCCACTTCAATATTTAGCCATATTCACACCATAAAACAGATTTGACAAAGGGATTCCAATGATAATAATTTTCAAACAATTTGCATCAAATTCTCCCTAAATTCATGTACCCAAAAATAAATAAAGATACAATGTTAAACTCAAAACCATAAATTTACAAGATTAGGAATTTTAGACCCTTACCTTTAAGGTTATTCAATGCCTAAGCTCTTGAGATGGATGAGAGTTCTTCAGGTTCCTCTTCTAGCTCTTTCTTCTTCTACACTATGATAGAGATGAAGAGCATGAAACTCATGAATTTTCAAGAGGGAAGAAGAGGAAGTTGAAGAAAGAACTTACCATTTCTCCTCTCTACCCAAAACCCTAAAACCCACTACTCTTTTTTTCTTTTTCTGAGTTCAGGATGGAGAATAAAGAGGGAGAGTAACTCCCTTTTTATTTTTAACTCACCCTCTTTGTTTATTGCTGTTAAATCCCTTGATTATTGTGTATTTGCTCCTTCCTCCCCATGGACTTATAATTAATGTTTGTCCCCCTTATTTTTCCTTAGTTTTATTAATTTAATTTACCTTAGGTAAAAGAGGTCAAATTCCTATGACCCTACATATTTAGGATGGGTTTCACAATCTACCCCCCTTAAAAAGAATTCGTCCCGAATTCTTAAAATTTCACCATCTGTCTAGTTAACCTTTAATCCGAGGCATTCACGAGCTGGACAAAACTATAGATGTACATGCAAATTTTTTTTTTTTTTTCCAGTTTTCAAGCAACCCCAAAGTATGTCAGGACACGTTGGAATCATCACTATAACAGATTTTTAGATAGCATTTAAGCTGCTATCCAGGTCACACATTGCACAAAATTTCGATTTATTCCTAGAGGGTTAGAGTTCCCCTTCATCTTTGGCATACATAGGACAATGACATATGTGTCTCCAGCACTAATATTTATGGAAGTTGAAATCATAACATTTCATTTCAACACAAGTGAATTTAAATTTCGCACATAGGTTGCATACACAATCTACACATCAAATTAAAAGGAACTCTAGCACTTCTTTTTTATAGTACAAAATTCTATGTCATTTAATTAAATCAAAACTGATATTGGCCTTCCATACCACTCAATAAACTCTAATGTTCACACACAATATTGGAAGCATCATGAAACCATCACGAATACATTGTGATTAGCACTGTTCAAATGTAACAATCCAAACTTTTACTATTACTAGTGCAGAAAACACTTTTAACATCGGTTAAAAATGACTTTTAACATCGATTGTTTCAGCGATGTTAATACAGGCGATGTTAAAAGTGTGACTTTTAACATCGGTTATTGACCGATGTCAAAAGTCACTTTTAACATCGGTTCTAAACCTAACTGATGTTAAAAGTAGACTTTTGACATCAGTTGAAGGCCACAACCGATGTTAAAGTCACACTTTTAACATCGGTTCTGTAAACAACCGATGTTAAAAGTGTACTTTACACTTTTGACATCGGTTGAATCCAGAACCGATGTCAAAAGAAATTTTTTTAAAAAAAAAATCTGATTTTATTTCATAATTTCTTTCCCTCCCTGCAAAATCAGTACACACTATACATATATCCATAAGTCTAGAAATCAGTACAACAAATCCAAAAGCCCAGAACTCAATAGTATAAACATGAACTATATATATCTTATATAAATCCAGAATTCATATTTAGTATAGTCAAAAAAGAATTGTGCAAAACGCTTTGTCTTTAAAAGCTCTCACAAAAGTGATAGAGGTCTGCGAATTTCAGCATGAAATCATCATCTATATCCATGAAATCATCTTGTGGAATAACAACAAATGTATCTTGCATTCTGGCCACGAAGGAATGAATTTATATATCAATATCACATGAATTAACAGGAACATGTAGAGGATAGAGTAATACTAGTTGGACAATGTAGATTTCTGAATCTGATATTAAGGGTAGTAAAAGAGCGCACCTTATTGACAAATTTATGTCTCCTTCACTAAAATGTGCATTGACAGCTTCATTAAAATTACCCACATGCTCCTGACAAGAAACAATATTTACAGATGATGAGGAGAGACCTAAACAACCACACAGAGATATTAGTTTTATGAGATAATGTGTAGATAATTTAGAGGCTAAAACTCACATACGAGGTGCAGGCGATCTCACATATCTAAAAATCTAAGCAAGAATAAGTTTTCACGCTCATGTCTGATCAAGAGTAGTATAAGCGACATCATCTTGAGGTCACAAAAATGGCTAGAATAGAAAACCGGTCCGTGCGAATTGTAATTTCATAATATATGCAAACTCTTTATAAAGGACTATACAATCTAACCATACATTTGAAAATATCAGTTGTCATAGCTGTAAATTGTTTATGTCAAAAATTTAAAAGTCAGTTATTGTACAAAAGGAACATACACTAGTAGAAAATACCCTTTTCACATTAGGATTTAACATCAGTTATTTCTAAATGAATGTTAAAAATGGAGGCGGTGGCAAACTTGTAAATAAATGGTTGAGGGAACACACTTTTAACATCGGTTATTTTGAAAACCGATGTTAAAAGTAGAGGCGGTGGCAAACTTGTAAATAAATGGTTGATGGAACAAACTTTTAACATCGGTTTCTTTTTAACCGATGTTAAAAAGTGACTTTTGACATCGGTTAAAAAGAAACCGATGTTAAAAAGTGAGTTTTAACATCGGTTCATTTTCCAACCGATGTTAAATGTCAAAATTTTAAATTTAAGTCTCGCGCGTTTCTCTCTTTATCATGTACAGTACTCTCGCTACTCATCATCTATGTTCTGTGCAAGCTCTCACTCTCGTCGTTTGGTCGCCGCATTTCTTCAGCCGTCCACCGAGCGAGCCACCATGACCATCGTGAGGTCCACCACCAGAAGAAAACACCACCGCGAGCCGCGAGGTCCATAATCCGTGCCATTGTAAGTCCTCTACACCACCGTGTTTCTTCATTTATTTTTGTTTCTAGTTTGCGTTTTTGGTTAGATTTAAGGATTTCAGGATTTCTCTTGTTTTGGTTTAGGGATTTATTTCGTTTTGGACGAAACCCTCAAATCTTGCCATGAGGGCTTATCTGAAGCAATCGCAATACAAAAGCTCTAGGTTAACTTTCTTCCTTTTCTTTTTTATTTTAATCCTTTCACGTTTAAACTATATTTTGCATTTCAAATGTAATTGACTGAATATAAAGTAACTAATTGGTTATAGTTAGGGTTTTTTCTATGCATTGCATAGTGAGTATTTACCCACGTGCATTTGGAATGATTTTTGGTTGTTGTTTGTTTGTTAAAAAGTCAGGATTTTTTATTCTCTAGATGATTCTGTTTGTCAACCTGATAAATGAGCTTCGATCATTATACAATTATAATTACTATTGCCCGATATTTTATTTTTGGTGAAATTGCTTGAACTTGATGAATTATATTTTTATTTGTTGTGCTTGTATTAGTTTCTTTTATTTTCAAATGTATGGTTAGATTGTATAGTCCTTTATAAAGAGTTTGCATATATTATGAAATTACAATTCGCACGGACCGGTTTTCTATTCTAGCCATTTTTGTGACCTCAAGATGATGTAGCTTATACTACTCTTGATCAGACATGAGCGTGAAAACTTATTCTTGCTTAGATTTTTAGATATGTGAGATCGCCTGCACCTCGTATGTGAGTTTTAGCCTCTAAATTATCTACACATTATCTCATAAAACTAATATCTTTGTGTGGTTGTTTAGGTCTCTCCTCATCATCTGTAAATATTGTTTCTTGTCAGGAGCATGTGGGTAATTTTAATGAAGCAGTCAATGCACATTTTAGTGAAGGAGACATAAATTTGTCAATAAGGTGCGCTCTTTTACTACCCTTAATATCAGATTCAGAAATCTACATTGTCCAACTAGTATTACTCTATCTTCTACATGTTCCTGTTAATTCATGTGATATTGATATATAAATTCATTCCTTCGTGGCCAGAATGCAAGATACATTTGTTGCTATTCCACAAGATGATTTCATGGATATAGATGATGATTTCATGCTGAAATTCGCAGACCTCTATCACTTTTGTGAGAGCTTTTAAAGACAAAGCGTTTTGCACAATTCTTTTTTGACTATACTAAATATGAATTCTGGATTTATATAAGATATATATAGTTCATGTTTATACTATTGAGTTCTGGACTTTTGGATTTATTGTACTGATTTCTAGACTTCTGGATATATGTATAGTGTGTACTGATTTTGCAGGGAGGGAAAGAAATTATGAAATAAAATCAGATTTTTTTTTAAAAAAAATTTCTTTTGACATCGGTTTTGGATTCAACCGATGTCAAAAGTACACTTTTAACATCGGTTGTTTACAGAACCGATGTTAAAAGTGTGACTTTTAACATCGGTTGTGGCCTTCAACTGATGTCAAAAGTCTACTTTTAACATCGGTTACGTTTAGAACCGATGTTAAAAGTGACTTTTGACATCGGTCAATAACCGATGTTAAAAGTCACACTTTTAACATCGCTGAAACAAAACAATCGCTGTTAAAAGTCATTTTTAACCGATGTTAAAAGTGTTTTCTGCACTAGTAATAGTAAAAGTTTGGATTGTTACATTTGAACAGTGCTAATCACAATGTATTCGTGATGGTTTCATGATGCTTCCAATATTGTGTGTGAACATTAGAGTTTATTGAGTGGTATGGAAGGCCAATATCAGTTTTGATTTAATTAAATGACATAGAATTTTGTACTATAAAAAAGAAGTGCTAGAGTTCCTTTTAATTTGATGTGTAGATTGTGTATGCAACCTATGTGCGAAATTTAAATTCACTTGAGTTGAAATGAAATGTCATGATTTCATCTTCCATAAATATTAGTGCTGGAGACACATATGTCATTGTCCTATGTATGCCAAGATGAAGGGGAACTCTAACCCTCTAGGAATAAATCGAAATTTTGTGCAATGTGTGACCTGGATAGCAGCTTAAATGCTATCTAAAAATCTGTTATAGTGATGATTCCAACGTGTCCTGACATACTTTGGGGTTGCTTGAAAACTGGAAAAAAAAAAAAAAAATTGCATGTACATCTATAGTTTTGTCCAGCTCGTGAATGCCTCGGATTAAAGGTTAACTAGACAGATGGTGAAATTTTAAGAATTCGAGACGAATTCTTTTTAAGGAGGGTAGATTGTGAAACCCATCCTAAATATGTAGGGTCATAGGAATTTGACCTCTTTTACCTAAGGTAAATTAAATTAATAAAACTAAGGAAAAATAAGGGGGACAAACATTAATTATAAGTCCATGGGGAGGAAGGAGCAAATACACAATAATCAAGGGATTTAACAGCAATAAACAAAGAGGGTGAGTTAAAAATAAAAAGGGAGTTACTCTCCCTCTTTATTCTCCATCCTGAACTCAGAAAAAGAAAAAAAGAGTAGTGGGTGTTAGGGTTTTGGGTAGAGAGGAGAAATGGTAAGTTCTTTCTTCATCTTCCTCTTCTTCCCTCTTGAAAATTCATGAGTTTCATGCTCTTCATCTCTATCATAGTGTAGAAGAAGAAAGAGCTAGAAGAGGAACCTGAAGAACTCTCATCCATCTCAAGAGCTTAGGCATTGAATAACCTTAAAGGTAAGGGTCTAAAATTCCTAATCTTGTAAATTTATGGTTTTGAGTTTAACATTGTATCTTTATTTATTTTTGGGTACATGAATTTAGGGAGAATTTGATGCAAATTGTTTGAAAATTATTATCATTGGAATACCTTTGTCAAATCTGTTTTATGGTGTGAATATGGCTAAATATTGAAGTGGGTTGCTAGAACATTAGATGGATAAATAACTCATGAAAGGAAATTTTAAGTGAACACTTGGAGTTGCATTCTTTTCCTTTGACGGGGTAGCTTGCTGCGTTGTTTTTTTTTTCTCCTTCCCTTGGAGCAGCAAATGCTGCGTTTTTCCTCATGTACGGGTAGCTCAAGTGTTGCTGGTCTAGCAACGCAATTGCTGTAATTATTTTTATTATGACCGAAAGGAACGCTACAGCCTCCATAGGCTTTTAGTAGCCAATTTGGGATTATTACCCAGTAGGTGGGCCGGATAGCCTTATATATATATATATATATATGGAGATCTATATTATAATTTAGGAGATGAAGTAAGCAACTATCGTGTATTTATTATTATGATTATGATGAGATAAGTTAGATATAATGTAATCAGGGCCGGCCCAATACTTATTGTGCACAATGAGGAGTTGATCCCTGGACCTTCAACCTAATGGTAAGTTTTTATACCAAATGGGCTAACTTATGTTTGTTGATATATTATACATATCAGAAAGCTAATATAAAAAAAATACAAAGTGGGCCTTTTTTTTAAAGAAAAAATTGTTTTATTTTGAGAGGCCTAAAGCAAGGGCTTCACTTGTTTTACCCTTGGGCCGGGCCTGAATGTAATGTATGTATGATGATCCAAGTTAGGGTGAATAATGTACCTATGATATACAAATGTAAGGATGAAAATCTAGGGTAAATCTTGAGCATGCTTATATTGACATAACACATTCTTTTTTTTGGTAATAGACATAACACATTCTATTGCTTCAAAATATTGATGATGGAATTATAAAAATGATGATATTGATGGTATTGAGTGGTTGAAGAAAGTATTAATTTTAATGAGGTGGAATTGTTGTTGTAGTCAGGTGATTGATTTGAAAATAATGATGTATGCATTCATGGAAATATATGAAATATGAGATCAATGTAAGGTGAATTATTCAGAATTGTGTAAGTAATGTACGACATGCTGACGGGACCCATTATGATTGAGGTCCTTGTGCATATCCTAATCGAATCGTGTAATCTTCCTCCATATTCACATTTTATTTTCTCTTATGTTATACTTTTAGTTCATACCTTAACTGAGTTTGTATAGCTCACTCCCTCAGTGTCTCAGATGCAGGTGTAGGAGCTGTTGGACCATCCCGAGCCATCCCGACGTCTTGAATGGGGTTTCTAGTGCTATGCCTTGGCCATGCAAAACGTCTTAAATTTCTTTTTGGACAAACTTTGTTTTGTATAACTCCTTTATTTATAATTGAACCTATTACTTTGTTATGGAGTTGATCTCCAAGGATTGTCTTTTGAATATTGTTGTAATCTTTCTTTTTAAAGAAATATAGAAAGTGGTGATCAAGGTTCTTTATTGATTTTGGGCGAGAGATGGTTGTTTTGTTGTGTGAGACTTTTCGGTTTCAGAGATGGGAATTTCTCCCTTCCTCTGGCCGGTCACGACTTACGTTTTGGGTCATGACAGCAACGCTGTTTGAATACCACGCTATCACTTTATATACGATTAAACATAGTTAATAATAGCAAGATCTTGGGACTAATGGGATTATCCTTCTTAGAGAGGAGGGTCGTCTCATACGCAACACATATAAACTAAAAACATGGCAACAAAATAAAATATATAAGACATCCTCTCCTGGCCCCAAAAATACATTTCGCTCAAACCCATGTACTGGCCATAACAAAACTAAGACTGCTACACGAACACGACTCTAACGAGGATAGCGAGAGCTCCCAACTGAAGCTCTAACATATACTGTAGGTCTACAACGCCTCGTACACACTAGTGGAAAATATGGATTTTACGACCAGTTTTAATGTCGGTTAAATAAAGCTTGACGTTAAAATAGACGCGGTAGCAAAATGGTAAATAATTAACTCATTTAAATCATCTTTAACATCGGTTGTATGAATACCTGGTATTAAAAATTTGAGTAAAACTTTTAACGTTGGTTGTTAAAACAACAGACGTTAAAAGTCATATTTTAACGTTGGTTCTTGAAACAACAGACATTAATAGTTTTACTAAATTTTGAGTAAAACTTTTAACGTCGATTTTTTCAAGAACCGACGTTAAAATTTGACTTTTAACGTCTGTTGTTTTAACAACCGACATTAAAAGTTTTACTCATATTTTTTTAACGTTAAGTCGCGCCCTAGGTATCAGTTCTGCGCGCACTCACTACAGTTTCTCTTCTTCGTTTGAAAAACTCTTGTCGCGCCCTAGGTTCAGTTCTGTCTCTTCTCCGTCGCACCACCACCGTCGCGCCCTAGGTATGCTTCTTCTCCGTTTCTCTTCTACCTTTCTCTTCTCGCTTTCTCTTCTCCCTTTGTCATTAAGCTTATCCTCTCATTAGGTTTCCCACTGCACCACCGCACCCTCACCCGTTGGGCTTCTCCTTTCTCTTCCTCAAGCCGTTGTTCCTCCAACAGGTAACCCTCATTAGGTTTTCCCACTCCATTATCATTTTCTTTATCTTGATGTTCCTCTCATTAGATTTTTCCACTGCTTGGGTCTCTGTTGCTGCTTGTGATACTTTGTTTAGATTATTTTTCTGGTTCTTTGGCATGCTCTCTTATAGTAGAGCAAATTGTATGGCTGTCAGGTTAAGATGCTGAAAGTATTAGAGGGTATATGATATATGATGCTAAAGGTATTAGAGGGTATCGGGTATTTGAAATTGAATGCACATATAGTTTCTCAATTTTGTGCACTATTTGGATATGTTGGGTTATAGGGTATATATGGTTGTTAGGTTTTCAAATAATTGTTCTTTTTCAATCTCCTCTATTGTGCTTATATTGGATATATGTGTGTATATATCTACAGAACCTCTTTAGTATGGATCGTAGTTGGATCGTTAGTAAATGCACAAGTGATGAGTATTTGAAGGGAGTGGAAGAGTTTATGGAATTTTCTCAAAGAAATCTTCCTGATAGTGATGGAAAGTTTTGTTGTCCTTGTGTCAAATGTTTGGATTTAAGGAAATGTGCAGTGAAGGATATACGTACTCATCTTATTAGTAATGGGATTTGCAAGAATTATACAAGATGGATATGGCATGGTGATGTGTTGTTAAATATAACAAGCCAAGTGTGTCCCAAAGTGAGGAAGTTGACGTAGATATGGAGGATGATCGACTAGAGGACATGATCCGTGATATTGGACAAGAGTCTTTTCAAAAAGCACATGTGTATGAAACTTTGTGCAGTGATTCGGATAAGCCTTTGTATCCGGGGTGCACTAATTATACACGATTGTCAGCGGTGTTAAAATTGGTCACTGTGAAGGCGAGAAATGATTGAAGCGATAAAAGTTTCACTGAATTGCTTGAGTTGTTGAAAGAAATGCTTCCTGAAAGCAACACATTACCGGACCATAACTATGAGACGAAGAAGGTACTGTGTCCGATGGGTATGGAGTATAAGAAGATACACGCATGCCCTAATGATTGCATATTGTATAGGGGTGACTATGAAGAGTTGCACAACTGCCCCAAGTGTAGGGTATCATGGTACAAAGTGAAGGATGGTGATGATGATTCTAGTTGTGATGTAAACAAAAAGGGTCCTCCTGCGAAGGTGTTGTGGTATCTTCCAATAATTCCAAGGTTCAAGTGATTGTTCGCTAATGCAAATGACGCAAAGAACATTAGATGGCATGCAGATAAGAGAGAATGTGATGGACAGCTTCGCCATCCGGCTGATTCGTTGCAATGGAAGAGAATTTATAGTTTGTTTCCAGATTTCGAAAGTGAGCCAAGAAACCTTAGGCTTGGACTTGCAACGGATGGAATGAATCTGTATGGTACCTTAAGTAGTATTCATAGTTCATGGCCTATTCTCCTAGTAATTTACAACCTACCTCCTTGGTTATGCATGAAGCGCAAATACATGATGTTGTCTATGATGATTTCGGGCGCAAAACAGCCAGGAAATGACTCAGATGTTTATCTAAGTCCCTTGATTGATGACTTGAAAAAGTTGTGGGTGGAAGGCGTTGATATGTTTGACGTCCATTACAAAGAGACTTTTAAGATGCATGCCATGTTATTTTGCACCATCAATGACTTTTCAGCATACGGAAACTTGTCCGGCTAAAGTATTAAGGGGCATAAAGCATGCCTTATATGTGAAGAAGGCATACGTTTCATTCAATTGCAACATGGAAGGAAGACAGTTTACCTTGGGCATCGGAGATTTCTCAGACGTGATCACCTATATCGTAGATTAAAGAAAGCTTTTAATGGATACCAAGAGAGTGAACTTGCTCCGATGGCCTTAACTGGAGAGCAAATTTATCAACGAGTGAAAGACATCAATGTTATCTTCGGAAAGGCCCAAAAGAAGGCTACTGATAAAAACATATGGAAGAAAAGGTATTTCTTCTTTGATCTTCCATACTGGTGCAAACTTGATGTTAGACACTGTATTGATGTGATGCATGTGGAGAAAAATGTGTGTGATAGTGTAATCGGAAAGCTTCTCAACATTCAGAGCAAGATAAAGGACGGTGTGAATGCTCATCTAGATCTGGTTGCGATGGGTATACGAGAGCAGTTAGCTCTACAGCCAAAGGATGGTAAGCGGACATATTTGCCTCCAGCATGTCATACTTTGTCAAAAAAAAAAGAGAATAAGTTTTTGTGATTGTCTTTGGGCAGTCAAAGTGCCACATGGTTACTCTTCAAATGTCAAGAGGCTTGTCTGAAATGATCTCAAATTACTTGGCTTAAAGTCTCATGATTGCCACGTGTTGATGCAACAACTACTACTAGTGGCTATTCATGATATTGCTCCTAAAAATGTTAGACATGTCATAACTAGTTCGTGCTCATTCTTTAATGCTATATGTAACAAAGTCATTGACCGCCAGAAGTTGGATCAATTGGAAGATGAGGGTGCTATTATCTTGTGCCAATTGGAGATGTATTTTCCTCCTTCATTTTTTGACATCATGGTTCACTTAATTGTTCATCTGGTGAGGGAGATTAGATTGTGTGGCCCTGTTTATTTAAGGTGGATGTACCCAGTTGAGCAATACATGAAGATCTTGAAAGGGCATGTGAAGAATGCACACCTTCTGGAAGCATATATTGTTCAAAGGTAAGTTGCAAAAGAAGCTATTGAGTTTTGTTCAGACTACATTTCTAAAACGGATCCTATATGCGTTCCTAAGCCTCGTCATGATGAGGCAAGATGTGAAGGCAAGGGTACACATGGTGTAATGGTTAAGAGCAAGCGTCGGGAGGAAGTGCTTCAAACACATTTGTATATATTGAATAACACTAATGAAGTTCAACCTTACTTATGTGATCACAAAAGAGACGTCAAGGAAAAAAACCCTCGAATGAGCGAATAGTGGTTGTTGAACATGCATAATAAGACTTTCTTAAAATGGTTTAAGGAAGAAATTTTGAAGGATGATAGTATTGCTTCTGATATATTAAAATGGCTACCACGTGGGCCTAGCTTTAATGTCATATGTTGGAGCGGATACGACATCAATATGTTTTCCTTTTATACAAAGGAACAAGATAACAAGAGACATGCAAAATAGTGGGGTTATGATAGTGGCTGAGGCCATGCATTTCTCTAGTTCAAAAGATACAAACCCCATTATGGCACCGATTCGTTACTTTGGAGTCATTGAAGAGATCTGGTTGGTCGATTACACTAAGTTTACGGTGCCTGATTTTAAATGTAAATTGGTTGACAGTAAAAGTGGTGTACAAATCGATGAATTAGGATTTACATTAGTAGACCTTCGCAAGGTAGGTCACACGGAAAAGCCTTTCATCATGGCTTCCCAAGCAAAACAAGTGTTTTATATCAATGATCCTTCTAATAAAAGGTGGTCAATGGTTCTCCAAGGAAAAAGCATGCATAATGGTAATGATGAAAATCAAGATTCAACTCTTGATATTCCTGAAACTCCTTTTTTCTCAATACACATGCCTACTTTCATTGAGGAAAATGAGGTGGACGATGTACATGCCACCTGTAATGATAATCATGAAGGGATATTGATCTAGCAAAATTAAAGTTGACCATAGTATAAGTTATGTTTATCCATGGTGTGAGTTTTTTTTTTTTTTTTTTAGGGCTATATTTTTATTTATCAATACATGTTTATTACTAACCTAATTTGTAGGGTATTTTTATTTATACATGTTATAATAACCTAATTTATTACTTTTTTGTTTAAACAGGCATACACATGACTAATTCAGCAGACATCCCTCATTCACAGGATGAGTCGGTCATGGCTCTGCTCACTGATAGTGTAAGTTTTATTTATACATATAATGTTAATTAAGTAGGCTAATTATATTTTTATTTATCCATGTTAAGCTAAGTTTAATTTATTATTTTTTTTGTCTAAACAGGCATCACACAGGGCTGATTCAGTAATGTCGGGTAGTCGGCCTGCCAAAAAAAGGGGTAGGAAAGCCACAACTTTGAAAAGTTTGTCCAGATCCAGGATTAATAACCAGAGGCTTGAGATCGAGTTTGATAGTCACTTGGAGCCCATGGGACCCCTTGCTAAGACATTCACCAGTTTTGTTGGTTTGGAAGCTAAAACCTATACTAGCCTTTTGTTTGATGATTGGGATCACGTACCGCAGAACGTGAAGGATCAGATTTGGGAGTCAATCACGGTATTTTCCAATGATCTCTTTGTTTGTATTTACATTATTTAAGCATATTATGATCCATGCATTACTAATTCCTCTTTCTTGTTCTATAATTAATGTAGATCACATGGACCGTGTCGAATACTCCTGAACATCAGACAGTATGGCTTCAACTTGCGGCTAAGCGTTGGACGGGGTTTAAGTCTTTTCTGGGTAGTAAGTACATATTTGGAGAGAAGATCGATGAATCTTCTCTTGAGGTTTACTCGTTCCTTGATAAGGATACGTGGGATAGATTTGTTTTGAGCCGAGCCAGTCCTGAGTTTCTGGTTAAAAGGGAAAAGGGTAAGGCAAGTCAGGCGAAGAATATCCACCCCCACACCAAGTCTCAAGGTGGGTATAGATTGGTGGAGAAGAAGTTGATAGATGAGAAGTTGAGAAAGAGGGAGGAGAAGTTGAAAGAGCGGGTAGAAGCAGGAGAAGAAGTATGTGAAATTGTGGATCCTCCGTCTCCACCCCCACGCGAGGACACATGGGTGGAAGGCCGAAAGACTAAATCTAGAAATTTTAAAGTTGAAGTCGCATGCGTTGTTACTGAAAAGATTGTAAGTAACAAATTAAACATACTACATTTCTACTTGTAATTGTAACACATTGTCTTACACATATATTTTTTTTTTTTTTTAAATTTTGTCTTTGTAGGAGGAGCTGAATGATCAAAGCTCACAAGGGTCCTTCGTTCCACAAGGACGTTCGGATATCTTGGTCGTTGCTCTAGGGAAAGACGACCACCCTGGCCGTTTTCATGGTGTTATAGGGACGGTGGGCATTAAGAAATTTTATAGAACACGCGGGTCACGTAGGCGGGTCGAGCAGGAGATCAATAAGGAGGAGCTTAAAGAAGAGGTTAAACGAGACATTACCCCACCTTCACGCAAACACTTTTGAAGGAGTTTTCATCAAGGCAATCCCAAGAAGTTGCCCAACCTTCACATATGGAGGTGGAGTTGTCGAAGCGGGAGTTGGAGCTGGAAAAGCGGGAGTTGGAGTTGTCGCAGCGGGAGTGGGAGTTGTCTCGGGTATTCATAATCATTCTCAATTACTTATGTTTTCTTTATTCTCAATTACTTATGTTTTCTTTATTTACAATTGAAGCCGTAGCTGCTAACACATCATCAGTCTCCGTTAGCTCGTCTGTTTGCATTTGGTGTGGATTATCCTAATGATATTTTTCAAATTCCGTTGGAACACGATGACTTTGCGGGAGAACCTCATATTAGCATCGCTGGTGACGATATTGGTCAATTTTGCACTGATGGTGAATGGATAGCCAACACAATTCTAAGTATTTGGTGCACGTAAGTACATTTTGTGACCTTATATTGCATCTTAAATTAGGTATTACAATTTTATAATTTATTTCAATATATTACATAATTAACATCAACTTATTGCATATCTTAGGTATCTACATCGCCAAATACTTGAGAGGGGCAACGATACTGTTTACGGATTCTTAGACCCCACCCTCACTCTTGTTAATTTCATGACTGATCACACTAAAGTCAGTGCATACATATAGACCATAATGGAAAGAAATCGAAAACAGATATATATAGCACCATTCGTAAGGAATGGCCATTGGCAGATGCTCCTACTTATTCCTAGCAAGCATATTGTCGTCTTCTTCTGCTCGTGTCACTATGATCCGGCGAAGGAGGTGGTGGCCTCAATCAATATGTACGTAAACTTTTTATTTAATTTAATTTATAACATTTGCTTTCATTTTATAAAAAAATAATTGACATGAATATTTTGTTTATCATAGAGCTATGAAGGCATGTAGCATTTCTTGTGCAAATGGGAAAAGTAGGTCTTCCAAGTCAAAATCAAATCCTGATTGGTATATCCTAAAGGTAAGTAGTTTATTAATAGTAATTATTATTATTATTATTATTATTATTATTATTATTATTATTATTATTATTATTATTATTATTATTATTATATATACATTAACTTGATATCCAATTTCATATTTATTTGTACTCTCGTAGACAATTACACTGTTGGGAGTGTGCTTTCTATGCGATGTTTCATATGTTGAACATTATCTCAGCGTCTATTACTGAAGGATGGACGAAGGTAATTAATTTTCAAGTTAATTAATTATATTTTTTTTGTTGATAACTTAATTTAATGTTGAGTTTATTTGAACTTGTGCAGGCTTTCAGCGATTAGTCTCCTCTCACTAAACAAGAATTCAAAGACTTGAGGGTGCGCTTTGCAACCTTCTTTTTAAGTATGCTGCAGAGAAAAGAGTAGAAAAAATAGATCTTGCATACTCAGAAGATATTGATTAGTTTATATATGTATGAATTGTGTATAGAATTCTGAATTGTACTGACTAGCTGTATAATTTTGCATGTATAGAGAATTCTGAATTGTAGTTGAACTTGTTGAGTAAATAATATTGCAAAATCTGTATTCTGGAACAATATTCTGAGTAAATAATGCAAATTCTGTATTCTGGACTTGTTAGAATTCTGGTTGTATGAGTGTACTAAATTTGTAGAATTCTGCAGGGAACTGGGAAAGGGATATATAATATAACTAGCATTAAAAAAAATAAATACTTTTAACGTCGGTTGTCTATGCAACGGAGGTTAAAAGTTCACGTCTAAAGTCGGTTGTCTATGCAATAGACGTTAAAAGTGAACTTTTAACATCGATTGAGAATGGACGTTAAAAGTCACACTTTTAACGTCGTCTATATTAACGTCTGGTCTTAAACCGACGTTAAAAGTCACTTTTAACAGACATTAAAAGTGCTTCATGCACTAGTGACAACAACTCAAAATCTCCCATCACTGGGATCCAGGGCTCTCTCGCCAGCATTAGGCTCAACTGGTGTGCCATCAATCTCCTCTAGCAACTCCTCAACAGGATCTTCTCGTGTGATCGAGAATAAATAAAATACGACATAGAGAAATACGGGAGATAAGAAACAACAATACATCATAAATAGGAAAACAGCTATAAAATAAGCTATATAGATAGCAACATACAACAGCAAAACAGCATCAAGCAATCATCTCCGAAGTCCTGCTCTCTTAGCTACTGGCTTTAACACTTATACAACTAACGACTATATGGACGCGATCATGACGCGACATCCCTAACAGATAAAGATGTCCCATTCATCACTATGCCACCTCCCGTAATGCAGGGCTCGACCAATAGCCGTCAGGCTCAACTAACCTCATGGGTACGACATATTCCCTGGCCCGCAGGCCAGGTTGGAATATTCGCCTGTTAACAACTCAACATACGGCAACGACATATCCCCCCGCCTGCAGGCCAGGTCGGGACATTCGCCCATTCACAACTGATGGGTACAATCATCTCCCCGCAGGCAAGATCGATCATATGTACGCCAACACAGTGATGAACAACAACGATGCAACATGAATCTCACCAACTCATCTCGAGATCAACAACTTAGTGCCTCAGCCACAACTTGTACACAACTACGACCAACTTTCTCCGATATAATCGGGTGTCAACTTTATATCTCAACATGGATATATCAACAGGATCTCTAGATTGAATACTACAATATATATATATATATATATATCCTCGAAATCCTCACCACATATTCATCTCCCAATTTATTAGAAATTACTGTCTATATCTACTCATACAATAATGATCACAACATCATATCATAAACAACTATAATTATGTTCAGTAATCATGTTCATCATACTAAATACTCATGTAAGCATACCAACTCATCAACACATACGTAAGTATTCAAGTAACCCTACGCATGTTACTAGACACAACATACATATCAACATGTATCATGTTAAGCATCCTAACACACAAGCATACAACCTCGACATATCATAAAATCCACCTATCCGTCACTCGACCACTAGTAGGATTTAGGTCGCCCTACACATATCAATATATATTGTTTTATTCTTGCCTCCCTGACGATATTGTGGTTCGTTCCCCCACCTGAACAGTTTCCTGCAACTCTAACTGCGGCTTTGCAACTGGTAATCGTACACGCTTAGAATAATCGATCACCGTCTGATCCTTCACAACAAATCACAACCAGAAATTAATAAAATCCAACAAAACTTATCTAGCTCATGTCGATAATGGTTAGGCCCCTTCACTAACTAATTAGGTTAAGGATGTTAAAATTTTACTAACTCTTGGATCGATGATCCTTAAGTATGATAAAGACATAATAAATACTCATTTGTCAAAAATTTGAACCAAAATTCATTCAACGAAATAGGTGAGGGTTCGGGCACCCTTAGGGAAAAAGGGAGGAAATTTATTTTGGGTTCATGCTTTTAGATGATCAATATATGCATCATGATGAGTTCATAGAAATTGATTTCATGATCATAGGATTTTTCTGCACTTTTCTAGAGATTTTTGAACATAAAACCTAGAATTGAAGCATGATGTTCATGGCTTTGAATCAAGAAAATGAATGGAGAAGAGATCATGATTGATCATACAGAGAAGAGATGTAATATCCCCACCTTTAATCTTTTGGTTAATATTAATTTAATTAATTAATGGTTGATTATGCATACTTAATGATTAATTTCTTGAAATGCTCTATTTTATAATTGTTAGTGTTGTTGGGTATAATTAAGTGGGGGTGTGAAAAGTAATTGACCAAACCAAGAAAAGTTTGATATAGGGACCAAAAACCCAAACATAACCATACAAGCCATCACTTGTGTCAGTTAGTCAAGATTTTTGTCCAAGCCCAAACCACACCTCTCAATTCCAAACAAACTCTCATAAAACCACACCCACACTCGCTCCTCTATTAAGTCACAAAAATCCCCCTCCCTTTAACACACTCCACACCACATACACAACCACTCTAGTTTCTCTAAATGCAAAACCAAGAGAGGAGGAGAAAGGAACTCCATCAAATGCCCAAAGCTTGCATGAGGGTAGAGACGAAGAAATAGAGCAAGGTGAAGCTTAGGATCATCAACTCACTCCATTCCTTGTGTTCCTACACTCCTAATCTTGGTTGAGGTGAGTTCTTGCTTGTTTGTAACATTGGGTAATCATAAATCCCAAATAATTGCTAAATGATTTATTGATTCTGGAAATCGTTAACTTAACTCTGTTTGTGGTATGAATCACTGGGTTTAATTGCATGTGTGAATAAGGGGCTGATTTGGGTGAAAATGATAAAGGGGGAGGAATTAATCTCCAAACCCGTATTGACACCCTATCAGTATTTTATCGATAACTTCCTCCACGGAGATCGTTCTGAAATGCTTTTTGAACCATTGGAAACTAGACATAAGTTTCCACGAAATAGACACCAGAATGGCTAAATTTCATTAAGTGTAGAAGAAGAAAATGGACTTGCAAGTTGCTGTCAAAAACACAGAATTCATTTTTATGTTGTTGTGATGTTCTGGCCCTAAATCCCTATACAGACACTAGATTTGGACCATTTTTGTACCATTAGAAAATAGACATGTTTGGATACATTTTAGGCTCTGGAAATTCTAATTTTGATAGAGATTTGGTGGAGAAAATCCAGTTCCAAGTTGCTGCAAATTCTGTTTATATAACTGTGAGCATAATGGTACTTGATTTGTGTGGAATAGATTCCTATATGTTTTAATTCTATCCAAACATGAATAATAGGTATATTTGCAATTGGTATGGTGCTCTTTGTGATTGTATTTTCCTCCTTAGTTTTAGAGCTTGGTAACCATAAACCCAAGCATAAGTTCTACTCTTTAAAGATATTGTGATGTTCTTTGCGTTGCATGCATATTGTTATGATATGGTCATTAGTTGGTATGTTTTAGTTAATTTCTGGAAATGCATGTGTAATTGTAATTGGTTTTGATATTGAGGTGGTTTTGACACGACAACATGTGAGAATAGACATGTTAAAAATTCTGCTTGATAGGCGTTTGTTATATTGCTTATTAGGAAATGTTATGGTTGCTGTCCTCAAACCCGTATTGACATAGGATCCTTGTTTTTATTATAACTGTTTCTGTAAGACTTATTTCTAAATGATTTATGTTTTTTTGGAAACTAGACTCGATTTGCTACAGTTTAGGATTTGATTTTGCTGTTTTTCATTGAGTATTGATAAAGAAAAACTTGTTACAAGTCAGAGGATAGTTGTTGTCCTGTTTTTTCGAATGCAGTAGTTTGTTTGTTAAAACTGCACGTTTTGGGCAGCTTTTTCTGAAAAGTAAAATTTAATTTATAAACTAGACTTGTTAAGCTTTCCATAGAGGGGTCTTTTGCCTAAATCCGACTTCATTTGGTATTTTGATAAAATCATAGAAGTTGGCTAAAAACTGCAGGAATTCTGCATATGTTGTTGATACAATTTCTTGTTAATTACTTGTTTAAGGGCTGCTTTGGCTGAGTTAATGCAATTATGCAGTAGAATGATTGATAAATGTAAATCACCACTTGGCATCCAACAACGGTAACCATCTTATGCCAGACATGATTCGAATTAAAATGGTTATCGAGGACATTTCAGATGTCAATCATAGAGTCCTTCCCATATGGAAGGCAATCACAGAGTCCTTTCCGTTGGGAAGGCAAGAAGGTAAGTGCAAAGCAAGTGGGACGCCGCTTGTGGTCATAGACTTATGATCTGCCTTACATCATACAGCTAGTCCCTCTTAATTACCTTTGTGCGCGGGGGACAGCGACCTTTTTCACTGATAAAACTAAAGGGATGTCCAAGTGTGTGAAGTTTACTTTCATTGATTATGTATAGTTGTTTATTATAGTTATATATATTGAAATGAGTGTCTGTTTGCAGGAATTCACTGAGATTATTATATCTCACCCCTCACCCTTTTGTTTCAGTTTGACCGCTTCTATGTTGGGGGCTGTAAAGTATGTCTGGAAATGCTTTGGCAGCTGTCCCAATGTTAGCTGGGGTCCTCGAGGTTGTTGCCGGATCGCAGTCCTGAGTCTCTTTTTTTATGTTTACAATTAGTGTAAAATGTCTAGTGTGTTTTTTTTTTTTTTAAATGAGATGTATTCCAAGTCAAACCTTGTACCATGTTTTGTAAATGATTTTAAGTAAAATCCTATTGGTTTTTTTGGGTGTTATATTTATCTTGTGTAGTTAATGGTAAGCAGTATCCTAATGGACATTGGGGTATTACAAAAGATTACCTCTTGAATGGTGGAAAATGGTAAGAAATCAAGCAAGTTCTTCAAGTTGTGCTTGTGGTTTCCTTTGAGAAAGAATGGAGAAAATGAGAGAGAAGTTTGATGAAGGTAAGGAAATGAGTGGAAATGGCTTGATGGGAGCCTTTGGGGCGTGATCATCAAGGGATATGGAGGGCAAAATTTTGTTTAATTTAGGGACAAAAGAGTAATTTCACTTAGGGACAAATTTGGAATTTTAACAAAAGACTAGGGACATAATTGTCCTACCACCCCTAAATTCACAAAATATCTTAGATATTTTGTTGAAGTAATAATGATGGTAATGAGTCACATGGCAAGGATGAGTTTTCATAAATTCCTAGGGACAAAATTGGAATTTTACCAAAGGTTTGACATAATTGTCCTACTACCACTAACTCATCATTACCTTGGTGAGTCACATACATGACTCACCTAGGTGAGTTATCCTTAAAAGGGACTTCATGTTTATCTGTTAGCGGGTTCCAGTAATCCCGTATTCAAATCCATTGTTCACCCGATTTAAGTTTTACGCCCGAATAAAGTATAATAACTTATTTATTTTGAAATTTTCCAAAATAACCAATATCGTTGGAAATTTGATTTAAAACCTAACTGTTTCGTTCACGAGTCAAAATTAGGTTTTCTTATCAGTAAAATCTTACTATCAGTGAAAATGCAGATCGGGTTCCGTCTGAATTTTCAACCAAAATTTAACCGTAACTCTCTACGATAATGCAGTGTATAAATATGATCTCGGTTTATTCAAAATCATTTTCTAAACCTCGGATAAAATATAAATTTATTTATACAAATTATCGATCTTAAAAAGCAGTGAAAATCGGGGTGTTACAAAGAACATGATTGAACCTCTTAATGCAACTACAACCAAAAATAATTCGCATCGGGTAGAATTATCCAATATCATAAATCTTGAACTTTTCTAACAACTTAGTTTTACTCAAGAGGTCCTCTTTTCTGCTTATATTCAGCTTAGGTAAAACTACTAAGGACACTTTCCTATAAATCTCCAATCTCATACCATCAATCTTAACTACAGACATTGATCATTACCCTAGGTTCCCCAACGATTATTCTGCCTCGATCAATATTTGATTTATAATAATTGTCTCACTTACTGAAATTGATCTGAAGGTTCACATCTTATCTGTCACAACTATATCTCAACAAAACTCCCATCACTTCTTGTCTATCCTTCTAAAAGGATGTTTGCAGTTAGATACTATGCTTACTCCCAACCAACCTTCCAAACATGAAATCATTTTTTCTTGCTCGCCCACTTGAGTTGAAGGTGATCAAATCGTTTTTTCTTGCTCGCCCAATGGATACTATTAAACCGATCCACTCAAATGTCTAATACACTGAGGATTATGTAGGAGTGTGAGTACTGTAACACCCTGCTCTTTCACTTCTATGTATATATGTGTTAATACTTGCTTATAGATGCTTGCATATGTCGTTTTTGCTTGCTTTTGGTGCATAAGTTCATAGTTGTAATAGTTTAGCCTTTAGAATAATCAATTCATCCGAGTCTAAATAACCTGTTTCACGGTTTTGGCCATATCTTGAGTTCTAGACATCCGATCGAGATGATCTAGGATGCGTTGGAAAGCTTAGAGGATTACCTACAGGTTTTATTCAGATGTCGATGCAAAAATTGATTGGGAAATCGATTTGGGAAATCAATTATGGAAATCGATTTCCAGGTGAAGAAATCGATTTCCAGAAGGAGGAAATCCACTGTTTGAAGGGCAAAATCGATTTATTTGATAAGAAAATCGATTTGGCCAATCGATTTCCATGGATGTTGAAATCGATTTCCATGCGTGTCAGAGCTTGTGTACGCGTTTGGGTCACTGGGCTATGCTGTGTACGGCCCATTCGTCCTAAAACGTCCCTAACAGCTATATATACATAGCGTATGACCTAAACCTAGTATCCACACCCTATTGTACACACTCATTGCCTCTCTCATCCCTAAGAGCTCTAATTGATCTCTTGCTCTAGAAAACCCAAAGGACGAATCCTGCTTTGGTGTTCTTCGTCAAGCACACGCCGTTGTTTGGCTAGTCTATCCCTGCTGCTAGAGTTAATCTCCTAAGTTAGAAACCAAGGTGAGTTTCTAATCCTAGTTTTGTTTTCCCTTTTAATCTTTAACTTAAGGATCGACTCTGCTTTCCAGTGTTGTGATCGTGATCAAGTGCTGAACCCGTAAGAAGGAACCGTAGCAGAACTTGGCTCTGTTCTCTTTCCCTTAGGCTGTGAATCGTCATACCAGGTATGGGGGGGAGAAAATTGATCATGAGTATGTGGGTTTTGGGATAGGTTAAGATGAAGGGGTTAACCCATGACCCCTATATGTTTGCCTATATGCATTGTAAGTGCCTATGAATGTGGTTATGTTGTTTTCTGGCTGTACGAGTATTGATTGATGAATAATATGAAGTTATAACATGTTTATAACTATGAGTACATGATTTATATGATTATTGATGAATTGATGATGATGAACATGTTGTTTATGCCATGATATGGTGTTTTGTTAATCCTATACTATTAGAACATAGTTATAGGGAGAAAATAAATAGGTAATGTGAGATTGGTGACCAAGGATTAGTTTGAGAACCCTTAGGTTATGATTCATGAGTGTTGGACTAATCAAATTGGTGATAAATAGCTTAGGCTCGAATGATATGTTAATTAGAGAACGTAGACTGGTCTATAGCGGAGGAAAACCGCTGCTGTATGATCTGACACCCAGAAATCGATTTCCAGCACATGGAAAACGATTTGAATCGACCAAGAATCGATTTCCAGAGCATGGAAATCGATTTGGCCTTGTAGAAATCGATTTCTAGAATCGATTTTCCCCTTGTTCAAAATCGATTGGGGAAATCGATTTGAACATGTTGAAATCGATTTCCAGAGATCGGAATTCGATTTGAAGACCTGAGAAATCGATTCCAGAGAATGGAAAATCGATTCTCTCGTGCCCAGGAGCAGTTTTGACCCCTTATGCTTGATGGATAGTGTTATGTAGGCTTGTTATAATCCTAATAAGATATGGATTATGGTTTAGATATTAAGATCAAGTTATGATTTTAATAAGATACGAATTGTGGTTTAGATGTTAAGATTAGGTTATAATCTTAATAAATATATGACTTGAGGTCTAAATATTAAGGTTAAGTTATAATCTTAATAAAATGTTAGTTGACGTTTAGATAATAAGATTAAGTATAATGCTTAATAAAGGTATTGTTAAGTTAAGACTTAAAGAACAATTAGTAAGACGATGATGTTATTGGTAACAACGTATTGTTACCGATGTTGTTGGTTAAATCATTCTTGATGCTTATTGGTCAAGTTTGATGTTGATAAATCATCTTTGATGCTTGTTGGTCAAAGTTGATAGCCATGTAATGGTATGATGGTGGATGGTTGGACATGTGTTTGCATGTTGTTGAGCATAGCATGCATCATACGTTGACGTTGATATGTTGGGTGGAAAGCAAACGATGAATCGCAATAGTGGAGGCCACGATGGGTGTTATCCCGGCCTTGCGGGTATATTGGGTAGGGAAATTCCAGGTGACAAGGGCTAGCTACCTATTGTCGGAGTGACCTAAAGGATAAGCTTGAGTACCCTGACTAGCCACTATACGTTATCAGGATTAGTGAGAGTGTTCGGGGATGGCCCACGGTCTGGCATATCATCCACATTGATAACCGGACATGTACTCCTAGTCGTCTTTCCAGAGTTATAGTTGTTGGCCATATGCAGACGGAGTAGTGTTGCATTCGCATTGACATGCATTGTTGGTATATATATATATATATATATATATATATATATATATATATATATGTATTGATTATACATGTGTTGGTTGATGTATGTTGTATGTCATCTTAATTACTATTCCATTCCGTTTACATATATTTATGATCGTATTTCTCACCCCCATCTTTTGTTGTTCTTGTGCATATGATGTTGCATGTGCAGAGGAGGGTGAGCATGCTGACGAGGAGTGATCGCGTGGAGATCTCTCTTAGTAGTAGTAGATAGGATTTACGTTCAGTTGTTTAATTTTATTCCGATGTATTATCGGTATATGTATACCAACTCTGATTATGTGACATCAGGTTTCGGGTTATGTTTATGTTAATGTTTTTTCGCAGTTGTATTTATGTTAAAATGTTTTCGGATCATGTGGTACTCGCTACCTTTTATGTTAAAATTTTATTTAACTTGCATGCTTTATTTTATTTTATCGTATGCGGGGTAGCGGGTGTCACATTTAGTGGTATCAGAGCCGGTCTGTCCTACAGGCCGGGGTATGTGTCTATTGTGTTCTCTTCTGTGTACTCTTATATGATTGTCCATGACGATGGTATAGAGTATTATGTGTTTAGTCTTGCTTTGCTTAACTTCCGATATTGAGCAGTTTGCTTGAATGATGCAGGAAGTTATGGCAGGTAGAAATCATCGTGCGATTGCTGATGCCCTGGAAGCATTAGCTAATGCCATAGGGCAGAATCAGAATCACAACGGAGGTGGACCTGCTGAATTTCAGGGTTTGGATAAATTCCAGAGGAATAATCCGCCATCCTTCAAGGGAGCTTATGACCCTGAAGGTGCTCAGACATGGATCCGAGAGCTTGAGAAGATTTTTCGAGCCATGGCATGCACCGATGCTCAGAAGGTTACCTTTGCTACCTTCATGTTGGTAGAGGAAGCTGAACATTGGTGGGAGAATTGTCGCCAATGTTTAGAAGCTGAAGGCACCGTGGTTACTTGGGATGCCTTCAAGGAGAGATTCTTGGGGAAATATTTCCCTGCTGATATACGTGACAAGAAGGAGATGGAGTTTCTGGCATTGACTCAGGGA
The DNA here is from genome assembly GCA_039655645.1 of Ammopiptanthus mongolicus. NCBI lineage: Eukaryota > Viridiplantae > Streptophyta > Magnoliopsida > Fabales > Fabaceae > Ammopiptanthus > Ammopiptanthus mongolicus. Next base: position 42,871,143 of record CM077345.1, read on the forward strand.
AACATGTCCGTTGGGGATTATGCCGCTAAGTTTGAGGAGCTGTCACGTTACTATCCTCTCTATCAGTATTGTAATGATGATCGCTCCAAGTGTGTGAAGTTCGAGAATGGTTTGCGTCCAGAGATTAAGCAAGCCATCAGCTACCAGGAGATCCGTGTTTTCCCCACCTTGGTGAACAAGTGCAGAATCTTTGAGGAAGACTACAAGTCCAGAGTTTCTCAGTTCAGGAGTTCTGGTCCCCAAGGTAGCAAGAGGACGACCCAACAGGACAAAGGAAAACAACAGTTGGCACCAGTTGGTCGTGGATTCAAGTTCGCCGGCAAGAAATCGCAGTATACATCAGGACCAGCCAGTGGCGGAGGATTTGCCTCTTCTAGGCCAATCAGATGTGGCAAGTGTGGTAAGGAGCACCTTACTCGTGACTGCAAGGAGACAGACATCATCTGCTTCAAGTGTGGGAAGCCTGGTCATATCAGTAAGGATTGTAGTGGAGCAAAGATGGAGCCACAGAGTGCCAGTAAGAGTTCTCAAGCCAATCGACTGAGGACAAGTGGAAGAGTCTTCACTCTCAGTGGAGCTGAAGCCTCATAATCTGAAGACCTGATTCAAGGTAAGTGCCTCATCAAAGGGACTCCTTTAATAGTGTTGTTTGATTCGGGTGCGTCGCATTCCTTTATATCACATGACTGTGTTGAGTACCTTAGATTACCTGTTGCCCAACTTGAATATGATCTAGTTGTTGCTACCCCTACCAATAAGCCTGTTGTTACCTCACATATTTGCAAAGGTTGTTCCATTGTCATTGATGATAGAAATTTCATAGTTGATCTTATATGCTTACCCCTTAAACAACTTGATGTTATTCTTGGTATGGACTGGTTATCTGCCAATCATGTCCTTTTAAATTGCTTTGATAAAACTGTTGTTTTTGGAACTGCTGTCGATCCTAACGATCCGAGTTTTCTGACTGCCAACCAAATCAAGGCTTCTATTAGAGAAGAAGCCCAAGTATACATGATCTTATCTTCCCTGGAAGTAGAGAGAAAGGCTGAGGTTAAGGATGTGCCAGTTGTGAGAGAGTTTCCAGAAGTTTTTCCCGAGGATATTTATAGTTTGCCACCTGAGAGAGAGGTTGAGTTTAGCATAGACTTAGTGCCAGGTACAGGACCTATATCCATAGCACCATACAGGATGTCCCCCCTAGAGCTAGCTGAGTTGAAGAAACAGTTAGAGGAATTGCTCCAGAAGCAGTTTGTTAGGCCTAGTGTGTCTCCGTGGGGAGCGCCAGTGTTGTTGGTGAAAAAGAAAGATGGCAGCATGAGGTTGTGTGTCGATTACCGACAGCTCAACAAGGTGACTATTAAGAATAGGTATCCTCTTCCTAGGATAGATGACCTTATGGACCAGCTGATAGGAGCTTGTGTGTTTTCTAAGATAGATTTGAGATCAGGCTATCACCAAATTCAGGTCAAGTCTGAGGACATTCCAAAGACTGCGTTCAGAACGCGCTATGGCCATTATGAGTATCTAGTTATGCCTTTTGGTGTGACTAATGCCCCTGCTGTGTTCATGGACTACATGAACAAGATCTTCCATCCATACTTGGATAGGTTTGTAGTTGTCTTCATAGATGATATCCTAGTATACTCTAAGACTAAGGAGGAACATGAGGAACACTTGAGGATAGTGTTGGAAACCCTTAAGGAAAAACAGTTGTATGCCAAGTTGTCCAAGTGTGAGTTTTGGTTAGAAGAGGTGAGTTTCTTAGGACACATCATCTCTAAAGGAGGGATAGCCGTGGACCCAGCTAAGGTAGAAACCGTGCTCCATTGGGAAGCACCTAAGTCAGTGACCGAGGTTAGAAGTTTCTTGGGTTTGGCTGGGTACTATAGGAAGTTTATAGAAGGATTCTCTAAGATAGCTATGGCTATGACCCGCCTTACTAAGAAAGGTCAGATCTTCGTGTGGGACTCTAAGTGTGAGGAAAGTTTTCAGGATTTGAAGAGTAGGTTGACATCTGCACCTGTGTTAGTGTTACCCGATCCAAGTGAACCTTTTGTAGTATACTGTGATGCTTCGAAGCAAGGCTTAGGAGGTGTGTTGATGCAGAATGGTCAGGTAGTAGCTTATGCTTCTAGGCAGCTTAAGACCCATGAGAAGAACTACCCCACTCATGACTTGGAGTTAGGAGCGGTAGTGTTTGCCTTAAAAATTTTGAGGCATTATCTCTATGGAGCTAGATTTGAGGTCTTTAGTGATCATAAGAGTTTAAAATACCTGTTTGACCAAAAGGAGCTAAATATGAGACAGCGTAGGTGGATGGAATTTCTTAAGGATTATGAGTTTGAGTTGAGTTACCACCCAGGTAAGGCCAGTGTAGTGGCTGATGCTTTGAGTAGAAAAACCTTACATATTTCAGCCTTGATGGTTAGAGAGATGATTTTGATAGAGGAGTTTAGAGATTTGAGTTTAGCTTGGGAAGTTACCCCTAAGAGCATTAGGCTAGGAATGTTGAAAATCACTAACAGTTTAATGGATCAGATTAGAGAAGGGCAAAAGATAGATGTATAACTTTTAGACCAGAGGGAGTTGATTGCTCAAGGTAGAAATCTCAGTTTTAAGGAAGGGACTGATGGAATTTTGAGGTTCCAGGATAGAGTTTGTATACCTGATGTTCCAAAGCTTAGGAAGTTGATCCTTGAGGAGGGACATAGGAGTGGTTTGAGTGTTCATCCAGGAGCCACAAAGATGTATCAGGATCTGAAACGGATGTTTTGGTGGCCTAGGATGAAAAAGGATGTGGCTGAGTTTGTGTATGCTTGCTTAGTGTGTCAGAAGGCTAAGATAGAGCACCAGAAACCTTCTGGTAAGTTGCAACCTTTGAGTATCCCTGAGTGGAAGTGGGATAGTATCTCTATGGATTTTGTGTCTGGACTCCCTAGGACTCCAGCTGGTTGTGATGCCATATGGGTTGTTGTGGACAGGTTAACCAAATCTGCCCATTTCATTCCTATGAACATGGAATACCCATTAGAGAAGTTGACTGGGTTGTATATCAGAGAAATAGTTAGATTGCATGGTGTACCCTCTAGCATAATTTCAGACAGAGATCCTAGATTTACCTATAGATCTTGGAATAGTTTGCATGAGGCCTTAGGAACTAAGCTTAGATTGAGTTCAGCTTATCACCCACAGATCGATGGTCAGTCTGAGAGGACAATCCAATCCTTAGAAGACTTGTTGAGGGCGTGTGTGCTAGAGCAGTCAGGTAGTTGGGATAAGTTTTTACCCCTCATAGAGTTCACCTACAACAATAGCTTCTATTCCCGTATTGGGATGGCACCTTATGAGGCTTTGTATGGGAAGAGGTGTAGGACACCCTTGTGTTGGAATGAGCCTGGAGAGAATGTTGTGTTAGGACCTGAGGTAGTACAAGAGACTACAGAGAAAGTGAGGATGATACAAGATAGGATGAGAGTGGCACAGAGTAGGTAAAAGAGTTACCATGATAAGAGAAGAAAAACTCTCGAATTCCAGGAGGGAGATCATGTGTTCTTGCGAGTTACTCCAACAACTGGGGTTGGCAGGGTAATGAAAGCGCGGAAACTTACTCCTAGATTCATTGGCCCTTACCAAATTCTAAAAAGAGTCGGTGAAGTCGCCTACCAGATAGCCTTACCCCCGTTCTTGTCAAACCTTCATAATGTGTTTCATGTGTCTCAACTTCGAAAGTATGTTCATGATCCAAGTCATGTGATAGTACCCGATGTTATTCCACTAAAGGATAACTTGACCTTTGAGGTGCTACCACTTCGGGTTGAAGATAGAAGGGTCAAGCAGCTGAGAGGGAAGGAAATTCCCTTGGTCAAGGTCATTTGGAGTGGAGCTACAGAAGAAAGTGCTACGTGGGAGTTGGAGAGCAAGATGAAGGAGTCATACCCGCATCTTTTTACTCAAGGTGAGTAGAAATTTCGAGGGCGAAATTTTTTATAAGGGGGGTGGAATTGTAACACCCTGCTCTTTCACTTCTATGTATATATGTGTTGATACTTGCTTATAGATGCTTGCATATGTCGTTTTTGCTTGCTTTTGGTGCATAAGTTCATAGTTGTAATAGTTCAGCCTTTAGAATAATCAATTCATCTGAGTCTAAATAACCTGTTTCACGGTTTTGGCCATATCTTGAGTTCTAGACATCCAATCGAGATGATCTAGGATGCGTTGGAAAGATAAGAGGATTACCTACAAGTTTCATTCAGATGTCGATGCAAAAATCGATTGGGAAATTGATTTGGGAAATCGATTATGGAAATCGATTTCCAGGTGAAGAAATCGATTTCCAGAAGGAGGAAATCCACTGTTTGAAGGGCAAAATCGATTTATTTGATAAGAAAATCGATTTGGCCAATCGATTTCCATGGATGTTGAAATCTATTTCCATGCGTGTCAGAGCTTGTGTACGCGTTAGGGTTACTGGGCTATGCTGTGTACGGCCCATTCGTCCTAAAACGTCCCTAACAACTATATATACATAGCGTATGACCTAAACCTAGTATCCACACCCTATTGTACACACTCATTGCCTCTCTCATCCCTAAGAGCTCTAATTTATCTCTTGCTCTAGAAAACCCAAAGGACGAATCCTGCTTTGGTGTTCTTCGTCAAGAACACGCCGTTGTTTGGCTAGTCTATCCCTGCTACTAGAGTTAATCTCCTAAGTTAGAAACCAAGGTGAGTTTCTAATCCTAGTTTTATTTTCCCTTTTAATCTTTAACTTAAGGATCGACTCTGCTTTCCAGTGTTGTGATCGTGATCAAGTGTTGAACCCGTAAGAAGGAACCGTAGCAGAACTTGGCTCTGTTCTCTATCCCTTAGGCTGTGAATCGTCATACCAGTTATGGGGGGGAGAAAATTGATCATGAGTATGTGGGTTTTGGGATAGGTTAAGATGAAGGGGTTAACCCATGACCCCTATATGTTTGCCTATATGCATTGTAAGTGCCTATGAATGTGGTTATGTTGTTTTCTGGCTGTACGAGTATTGATTGATGAATAATCTGATGTTATAACATGTTTATAACTATGAGTACATGATTTATATGATTATTGATGAATTGATGATGATGAACATGTTGTTTATGCCATGATATGGTGTTTTGTTAATCCTATACTATTAGAACATAGTTATAGGGAGAAAATAAATAGGCAATGTGAGATTGGTGACCAAGGATTAGTTTGAGAACCCTTAGGTTATGATTCATGAGTGTTGGACTAATCAAATTGGTGATAAATAGCTTAGGCTCGAATGATATGTTAATTAGAGAACGTAGACTGGTCTATAGCGGAGGAAAACCGCTGCTGTATGATCTGACACCCAGAAATCGATTTCCAGCACATGGAAAACGATTTGAATCGACCAAGAATCGATTTCCAGAGCATGGAAATCGATTTGGCCTTGTAGAAATCGATTTCTAGAATCGATTTTCCCCTTTTTCAAAATCGATTGGGGAAATCGATTTGAACATGTTGAAATCGATTTCCAGAGATCGGAATTCGATTTGAAGACCTGAGAAATCGATTCCAGAGAATGGAAAATCGATTCTCTCGTGCCCAGGAGCAGTTTTGACCCCTTATGCTTGATGGATAGTGTTATGTAGGCTTGTTATAATCCTAATAAGATATGGATTATGGTTTAGATATTAAGATCAAGTTATGATTTTAATAAGATACGAATTGTGGTTTAGATGTTAAGATTAGGTTATAATCTTAATAAATATATGACTTGAGGTCTAAATATTAAGGTTAAGTTATAATCTTAATAAAATATTAGTTGAGGTTTAGATAATAAGATTAAGTATAATGCTTAATAAAGGTATTGTTAAGTTAAGACTTAAAGAACAATTAGTAAGACGATGATGTTATTGGTAACGACGTATTGTTACCGATGTTGTTGGTTAAATCATTCTTGATGCTTATTGGTCAAGTTTGATGTTGATAAATCATCTTTGATGCTTGTTGGTCAAAGTTGATAGCCAAGTAATGGTATGATGGTGGATGGTTGGACATGTGTTTGCATGTTGTTGAGCATAGCATGCATCATACGTTGACGTTGATATGTTGGGTGGAAAGCAAACGATGAATCGCGATAGTGGAGGCCACGATGGGTGTTATCCCGGCCTTGCGGGTATATTGGGTAGGGAAATTCCAGGAGACATGGGCTAGCTACCTATTATCGGAGTGACCTAAAGGATAAGATTGAGTACCCTGACTAGCCACTATACGTTATCAGGATTAGTGAGAGTGTTCGGGGATGGCCCACGGTCTGGCATATCATCCACGTTGATAACCGGACATGTACTCCTAATCGTCTTTCCAGAGTTATAGTTGTTGGCCACATGCATACGGAGTAGTGATGTTGCATTCGCATTGACATGCATTGTTGGTATATATATATATATATATATATATATATATATATATGTATTGATTATACATGTGTTGGTTGATGTATGTTATATGTCATCTTATTTACTATTCCATTCCGTTTACATATATTTATGATCGTATTTCTCACCCTCATCTTTTGTTGTTCTTGTGCATATGATGTTGCATGTGCAGAGGAGGGTGAGCATGCTGACGAGGAGTGATCGTGTGGAGATCTTTCTTAGTAGTAGTAGATAAGATTTACGTTCAGTTGTTTAATTTTATTCCGATGTATTATCGGTATATGTATACCAACTCTGATTATGTGACATCGGGTTTCGGGTTATGTTTATGTTAATGTTTTTCCGCAGTTGTATTTATTTTTAAAATGTTTTCGGATCATGGGGTACTTGCTACCTTTTATGTTAAAATTTTATTTAACTTGCATGCTTTATTTTATTTTATCGTATGCGGGGTAGCGGGTGTCACAAGTACAAATGCTCGTTTGGGATTGCATGCCCTAAGAATTTCACTCCTATCAAGTCAAAACTCGCACTCAAGTAACTTCACGACAACTCTTCTCGCGTAGGGTCCGTAACACATGATGCAGAGTTTTCCTCATGCTCATCGTGACTCTTAGAGTAGACGAGAACATCGCCGATGATGACGAAATTATCAAGAAATGGACGAAAATATTTCACATAGTCTAACCCGACTAGCTTTGTAGGTGATATTCTACACAAAGCAATGGAGATCTGCCTGAATTTTGAAACTAGATCAATCGAAAACTCAATATCCTTCGCAAACACAAACTTGGAACATTCTCAGAAAATCGTCTTGAAAATCTTCCACAATAGGCACCTCATTCAAATGTCTGACACAATCCGAAAAGAATATACGACCCGTCAACATGGATACAAGTACCATTTACTAAACTGGATTTTTTACAAGACCTCAACCCGATTAGAACCCATCAAAACACACATACTTGTGTGTCAACACACATTGTTTCGACAAGGAAACAATTCAACAAGGTCCTACTCTTTTGGAGAAATACAATTAACTTTAGAAACTTATCATCAGCCTTCTGCTTATCCATCAACTATCGGGAAAAGTCACTCCCTCTTTTACTTACATGCTAGTCCATCATTCTCTACTACTAATCCTTCACTAAAGACTTACTTCTATTCTTCCTTCTAAGCATTACTTTAATGATCAAACACTTAAGTTAAGTTCCATTATTATGTCAAACACTTAAACTAATTCTCATTCCATTACTACATATCTCAATCTCATCAACAAACTCTAATGCACTTTAAATCTCAATAAGCTCACTTAAGAATTCTAATATCTAAGTGAAAATCCAAACTTAATATCAAACTTAGTCCAAGTCCTCGAAAATTGAAAGTATTAAAACAAAGAGTCAACAATCTCTTCAGATAGTTGTCGTTGCAAGCGAGTCCAAACTTATCTGTCTTACTTATCTAAATCGGTCACTTCCTTAAGTTCTCTTAACGAGACACTACTCCTACCTCTATAGGATCCATTGAAATTCTTTCCCCTACCGATACCAGTCCTAAGGAGACTCATTATATAGCCAAAATTCATACTTCCATTGCTCTACCTGGATTCTATTTCAGTCTCTCAATTCTATTAGCAAATATGTCGTTGTCCTACCATTCCTTTGGTTGCTTACTAGCTACCTATGCATCTACTTTAAAAACTTTTGATATTCTTCTACCTGTCTAAGGCACACTCGTTTCTTCGGCAAACTTTCCCAACAACCGAACTTCCTTCACATACAAGGGAGTCTTCACTTGCTTGATAGCTAAGAGCCTAACATCCTTGACACATAAGGTTAAGGTCATATTAGCTAGAACTGACTAAGAGATTGCCTCAAAGCTTACCTTAGATGTCACCTCTTAATAACTCGGATAACTCTTCTATAAGAGTCTTAACACATCTTAATCATCGGATCCAACCAATCGAATTGGTTGTATTCCACAAGGAGCAAGTCATAACAAAGTGTTCTTACTCCTACTGACCTTTATCAAAACATAACACAGAGTAAACACAGCAAAACATCATGAATCCATAACCTAGATCCCAAAAGACATCGACCAGCTCTGATACCACTATTGTAACACCCCCTCGGTGTCACATTTCGTATCCTAAATTATTATTATTTTTGTTAACTAAATCTTTTACGAAAATAACTCAATAGAGTAGTTGCCGAAATCTGATACCAAAGGAAAACTTTCACAACCAGATGAAAACAAATTTAGGCTCATCATCTATAAAAGTAATTCAACTTCGCCATATGGCGTACATCTTTTCAACCTCTTAATACACAATATACATAGTCATAGTCGAAAGACTTGACTTAAACATCATAAATCCTAAGAGCTGGTCTGATAAAAAGAACTCTACGGACAATAGACCATACTACCTAGCATACATCATACCAATGAGAGTAGGCTTCGTCGTCAACAGTCCACACATCTTCCCCGTCAACATCAAGAAACTCAAGCTATAGGGTTCCGAAGTGACCCAGAGGACCATTGGGAAGCATCTGTACACGTATCCAAAAACACAACAGAGTGTCCAACATGTACAGGCAAGGGAGATTGACCAATATATGGATTTAAATACGATAACTACATGTGCGACATGCAAAACAACAGATTCATATTTATATCAAATACAACTTGTGAGCATCATAAGTATAAAATAGGATATTATGAAAATAAAGACAAAGCAAGGGTCTCATGCCCAACAGTCATCGTCATTTTTTTTAAAATATGTGCATGACACTACTATATATATCATCTAGTACTTGATTCTTAATTTCCGGAAATCTCAACTTCTTTCAAAAGACCGGATCAGGCTCAAGGTACATTGGCCATCAGGCAACAATGACCAGCACCTGTAACATCCCGGTTTCTCTATGACTCTGATCGAGTTGGTTAACCTCGATCGGGGCTTTGGATGATTGTGTGGTTTGTTGTGTGTTAGTTTTATACCTAGTTTGAAGCTTAGACTAGGCTTGAACAAGGTTGGAAGTGCCTAAGGCGTAAAACGAGTAACTGAGGAAGTCAGAAGGCAGGAAGTTCTTCTCTCGCTGAGCTTGACGCTCAAGCGTGGTAGGACTCCACGCTCAAGGGTTGAGACACTTAAGCGTGGGAGGAGTTGGACGTTTCAGCGTGCTGAGTGCGCTTAGCAGCTGCTCTGAGTTTGGACGCATGTGAGACACGTGTCAGGCCAGGGAGCAGGCGGAGTGGACGAGGAAGCATGGCAACGCTCAAGCGTGGAGAGATCCCATGCTAGAGCGTGGCAATGCTCAAGCGTGCAGTGTGATGAACGCTTAAGCGTGGACAGCAGAAACCATAAGTGGAGCTTCCACTTTCATCTTCTCATTTGCACAAAATCTCCTAAGTGTTCTGCGAGTTAGAGGGAGAGGCTCTGAGTTTTTAGAGTGAGAAAGCTTGATGTTAGAGGTGATCGAGCCGCCAGAACGCGATTCAGACCATACCGTTGCAATCGCGGCGAAGTTTTACACAACTCCAGCGGCTTAGTTTCTCGATTCGCCCCAGGTAAACTCGAACCCCTAACGCACGTTCTTCGTGTTCCTGGCGTTCTTCAAGTCTTTACCTTTTTCTTTGATCTGTTGAGCTTGCCCTAGGGCTAACACTATTGTGCATGTATTGTTTGTGACACCCACTACCCCGCATAAAATAAAATATAAATAAAATCATACATGGCTTTAAAAAAAATGATTAAAATAAAAAAAGCATTTCCGCAAGGGTAATGTGCATCACATCATCGATAACTCAAACGTAGGAATCTGAAATAATCAAAATCCTTTAAAAGCAAACTGCGGAAAACATAAATAATAACATAACCCAAAACCCGATGTCACATATCAGAGTTGGTATACATATACCGATAATGCATCGGAATAAACTAAACAACAGAACGTAAATCCTAACTGCTATTACTAAGAGAGATCTCCACGGGATCACTCCTCGTCAGCATGCTCACCCTCCTCTGCACATGCAACATCATATGCACAAGAACAACAAAAGGTAGGGGTGAGAAATACGATCATAAATATATGTAAACGGAATGGAATAGTAATTAAGATGACATACAGCATACATCAACCAACACATGTATAATCAATACATATATATATAATACACCAAAGATGCATGTCAATGCGAATGCAACATCACTACTCCGTATGCATGTGGCCAACAACTCTAATTCTGGAAAGACGATTAGGAGTACATGTCCGGTTATCAATGTGGATGATATGCCAGACCATGGGCCATCCCCGAACACTCTCACTAATCCTGATAACGTATAGTAGCTAGTCAGGGTACTCAAGCTTATCCTTTAGGTCATTCCGACAATAGGTAGCTAGCCCATGTCACCTGGAATTTCCCTACCCAATGTACACGCAAGGCCGGGATAACACCCATCGTGGCCTCCACTATCGCGATTCATCGTTTGCTTTCCACCCAACATATCAACGTCAACGTATAATGCATGCTATGCTCAACAACATGCAAACACATGTCCAACCATCCACCATCATACCATTACATGGCTATCAACTTTGACCAACAAGCATCAAAGATGATTTATCAACATCAAACTTGACCAATAAGCATTAAGAATGATTTAATCAACAACATCGGTAACAGTACGTCGTTACCAATAATATCATCGTCTTATTAATTGTTCTTTTTGTTAAGTCTTAACTTAACATTACCTTTATTAAACATTATACTTAATCTTATTATCTAAACCCTCAATCCATATTTTATTAAGATTATAACTTAACCTTAATATTTAAACCTCAAGTCATATATTTATTAAGATTATAACTTAATCTTAATATCAAAACCACAATTCATATCCTATTAAAATCATAACTTAATCTTAATATCTAAACCACAATTCATATCTTATTAAGATTATAACAAGCCTACATAACACTATCCACCAAGCATAAGGGGTCAAAACTACTCCTGGGTACGTAAGAATCGATTTCCAATCTCTGGAATCGATTTCTCAAGTCTTCAAATCGATTTCCAATCTCTGGAAATCGATTTCAACATGTTCAAATCGATTTCCCCAATCGATTGTGAACAAGAAAAATCGATTCTAGGAATCGATTTCTACAAGGCCACATCGATTTCCACACCTTGGAAATCGATTCTTGGAGGATTCAAATCGATTTCCATGTGTTGGAAATCGATTTCTGGGTGTCAGATCATACAGTAGCGGGTTTTCTCCGCTATCGGACCAATCTACGTTCTCTAATTAACATATCATTCGAGCCTAAGCTATTTATCACCAATTTGATTAGTCCAACACTCATAAATCATATCCTAAGGGTTCTCAAACTAATCCTTGGTCATCAACCTCACATTGTCTAATTATTTTCTCCCTATAACTATGTTCTTATAGCATAAGGATAACAAAACACCATATCATGGCATAAACAGCATGTTCATCGTCATCAATTCATCAACAATCATATAAATCAGGAAATCATAGTTATAAACATGTTATAACATCAAATTATTCATCAATCAATACTCATATAGTTAGAAAACAACATAACAACATTCATAGGCATACGCAGGTATACATAGGGGTCATGGGTTAACCCCTTCATCTTAACGTATCCCAAAACCCACATATTCATGACCAATTTTCTCCCCCCATACCTGGTATGACGATTCACAGCCTAAGGGAAAGAGAACAGAGCCAAGATCTGCTATGGCTCCTTCTTACGGGTTCAGCACTTGATCACGATCGCAACACTGGAAAGCAGAGTCGATCTTTAAGTTAAGGATTGAAAGGGAAAACAAATCTAGGATTAGAAACTCACCTTGGTTTCTAACTTGGGAGATTAACTCTAGCCGCAGGGATAGACTAGCCAAACAACGGCGTGTTCTTGACGAAGAACACCAAAGTAGGATTCGTCCTTTGGGTTTTCTAGAGCAAGAGATCAATTAGAGCTCTTAGGGATGAGAAGAGGCAAAAAGTGTCTACAATAGGGTGTGGATACTAGGTTTAGGTCATAAGCTATGTATATATAACTGTTAGGAACGTTTTAGGACAAATGGGCCGTACACAGCATAGCCCGGTGACCCAAACGTGTAAGCTCTGACACGCATGAAAATCGATTTCAACATCCATGGAAATCGATTGGCCAAATCGATTTTCTTATCAAAGAAATCGATTTTGCCCTTCAAACAATCAATTTCCTCCTTCTGGAAATCGATTTCTTCACCTGGAAATCGATTTCCCAATCACTTTTTGGCATCGACACTTGAATAAAACTTGTAGATAATTCTTTAAGCTTTCCAACGCATCCAAGATCACCTCGATCGGATGCCTAGAACTCAAGATATGGCCAAAACCGTGAAACAGGTTATTTAGACTCGGATGGATCGATTATTCTAAAGGCTGAACTATTACAACTGTGAACTTATGCACCAAAAACAAGCAAAAACAACATATGCAAACATCTATATGCACGTATTAACACATATATACATAGAAGTGAAAAAGCAGGGTGTTACAATTCCACCCCCTTATAAAAATTTCGTCCTCGAAATTTCTACTCACCTTGAGTAAACAGATGCGGGTATGACTCCTTCATCTTGCTCTCCAACTCCCACGTAGCACTTTCTTCTGTAGCTCCACTACAAATGACCTTGACCAAGGGAATTTCCTTCCCTCTCAACTGCTTGACCCTGCGATCTTCAACCCGGAGTGGTAACACCTCAAAGGTCAAGTTATCCTTTAGTGGAATAACATCGGGTACTATCACATGGCTTGGATCATGAACATACTTTCGAAGTTGAGACACACGAAACACATTATGAAGGTTTTACAAGAACGGGGTAAGGCTATCTGGTAGGCGACTTCACCGACTCTTTTTAGAATTTGGGAAGGGCCAGTGAATCTAGGAGTAAGTTTCCTCGCTTTCATTACTCTGCCAACCCCAGTTGTTGGAGTAACTCGCAAGAACACATGATCCCCCTCCTGGAATTTGAGAGTTTTTCTTCTCTTATCATGGTAACTCTTTTGCCTACTATGTGCCGCTCTCATCTTATCTTGTATCATCCTCACTTTCTCTATAGTCTCCTGCACTACCTCAGGTCCTAACACAACATTCTCTCCAGGCTCATTCCAACACAAAGGTGTCCTACACCTCCTCCCATACAAAGCCTCATAAGGTGCCATCCCAATACTGGAATGGAAGCTATTGTTGTAGTAAACTCTATAAGGGATAAAAACTTATCCCAACTACCAGACTGCTCTAGCACACACGCCCTCAACAAGTCTTCTAAGGATTGGATTGTCCTCTCAGACTGACCATCGATCTGTGGGTGATAAGCTGAACTCAATCTAAGCTTAGTTCCTAAGGCCTCATGCAAAGCATTCCAAAATCTAGAGGTAAATCTAGGATCTCTGTCTGAAATTATGCTAGAGGGTACACCATGCAATCTAACTATTTCTCTGATATACAACCCAGTCAACTTCTCTAATGGGTATTCCATGTTCATAGGAATGAAATGGGCGGATTTGGTTAACCTGTCCACAATAACCCATATGGCATCACAACCAGCTGGAGTCCTAGGGAGTCCAAACACAAAATCCATAGAGATACTATCCCACTTCCACTCAGGGATACTCAAAGGTTGCAACTTACCCGAAGATTTCTGGTGCTCTATCTTAGCCTTCTGACACACTAAGCAAGCATACACAAACTCAGCCACATCCTTTTTCATCCTAGGCCACCAAAACATCCGTTTCAGATCCTGATACATCTTTGTGGCTCTTGGGTGAACACTCAAACCACTCCTATGTCCCTCCTCAAGGATCAACTTCCTAAGCTCTGGAACATCAGGTATACAAACTCTATCCTGGAACCTCAAAATTCCATCAGTCCCTTCCTTAAAACTGAGATTTCTACCTTGAGCAATCAACTCCCTCTGGTCTAAAAGTTATACATCTATCTTTTGCCCTTCTCTAATCTGATCCATTAAACTGTTAGTGATTTTCAACATTCCTAGCCTAATGCTCTTAGGGGTAACTTCCCAAGCTAAACTCAAATCTCTAAACTCCTCTATCAAAATCATCTCTCTAACCATCAAGGCTGAAATATGTAAGGTTTTTCTACTCAAAGCATCAGCCACTACATTGGCCTTACCTGGGTGGTAACTCAACTCAAACTCATAATCCTTAAGAAATTCCATCCACCTACGCTGTCTCATATTTAGCTCCTTTTGGTCAAACAGGTATTTCAAACTCTTATGATCACTAAAGACCTCAAATCTAGCTCCATAGAGATAATGCCTCCAAATTTTTAAGGCAAACACTACAGCTCCTAACTCCAAGTCATGAGTGGGGTAGTTCTTCTCATGGGTCTTAAGCTGCCTAGAAGCATAAGCTACTACCTGACCATTCTGCATTAACACACCACCTAAACCTTGCTTCGAAGCATCACAGTACACTACAAAAGGTTCATTAGGATTGGGTAACACTAACACAGGTGCAGATGTCAACCTATTCTTCAACTCCTGAAAACTTTCCTCACACTTAGAGTCCCACACGAAGATCTGACCTTTCTTAGTAAGGCGGGTCATAGGCAAAGCTATCTTAGAGAATCCTTCTATAAACCTCCTGTAGTACCCGGCTAAACTCAAGAAACTTCTAACCTCGGTCATTAACTTAGGTGCTTCCCAATGGAGCACGGTTTCTACCTTAGCTGGGTCCATGGCTATCCCTCCTTTAGAGATGATGTGTCCTAAGAAACTCACCTCTTCTAACCAAAACTCACACTTGGACATCTTGGCATACAACTGTTTTTCCTTAAGGGTTTCCAACACTATCATCAAGTGTTCCTCATGTTCTTTTTTAGTCGTAGAGTATACTAGGATATCATCTATGAAGACAACTACAAACCTATCCAAGTATGGATGGAAGATCTTGTTCATGTAGTCCATGAACACAGCAGGGGCATTAGTCACACCAAAAGACATAACTAGATACTCGTAATGGCCATAGCGCGTTCTGAACGCAGTCTTTGGAATGTCCTCAGACTTGACTCGAATTTGGTGATAGCCTGATCTCAAATCTATCTTAGAAAACACACACGCTCCAATCAGCTGGTCCATAAGATCATCTATCCTAGGAAGAGGATACCTATTCTTAAGGGTCACCTTGTCCAGTTGTCAATAATTGACACACAACTTCATGCTACCATCTTTCCTCTTGTAACACATCAATAAGAATGACACTCTAGGAAGGATAATATTGATCGGCACCTAAAGTCATACATACTCTTAGGCAACAATAAAACAAGTTAAGGTTCACGATCAATGGTTTGGACAGTTCCCTGCCACGACCCCATTGTCTTACCAACTAGCGATCTTAACCAATTCAAAATTGGTTAAATCCTACTAGAGAAAATTTTTAACAAAAGGCATAATACAACAGTCAAACAAGTTCAAAACACTTCTGTAGAGTACACAGAAGAGACACAACAGGCACATACCCCGGCCTGTAGGACAGACCGGCTCTGATACCACTAAATGTGACACCCACTACCCCGCATAAAATAAAATATAAATAAAATCATACATGTCTTTAAAAAAATGATTAAAATAAAAAAAACATTTCCTCAAGGGTAATGTGCATCACATCATCTATAACTCAAACCTAGGAATCTGAAATAATCAAAATCCTTTAAAAAGCAAACTGCGGAAAACATAAATAATAACATAACCCAAAACCCGATGTCACATATCAGAGTTGGTATACATATACCGATAATGCATCGGAATAAACTAAACAACAGAACGTAAATCCTAACTGCTATTACTAAGAGAGATCTCCACGGGATCACTCGTCGTCAACATGCTCACCCTCCTCTGCACATGCAACATCATATGCACAAGAAAAACAAAAGGTAGGGGTGAGAAATACGATCATAAATATATGTAAACGGAATGGAATAGTAATTAAGATGACACACAACATACATCAACCAACACATGTATAATCAATACATATATATATATACCAAAGATGCATGTCAATGCGAATGCAACATCACTACTCCGTATGTGTGGCCAACAACTCTAACTCTAGAAAGACGATTAGGAGTACATGTCCGATTATCAACGTGGATGATATGCCAGACCATGGGCCATCCCCGAACAGTCTCACTAATCCTGATAACGTATAGTGGCTAGTCAGGGTACTCAAGCTTATCCTTTAGGTCACTCCGACAATAGGTAGCTAGCCCATGTCACCAGGAATTTCCCTACCCAATGTACCCGCAAGGCCGGGATAACACCCATCGTGGCCTCCACTATCGCGATTCATCGTTTGCTTTCCACCCAACATATCAACGTCAACGTATGATGCATGCTATGCTCAACAACATGCAAACACATGTTCAAACATCCACCATCATACCATTACATGGCTATCAACTTTGACCAACAAGCATCAAAGATGATTTATCAACATCAAACTTGACCAATAAGCATCAAGAATGATTTAATCAACAACATCGGTAATAGTACGTCGTTACCAATAATATCATCGTCTTATTAATTGTTCTTTTTGTTAAGTCTTAACTTAACATTACCTTTATTAAACATTATACTTAATCTTATTATCTAAACCCTCAATCCATATTTTATTAAGATTATAACTTAACCTTAATATTTAAACCTCAAGTCATATATTTATTAAGATTATAACTTAATCTTAATATCTAAACCACAATTCATATCCTATTAAAATCATAACTTAATCTTAATATCTAAACCACAATTCATATCTTATTAAGATTATAACAAGCCTACATAACACTATCCATCAAGCATAAGGGGTCAAAACTACTCCTGGGTACGTGAGAATCGATTTCCAATCTCTGGAATCGATTTCTCAAGTCTTCAAATCGATTTCCAATCTCTGGAAATCGATTTCAACATGTTCAAATCGATTTCCCCAATCGATTGTGAACAAGAAAAATCGAATCTAGGAATCGATTTCTACAAGGCCACATCGATTTCCACACCTTGGAAATCGATTCTTGGAGGATTCAAATCGATTTCCATGTGCTGGAAATCGATTTCTGGGTGTCAGATCATACAGCAGCGGGTTTTCTCCGCTATCGGACCAGTCTACGTTCTTTAATTAACATATCATTCGAGCCTAAGCTATTTATCACCAATTTGATTAGCCCAACACTCATAAATCATATCCTAAGGGTTCTCAAACTAATCCTTGGTCATCAACCTCACATTGTCTAATTATTTTCTCCCTATAACTATGTTCTTATAGCATAAGGATAACAAAACACCATATCATGGCATAAACAGCATGTTCATCATCACCAATTCATCAACAATCATATAAATCAGGAAATCATAGTTATAAACATGTTATAACATCAAATTATTCATCAATCAATACTCATACAGCTAGAAAACAACATAACAACATTCATAGGCATACGCAGGCATACATAGGGGTCATGGGTTAACCCCTTCATCTTAACCTATCCCAAAACCCACATATTCATGACCAATTTTCTCCCTAGTAAATACCCAATTTGGTCCTTGAAATTGTAGGGTCGTATCAACTTAGTCCTCTACATTATCAATATTCCAACATGATCCTTGAAATTACAAAATGTAGCAAATAAATCCCTGACATTATCCACTTAGTTTCAAATACATCCCTGACATTACCAACTTAATGTCATTATAGTCCATGCAAATTTTAACAGAGGGACGAATCTGATTAACTTTCTACAATTCCAGGGATCAATTTGGAATATTGATAATGTGGAGGACTAAGTTGATACGACCCTACAATTTCAGGGACCAAATTGAGTATTTACTCATTTTATCCCCCCATACCTGGTAAGACGATTCACAGCCTAAGGGAAAGAGAATAGAGCCAAGATCTGCTATGGCTCTTTCTTACGGGTTCAGCACTTGATCACAATCGCAACACTGGAAAGCAGAGTCGATCTTTAAGTTAAGGATTGAAAGGGAAAACAAATCTAGGATTGGAACCTCACCTTGGTTTCTAACTTAGGAGATTAACTCTAGCAGCAGGGATAGACTAGCCAAACAACGGCGTGTTCTTGACGAAGAACACCAAAGCAGGATTCGTCCTTTGGGTTTTCTAGAGCAAGATCAATTAGAGCTCTTAGGGATGAGAAGAGGCAAAAAGTGTGTACAATAGGGTGTGGATACTAGGTTTAGGTCATACGCTATGTATATATAACTGTTAGGAACATTTTAGGACGAATGGGCCGTACACAGCATAGCCCGGTGACCCAAATGCGTAAGCTCTGACACGCATGAAAATCGATTTCAACATCCATGGAAATCAATTGGCCAAATCGATTTTCTTATCAAAGAAATCGATTTTGCCCTTTAAACAATCGATTTCCTCCTTCTGGAAATCGATTTCTTCACCTGGAAATCGATTTCCCAAATCGATTTCCCAATCGATTTTTGGCATCGACACCTGAATAAAACCGTGAAACTGGTTATTTAGACTCGGATGGATCGATTATGCTAAAGGCTGAACTATTATAACTATGAACTTATGCACCAAAAACAAGCAAAAACAACATATGCAAACATCTATAAGCAAGTATTAACACATATATACATAGAAGTGAAAAAGCAGGGTGTTACATTGTGCTCGTGATTAGGGCAAAAATCGTACTCGCGGTGGTGCGAGGTTTGGAGCTGGGGCTGCGGTTGAGGGGCTGCTCTTGGAGGCCACGTGGTGACTATTCTTGAACGAGGGCTGCGAACTTAAGGAAGGAGGAGCAAGCCGGTGATTGCCTAGATTTGCGTGCCGACTGTTCAGGTGGGGAGAAAGAGTACTGCTGCCGTCGGGAAGGCAAGAGTAATGTAGTTGTGATTTCTGCTTTGTGTAGGGAAGCCCTAACCCTACTAGTGGTTGAGCCCTGACAAAGTATCTAAAGCCTAGGTTTAGCTTACTTTGGGCTATCGCCGTTAAATTTGGAAACCCTAGGTTAGAGAACTGTTAATCGAGGATGTTTGCTTATGTATGACTATATGCTGTTGGCTGATATTGCTATCTGTCTGCCTATATGCTACTTGGTATATGTGATATGCTGCTAGCTGCTTATATACTGTTGTTGATGTTACTGCTACTATGGTGATATTATTGTTGTTGCTATGCTGTAATATTAAGAGTTGTGGCGGAATGCCATAGAATAAGTTTGGTTGTGTGCCGTGTTGTTGTCGGGTTGATACCGCGGATGGTGTCGTTGTTGTTATGCTGACTTCTTGAGGCTGTGGCCATGTTTGTTTGAGCTGTGGCTCGTGGGCGCGTGGCGTCGAGGCTGTGGCCATGTGGATGCATTGGCATCGTGTTGTTTCTGATTGAGAGCTTAGGCATGAAATCCGGAATCAAGCCCGTTGAGGATATTTGCTGCATATCATCATGAGCTGCCAAATGGTGAGGTCATATGGCAGGTAGTATGGGCTGCTAGCGTCATACGAGGTTAGCAGTACCTGAGTGCAGGTACGGAATGTTGATGGGGCAGTCAAGTGAGTGGCCTTGGGGATGTTTTCGGTCTCAGGAATAGTTTACAGTGACGGATGAGGTAGCTCCTATCCCGTTGTGACGCCCGATCCAGTCCGGTTTGCCCGACTAATCCCAGAGCTTTCTAGTTGTTCCAGGCTAATGTTCCTAGGCGACCGAGATAGCCCGGTTCCGATGTGGAAGGGGGATGCACTCTTATTGGTCACGGCGAGCAGTTCGGTTTCTTGGACAAGCTAACTCCGTTCGGACACAGAACCTGTTCCGATGTGGACTTGTTTGGGTGTGGAATCATTCCAGTTGGGAACCTGCATAAGTGCATTTTTCGGCCGACATGCTGCATGGGATTAGTATCCCGGTCTAGATGATTGATCTGAGTGTGAGACTCATGGGATGGATGTATGTTGCATATGTTGTCTCGAGAGATGTGTGATGGAATGTAGTAAATGTTATAAATGTGATACCTGTTATATGCTACCTGTTATGTGTTTACTGCATTACTACTGTTTTCCGACTTTATGATGCGCTGTATTTCTTATCTCCCATCTGTTTTCCCTTGTTGTCTGTTTGGTGATCGCTTGAAGATGACGAGCCAGCGGAGATTCAGCATGGACCCAAGACTTCACCCGTTCATCACGAGGGCACCGCGGATGCCGGTGCTGGGTGATATTGATATTATCTACCATGACACGAGGGGATGGCGGGTAGACCCCTCTACCTTTTTGATGGTCTACACGGGACCAGTCAGCCTGATTTTTCGGTGCGGTACACCTCCGTATGTAGATATTATTGGTCCCTATCGCATCTACCAGTTCCTCCCCTTTTCGAGGATGTGGCGACCTCCGAGTCAGTGGGAGCAAGACTACACCTGGGCGGCACCCTAGTCATCAGTCGTGATCAGCAGGAGAGGTTACGTTTACCGAGGCCAGCGCAGGAGGACTGAGCAGTATTTGAGGACCTACAGCAGGCGTAGGATCATGGTCTCCAGTTCTTTGTCGGAGGATGAGCCTATTGTGCGATACATGCGTACTCATGGCGAAGGTCAGGGTAGCTCAGGGCATCCTCACCACTGATGGTGAAAGCCTGCCAGTGCGTCCTAGGAAGTGAGTTGAGAGCTTTTGATGTATCTTTTGAGAGGGGACGGGGGTTGCTGGTGAGCTCTGAGTGTTCTTCTTTGACTCTTGATGTATTTTTGGTTTCTACCCGACAGTATGTATATGTATGTACAGTGCCCTACTGATGGGGCTAACTTATGCATATTATTATGCAGTTATGCTTATATTGCGCTTTTACTCTGATCATCATTTGCTATGCTTGCCGTTCTTGTTTACGTTGTTTTGTTTTCCGCAACGCTGCTTGCAACACCCTTTCCCGAATGTCACATTCCCGAATGTAACGCCCCGATTTTCACGCTTTCTAATTCTTTAGTATTTTAATGTCTTTATTTTATTCGAGGTCTTAGGAATAGAAATAAAATATTCCGAGACCACAGTCATGCTCGACGATATCGTAGGAAGCTACGATTAAGTTTTGAGTCGAAAACTCAAACGGAGTCCGGTCTGCGTTTTTACACTGACAGTATGATTTTGCTGCTCAGAAGACCTCCGATGGACCCGTGAACGAGACAGTAAGTCTTAGAATTCGATTATCTACGTTTTGGTTAAATTTCATAAAAATTTCAGAAAAATCACTTCCTGACCTTCGTTTGAGCGGAATCCTCAATCGGGTGACGAACGGAGCCACATATGGATTTACCGGGACTCGCCAAAAGATAATATTGATATCACATCATCCCAGGACACTTGGGAGAGTATGCCAGAGTCGTCATGACGTTCGGAAATATCTGGACGCAAAATGACCAAAATGCCCCTAACCTTAGTCTTTTACACTTTTACCATTATACCCTTTTGGCAAATGACCTTTTTACCCTTAAGTGAACTTTTAAGAGGCTGAACTCAGCCCCTCACTTCATCATTTTCGCACAGCCCCTCACACCATAGAGTTCCATAGTTGTTCTTGAGAGAAAACTCCATTTTCACCTAGAAAAGCTTGAGTTTTTGTTGGATTCACTTGATTCCTTGAGCAATCTTTCTTCATTTCAAGGTAAGATCACTTCTATGATCTCTTAGCTTCTTGAATCTTTCTTTATTTCAAGATCAATCTTCATTTTCATGAAAAGAATTTCTTAGATCCAAAACTTTGAAAATCCATAGGAAATTGTAGAAAAATCCTTTTGAGGTAAGACCAAGTTCTTTGAACTCACATCATCAACCTCTACCTAAACCCAAGAGCTTATGATTCAACTCTCATCATAGCTCAAAAAGCATTTTTGGCCGAACCCTTTTGGAAGATGATGAATAGTGTTTTCATCAAGTTTTGATTTTAACACTAGATTTCATCCTTAGTTTTCCTAATGCTTTTGAATCCATGAAATGGAAACCAAAACCAATTTCTAACCTTTTTAACCTAGGGTGGCCGAAACCCTCTTTGTTGTAATAGTTGAGTTTGGCTTTGATTTTTGTTTAATGTTGAATTGTTGTGTTGTGTAGTTGTTGACGATTATCAGGAAGTTCAGAAACCGATCAACCGACTTTGATCCGGGAATCTGCTCATCAAGAGGTATGGGGAGAAGAACCTCATCACACCAAGATGGTGGTAGTGAGAATGGTTGTTTAAATTTATGTGTGGGTGAAACCCTTTAGTTTGGGTTCACTTTTATGTGTTAAGTCTTGTTAAGTTCTCTTGGAGAACAAGATTGTTATGATGTGTTTATGCTTGAGTATGTTGTAGTGTGCTTTAGCATAAGTTGATGATGATATGATTGATGAAAATCATTTTCATGTATGTTGAAAAACCTACTTTGATCACTAGATCAAGTATGGACTTTTATTGTTGATTATGAGACCATAATGTGTGATGGACTTGGATGTTTGATTATGATGTAGTAATGTGTATTATGGTTATCATGATTGTGTAAGTATTGTGAGCCATATTTTGTTTGGTTGATGGAGTAAAACTTCACATTGATTCCTAGTTGGCTTTTAGCCATGGCTTTGAGAAAAGGGAAGAACATGAGTAGATCTTGATTAAGTCAAGTTTTGATGTAAAGAAAGTGTTTTCAATAACTTGTGTTTTTCAAAGAAAACCCTAAGTGTCTTTGAATGGAAATTAAAGCTCAAAGTGCTTTCACCAAAGTGAAACATATTTTATACCTTATCCTTAGTCCATATAGTTAATCAAGGGACTCAAAATGAGAAAAGAAGTGGTTTCATGAAGAGAATCAAAATGGTTCCCTAAGGTTGATGTCTTGTTTATGGCAACCATTTCGCTAAGCG
This sequence comes from Ammopiptanthus mongolicus, assembly GCA_039655645.1. Taxonomy (NCBI): domain Eukaryota; kingdom Viridiplantae; phylum Streptophyta; class Magnoliopsida; order Fabales; family Fabaceae; genus Ammopiptanthus; species Ammopiptanthus mongolicus. Next base: position 42,894,542 of record CM077345.1, read on the forward strand.
AATTTTCTCTCGCTACGCGGAAACAGGGGAAAGCCTAAGTTGGGCATCACTGCCTCACTTTCGCTAAGCGAATTCATATTCGCTAAGCCAATCAAACGAGTTTCGCTACGCGAATTACGTCTCGCTGAGCGACCCAGAGAAGTCTCCAAAGGAGGTATAACCGCCTCCATTTCGCTAAGCGAAATTATTTTCGCTACGCGAATACACTGGATTTCGCTACACGAATTCTGTTTCGCCGAGCGATCCAGAGGCGTTTACAAAGAGGTTTAACCGTCTGAACTTTCGCTAAGCGAATTCATATTCGCTAAGCGAATACAATACATTTCGCGTTTACAAAGAGGTTTAACCGTCTGAAATTGCGCTAAGCGAATTCATATTCGCTACGCGAATACAATACCATTCGCTACGCGATTTGTGTCTCGCCGAGCGAACCAGAGGAGTTCCAAAAGAGGCATTCTTGTTTCAATTTCGCTAAGCGAATGAAATTTCGCTAAGCGAATTACATGTTCAGAAAATGCTAAAAATAGAGCAAGTAAGTGTTTCAAAGATTGTTTTAAATCAAATGAGTTTTCAATTGAGAAGTTGTTCTGGTTTACAAATGTTTTGGGTTTTGAGACAGTAGTTCGATGACGGACCGGTGATTCGGACCCCGCTCAGTCGTTCAATTGTTTCAGTCTTGTGATGACTCGATCCCGGAGGGATAACGAGATTTATCCGGTGGATAAAGGTTATGCTTTCAAAAGACACGTATAGTTCCTAAGGTAGAGAACCTTAGTAGACTTCGAGGTTTATCCGGGGGATAGACATTGCTTGATCGCATCTGCTTTGTGTAAGCATTGGCATATCATTTGCATAGTTGTAAGGCCTTGAGCCTAGGAGTTGAGCTTACACCTTGATGCGGGTGCGAATCTTACGGTGACGATCTTCAATGGTCTTTTGGGAGGTATCAGGGTTGGAAGGGCTTACATGTGACCAGTTGGTAGCTCTTCTGTGTCGTGGCGAATCCGTGCAATACACTGATATCCTCTACTAGATGCCGTACTTTTCATGTTTGGTCGAGAGTGTTTCCGTAAAAGCCAGATACGTGCACGTTACGAATGTTGTAGCATCTTGCCCAAGGCTGGCACGCACGGAACATGTCCTCCCATTCACTCTCTCTGACTGTTTTGTTAGCTCCATGGAGTAGGGGTCAAAGTAGTACCCAGTGACATTGACATTGAGTCATATACATTGCATTGCATTGCATGGCTATTGATGTTTACATTTACTGTTATACATCGTTGTACTGTTTAAGAATACCTTATTTTATGATGTTAACTGCTTAACATGATATTATGCTGTCAACTGCTTAATATGTTTGACATTGAGAATTCTTGTAAGCATGTTGGGTACGTGGTTACCCGGTGAGTCGTCCCGTTTTTACTATTGCTGTTTTGCTGTGTTGATGAACGAGAATCTCACCCATATCTGTATGTTTTCTGTTGGTACTTGCTGTTGCTGTTTGAACAGATGGACGTGATGATGGTTCAGTCCAGTAGTTCCTTTGAGCCAGAGGAGGACCTTCTTTTTGTGGTCTAGTTTTGTTGTCGGCCAGACTATGTCGTTTTTGTAGTACTTTTGGGAGCTACGACCTATGTCTGTATTTCTTATTGTATTAGTTATACATTAGACCTATGTCTGTATATAATAATGTTGACGTTTCCATTTCTGTTTCTGTTCTGTGGTATGTTCTAGAAATGCATGGCGAACCTAAGTTCGTTTATTAGTATTATTTACCTTTACAAAATCCCATTGCATCTTGTGAAAAGAAAAAAAAAAAAGAAAACCGTATTTTCCGCATTAAATAATATTTTCGGCCTTATAAACGTTCGGGAATGTGACACTCGGGAAAGGGTGTTGCATTGTTTGGTATCAGAGCTGGCCGAGTCTTTTTGGGGTTTGTAGGTTATGGTCCGTCTTGTTTGTGTTGTGTTCTCTGTGTGATTCTCTGTTGTTTGCTTTAGTTTTGTTGTGGTTCTTGAGTTTGACAGTTCTGGTTTTGAAGGTAGCAATGGCTGCTCAAAACCTGACTGCTGCTGTGAACGCCATACGGGACATGGCTGCTGCTATGGCTCAACGTGATGAACGAGCTGCTGGAGGTAGAGGACTGGACGAATTTCTTCGTCGGAATCCACCTCAATTCAAAGGTGAATTCAATCCTGAGTTGGCTGAACGCTGGATCCAAACGCTGGAGAAGATCTTTGGAGCGATGAGATGTACTGAGAATGACAAGGTTGTCTATGCAACCTATATGCTGGTGGAGGATGCTGAATACTGGTGGGAAGGAGCCCGTCAGATGCTGGTGCATGACCAACAAGCTGTTGACTGGAATGCTTTTAAGGGAAAATTCCTGGAAAAGTATTTTCCTGCAAGTGCAAGGCACGAGAAAGAGATGGAGTTCCTCCAGCTGAGACAGGGGGGAATGACCGTAGCTGAATACGGGGCTAAATTTGAAAGTCTAGCAAAGTTCTCAAATTACTTTCTGGACAACCCAAGAGAGGAGTGGAAGTGCAGAAAATTCGAAGGAGGTCTAAGGATCGACTTGAAGAGAGCTGTAGTTCCATTGGAAATTTCTGTTTTTCCGAGGTTAATGGAAAAGTGTCGTTTGATCGAGAGTTTGGAGCCTAAGGACAAGCGGGTACAGAGTTCTGAACCGAGCAAGTTCCAGAGAGGAAGCGGTGGTCGAGACAACAAATCTCGATGGAAGCCCTATGCAAAGCAACAAGATCGACAACAACGTTCTGTTGGAGGAAGCAGTGGGAGTTTCAGTCAGTCTGGAAACGCCCCAAACAAGTGCATGAAGTGTGGGAAGAGCAATCACATCACCAGAGATTGTTCGATCAAAGGGATTATCTGCTTCAAGTGTGGGAAGCCGGGACACATCTCACGTGAATGCATGCAACCAAAATTGGAACATTCTGTTAACAATGTCCAAGCTGCAAGGCCTAAGATGAAGGGCAGAGTCTACACTATGGGTGGTGCTGAAGCTTCTCAGAATGAAGACTTGATCCAAGGTCAGTGTGTCATGGGAGGTGAAACCTTAACTGTACTATTTGATTCAGGCGCAACGCATTCTTTTATTGCCTATGACTGTGTGAATCTGTTGGGATTACCTGTGTCTTCTTTACCTTTTGATTTGGTAATTTCTACGCCTACTGCAAAGCCTGTTGTAACTGCTAAAGTTTGTTTGAATTGTTCTATTTCTGTTAAAGATAGAAGGTTTTTGATTGATTTGATCTGTTTGCCTCTCTCGCAAATGGATGTAATCTTAGGAATGGATTGGTTGTCTTCTAATCATATCCTGTTGGACTGTGCAAATAAAACCTTAGTTTTCCCTAGTTGTGAGAATTCTGGATTTTTGACTGCCAACCAAGTAAACGCTTCTTTGAGAGGAGGAGCTCAGGGATACATGTTACTTTCTTCTTTGGAGGTCAAGAGCGAGCTAGTCTTAGAGCGCATACCTGTCGTGAATGAGTTTCCAGAAGTCTTTCCTGAAGACGTACCAGGTTTGCCGCCAGTTCGGGACATCGAGTTTGCAATTGATCTTGTGCCAGGAACAGGACCAGTGTCTATGGCACCGTATCATATGTCACCTGCTGAGTTGGAAACGTTGAAGGAACAGTTGGTAGACTTATTGGGGAAGCAGTTTGTTAGACCCAATGTGTCACCGTGGGGAGCACCTGTGCTGTTGGTGAAAAAGAAAGATGGAACATCTCGGTTATGTGTGGATTATCGCCAGTTGAATAAAGTTACTATTAAGAACAAGTATCCACTTCCGAGGATAGATGACTTGATGGATCAGTTGAGGGGAGCGGCAGTTTTCTCCAAGATTGATTTGCGATCGGGGTATCACCAGATTCGTGTGAAGGCAGAAGATATACCGAAGACAGCGTTTCGAACACGCTATGGGCACTATGAGTATCTTGTGATGCCGTTTGGTGTGACGAATGCTCCAGCTATATTCATGGACTATATGAATAGGATCTTTCGTCCATACCTAGATCAGTTTGTCGTTGTCTTCATAGATGACATACTTATCTATTCACGAGACCAGGAAGAACATGCTGAACATCTTAGTGTGGTTCTTCAAGTTCTGAAAGAGAAACAGCTGTATGCAAAACTGTCCAAGTGTGAGTTTTGGCTCGACGAAGTGCAATTTTTGGGTCATGTAATTTCAAAAGAAGGAATTGCTGTAGATCCGTCGAAGGTTGAAGCAGTTCTTGAGTGGGAAAGACCAACCACAGTGACTGAAATACGCAGTTTTGTGGGTTTGGCTGGGTATTATCGGAGGTTCATTGAGGGATTCTCTAAGATTGTAGGACCTCTTACCCAATTGACGAGGAAGGACAAAGCGTTTGAATGGACTGAAGCCTGTGAGCAGAGTTTTCAAGAGTTGAAGAAGAGGCTAACTACGTCACCAGTGTTGATATTACCAGATCCAAGCGAATCTTTTGAAGTGTACTGTGATGCTTCATACCAAGGTTTAGGCTGTGTTCTGATGCAGAATCGGAAGGTGGTAGCGTATGCCTCGAGACAGTTGAAAGTGCACGAGAAGAACTACCCAACTCATGATCTGGAGTTAGCAGCGGTAGTCTTTGCGTTGAAGATTTGGAGGCACTACTTGTATGGTTCGACGTTTAATGTCTTCAGTGACCATAAAAGCTTGAAGTATCTGTTTGATCAGAAAGAACTCAACATGAGACAAAGACGGTGGCTGGAATTTTTGAAGGACTATGATTTCCAGTTGCAGTATCATCCGGGAAAAGCTAATGTGGTTGCGGATGCCCTGAGTAGAAGGGTGTTACATGTGTCTGCCATGATGGTTAAGGAACACGAGCTGTTGGAAAAGTTCAGAGATATGCATCTGTCTGTGGTTAGTATGCCAGGAAGACTATGTGTAGGTATGGTTACGGTATCTTGTGATCTGATGGATCAGATTCGGGAGAAACAAGTATACGACCAGTATCTGGAGAAAGAGCGAAGGAATCTAAAGAAAGGGATGACGTCGGAATACAAGGAAGGAGCGGATGGAATCCTAAGACGAGGAGAACGGGTTTGTGTGCCAAACAACCCAGAGATAAGGAGGTTAATTCTGGACGAGGCTCATAGAAGCAAGTTAAGTATGCATCCAGGGTCAACCAAGATGTACCAAGACCTGAAGCGGTTGTTTTGGTGGCAAGGCATGAAAAGAGATGTAGCCGATTATGTGGCATCTTGCTTAGTGTGTCAGAAAGCAAAGGTTGAACATCAGAGGCCAGCTGGAATGTTACTTCCGTTGGATATCCCAGAGTGGAAATGGGACAGCATAGCAATGGATTTCGTAACATGTTTGCCAAGGACACCTAAAGGATACGATTCCATTTGGGTTATAATTGATAGGCTTACGAAATCAGCTCATTTTCTACCGATTAATCTCAAGTATTCTATGGAAAAGCTTACTCAGATTTATATCAGTGAGATTGTGAGACTGCATGGAGTACCTTCAAGCATCATATCGGATAGAGACCCGCGTTTTACTTCGCGATTTTGGCAAAGTTTACATGAAGCTTTAGGAACAAAGTTACGATTAAGTTCGGCTTACCATCCTCAAACTGATGGACAATCAGAAAGAACGATTCAGTCTTTAGAGGATCTGTTGAGGGCGTGTGTGTTGGAACATGCCGGTAGTTGGGAGAATTTTCTACCGTTGATAGAGTTTACCTACAACAACAGTTATCATTCGAGTATAGGGATGGCACCCTACGAAGCTTTATATGGACGACGTTGCAGAACACCTTTGTGTTGGTACCAAGATGGAGAAAGTGCTTCATTAGGACCTGAACTAGTGCAACAAACAACCGAGAAGGTGAAACTGATTCAAGAAAAGATGAGGACGACTCAGAGCCGACAGAAGAGTTATGCGGATAAAAGACGTAGGCCACTTGAGTTCGAGGAAGGGGATCATGTGTTTTGAGAGTCACTCCGATGACTGGGGTGGGCAGGGTCTTGAAGTCCAGAAAACTCACTCCAAAATTCATTGGACCTTATCAAATTCTTCGTCGGATAGGTCCAGTAGCTTACCAAATAGCTTTACCGCCTTTTCTATCCAACCTTCATAATGTTTTTCATGTTTCGCAATTGCGGAAGTATATTCCTAATCCCAGTCACGTCATAGCGTCTGATTCAGTACAGCTGAAGGATAACCTAACCTACGAGACATTGCCGGTTAAGATCAAGGACAGGAGGATAAAGAAACTGCGAGGGAAGGAGATAGCTTTGGTTAAAGTTATCTGGAACGAGACTACGGGTGATGCTACCTGGGAAAGAGAGGAAGACATGCAACAACAGTATCCGAGTTTGTTTTAAGAGGTACGTATAATTTCGAGGACGAAATTCTTTTAAGAGGGGTAGGAATGTAACGCCCCGATTTTCACGCTTTCTAATTCTTTAGTATTTTAATGTCTTTATTTTATTCGAGGTCTTAGGAATAGAAATAAAATATTCCGAGACCACAGTCATGCTCGACGATATCGTAGGAAGCTACGATTAAGTTTTGAGTCGAAAACTCAAACGGAGTCCGGTCTGCGTTTTTACACTGACAGTATGATTTTGCTGCTCAGAAGACCTCAGATGGACCCGTGAACGAGACAGTACGTCTTAGAATTCGATTATCTACGTTTTGGTTAAATTTCGTAAAAATTTCAGAAAAATCACTTCCTGACCTTCGTTTGAGCGGAATCCTCAATCGGGTGACGAACGGAGCCACATATGGATTTACCGGGACTCGCCAAAAGATAATCTTGATATCACATCATCCCAGGACACTTGGGAGAGTATGCCAGAGTCGTCATGACGTTCGGAAATATCTGGACGCAAAATGACCAAAATGCCCCTAACCTTAGTCTTTTACACTTTTACCATTATACCCTTTTGGCAAATGACCTTTTTACCCTTAAGTGAACTTTTAAGAGGCTGAACTCAGCCCCTCACTTCATCATTTTCGCACAGCCCCTCACACCATAGAGTTCCATAGTTGTTCTTGAGAGAAAACTCCATTTTCACCTAGAAAAGCTTGAGTTTTTGTTGGATTCACTTGATTCCTTGAGCAATCTTTCTTCATTTCAAGGTAAGATCACTTCTATGATCTCTTAGCTTCTTGAATCTTTCTTTATTTCAAGATCAATCTTCATTTTCATGAAAAGAATTTCTTAGATCCAAAACTTTGAAAATCCATAGGAAATTGTAGAAAAATCCTTTTGAGGTAAGACCAAGTTCTTTGAACTCACATCATCAACCTCTACCTAAACCCAAGAGCTTATGATTCAACTCTCATCATAGCTCAAAAAGCATTTTTGGCCGAACCCTTTTGGAAGATGATGAATAGTGTTTTCATCAAGTTTTGATTTTAACACTAGATTTCATCCTTAGTTTTCCTAATGCTTTTGAATCCATGAAATGGAAACCAAAACCAATTTCTAACCTTTTTAACCTAGGGTGGCCGAAACCCTCTTTGTTGTAATAGTTGAGTTTGGCTTTGATTTTTGTTTAATGTTGAATTGTTGTGTTGTGTAGTTGTTGACGATTATCAGGAAGTTCAGAAACCGATCAACCGACTTTGATCCGGGAATCTGCTCATCAAGAGGTATGGGGAGAAGAACCTCATCACACCAAGATGGTGGTAGTGAGAATGGTTGTTTAAATTTATGTGTGGGTGAAACCCTTTAGTTTGGGTTCACTTTTATGTGTTAAGTCTTGTTAAGTTCTCTTGGAGAACAAGATTGTTATGATGTGTTTATGCTTGAGTATGTTGTAGTGTGCTTTAGCATAAGTTGATGATGATATGATTGATGAAAATCATTTTCATGTATGTTGAAAAACCTACTTTGATCACTAGATCAAGTATGGACTTTTATTGTTGATTATGAGACCATAATGTGTGATGGACTTGGATGTTTGATTATGATGTAGTAATGTGTATTATGGTTATCATGATTGTGTAAGTATTGTGAGCCATATTTTGTTTGGTTGATGGAGTAAAACTTCACATTGATTCCTAGTTGGCTTTTAGCCATGGCTTTGAGAAAAGGGAAGAACATGAGTAGATCTTGATTAAGTCAAGTTTTGATGTAAAGAAAGTGTTTTCAATAACTTGTGTTTTTCAAAGAAAACCCTAAGTGTCTTTGAATGGAAATTAAAGCTCAAAGTGCTTTCACCAAAGTGAAACATATTTTATACCGTATCCTTAGTCCATATAGTTAATCAAGGGACTCAAAATGAGAAAAGAAGTGGTTTCATGAAGAGAATCAAAATGGTTCCCTAAGGTTGATGTCTTGTTTATGGCAACCATTTCGCTAAGCGAATTTTCTCTCGCTACGCGGAAACAGGGGAAAGCCTAAGTTGGGCATCACTGCCTCACTTTCGCTAAGCGAATTCATATTCGCTAAGCCAATCAAACGAGTTTCGCTACGCGAATTACGTCTCGCTGAGCGACCCAGAGAAGTCTCCAAAGGAGGTATAACCGCCTCCATTTCGCTAAGCGAAATTATTTTCGCTACGCGAATACACTGGATTTCGCTACACGAATTCTGTTTCGCCGAGCGATCCAGAGGCGTTTACAAAGAGGTTTAACCGTCTGAACTTTCGCTAAGCGAATTCATATTCGCTAAGCGAATACAATACATTTCGCGTTTACAAAGAGGTTTAACCGTCTGAAATTGCGCTAAGCGAATTCATATTCGCTACGCGAATACAATACCATTCGCTACGCGATTTGTGTCTCGCCGAGCGAACCAGAGGAGTTCCAAAAGAGGCATTCTTGTTTCAATTTCGCTAAGCGAATGAAATTTCGCTAAGCGAATTACATGTTCAGAAAATGCTAAAAATAGAGCAAGTAAGTGTTTCAAAGATTGTTTTAAATCAAATGAGTTTTCAATTGAGAAGTTGTTCTGGTTTACAAATGTTTTGGGTTTTGAGACAGTAGTTCGATGACGGACCGGTGATTCGGACCCCGCTCAGTCGTTCAATTGTTTCAGTCTTGTGATGACTCGATCCCGGAGGGATCACGAGATTTATCCGGTGGATAAAGGTTATGCTTTCAAAAGACACGTATAGTTCCTAAGGTAGAGAACCTTAGTAGACTTCGAGGTTTATCCGGGGGATAGACATTGCTTGATCGCATCTGCTTTGTGTAAGCATTGGCATATCATTTGCATAGTTGTAAGGCCTTGAGCCTAGGAGTTGAGCTTACACCTTGATGCAGGTGCGAATCTTACGGTGACGATCTTCAATGGTCTTTTGGGAGGTATCAGGGTTGGAAGGGCTTACATGTGACCAGTTGGTAGCTCTTCTGTGTCGTGGCGAATCCGTGCAATACACTGATATCCTCTACTAGATGCCGTACTTTTCATGTTTGGTCGAGAGTGTTTCCGTAAAAGCCAGATACGTGCACGTTACGAATGTTGTAGCATCTTGCCCAAGGCTGGCGCGCACGGAACATGTCCTCCCATTCACTCTCTCCGACTGTTTTGTTAGCTCCATGGAGTAGGGGTCAGAGTAGTACCCAGTGACATTGACATTGAGTCATATACATTGCATTGCATTGCATGGCTATTGATGTTTACATTTACTGTTATACATCGTTGTACTGTTTAAGAATACCTTATTTTATGATGTTAACTGCTTAACATGATATTATGCTGTCAACTGCTTAATATGTTTGACATTGAGAATTCTTGTAAGCATGTTGGGTACTTGGTTACCCGGTGAGTCGTCCCGTTTTTACTATTGCTGTTTTGCTGTGTTGATGAACGGGAATCTCACCCATATCTGTATGTTTTCTGTTGGTACTTGCTGTTGCTGTTTGAACAGATGGACGTGATGATAGTTCAGTCCAGTAGTTCCTTTGAGCCAGAGGAGGACCTTCTTTTTGTGGTCTAGTTTTGTTGTCGGCCAGACTATGTCGTTTTTGTAGTACTTTTGGGAGCTACGACCTATGTCTGTATTTCTTATTGTATTAGTTATACATTAGACCTATGTCTGTATATAATAATGTTGACGTTTCCATTTCTGTTTCTGTTCTGTGGTATGTTCTAGAAATGCATGGCGAACCTAAGTTCGTTTATTAGTATTATTTACCTTTACAAAATCCCATTGCATCTTGTGAAAAGAAAAAAAAAAGAAAACCGTATTTTCCGCATTAAATAATATTTTCGGCCTTATAAACGTTCGGGAATGTGACACTCGGGAAAGGGTGTTGCACCGAACGTTTATGAGGCCGACGATATTTGTTAATGCGGAAAATACGGTTTTTCTTTTTCTTTTATTTTCATAAAGATGTAATGGGATTAGTAAAGGTAAATAATACTAATAAATGAACTTAGGTTCACCATGCATTACTAGAACATACTGCATTATAAATACAGAAAATAGAAAATAGAAATAAAAATAATACTGTATACAGACATAAGACTAATGTATAATAGCATAAGAAATAAAATAAGTACTAGGAGTCGTAGCTCCCAAAAGGTACTACAAAAACTGACATAGTCTGGCCGACAACAAAAGTAAAACAGCAAAAGAGTCCACTTCCGAACTCAAAGGGACTGCTGAACCGAACCATCGTTGCGTCCATCTATTCAAGCAGCAACAGCAAGTACCAGCAGAAAACATACAGATATGGGTGAGATTCCCATTCATCAACACAACAAAACAGCAGTTGTAAAAACAGGACGACTCACCAGGTAACAGCGTACCCAACATGTTAAACAGTTAAACCACATACTAAAGCTCTCAAGATAAATCATGTTAAAAAGTTAACAGTATAATATAATGCATTCTTAAACAGAACAGCGATGTATAACAGTAAATGTAAACATCAACAGGCATGCAATGCAGTGCAATGTACATGACTCAATGCCAATGCCACTGGGTACTACTCTGACCCCTACTCCATGGAGCTAACAAAACATTCGGAGAGAATGAATCGGAGGACATGTTCTGGTTTCTGCCAGCCATGAGCAAGATGCTACAACATTCGTAAAGTGCACATATCTGGCTTTACGGTAACACTCTCGACCAAACATGAAAAGTACGGCATCTAGTAGAGGATATCAGTGTATTGCAAGGATTCGCCACGACATAGAAGAATCACCAACTGGTCACATGTCAGCCCTTCCAACCCTGATACCTCTAAAAAGACCATTGAAGATCGTCACCGTAAGATTCGCACCCGCATCAAGGTGTAAGCTCAACTCCTAGGCTCAAGGCCTTACAACTATGCACATGAAATGCCAATGCTTACACAAAGTAGATGCGATAAAGCAATGTCTATCCATTGTATAAACCTCAAGGTTCACTAAGGTTCTCTTCCTTAGAAACTACACGCGTCTTTGTTTTATAAAACAATTATCCATCGGATAAAGCATTTATCCATAGGATAATTATCTCGTGACTCCTTTGGAATGATCCAGACTGCTTTCAGAATCGCCGACTGTCCCCACAAACCAACACAAGTCTTTTCAGCGTGTTTTGTCCTTCCTCACACGCTTTCTAGGAAACTTCCCAGAAGGTCACCCATCCCATAATTACTCTAAGTTAAGCACGCTTAACTATAAAGTTCTTATGTTCTAAGCTTTCGAAAAGAAGATAAATCTTGTTGGTATGGGTAGTACCAATCAATTCTTATATGCCTTCCCTTAACTATACAGTCCCATACCTGTATAGCCTCAGGATTCCTTCCACTGTACAGTCCCATAACTGCATAATCTTAGGATCTCTCTCTCATTCTGGTTATCACAAGACTGAAACAATTGAACGATTGACCTGGATCCGAATCACCGGTCTGTCATCGAACTACTGTTTCAAAACCCAAAACGTTTCGTGTTTGTGTTACGTCGTATGAATTATATCTCAAGTCCTAAGCATTATGAATAACGATTGAGAATCCTATTAGATAAGTCTTTAAGCCTTTCTAAGATATTAATCCCTTGTCTTTCAATTAAGGAAATAAGTGTTGATTCACTTAAGTCTTATGAAGTCATTGATGTACTAAGTCATCAATAGTATAGCACATGGTCTTGTTCCACCACATACTATATTTAAATTATTCCTTGTCTTCAACTCTAAGTTAATTACTTAACTTAGGTTTTTACGTGTAAAACTTTTACAATTGAGTTAGAAAACTCCTTTTGTAAACCAAACAACTTTTACAATTGAAAACTCATTTGATTTGAAACAACATTTGAACTACTTACTTTATTTGTAACATTTTTTGAAACGTGAAAGTCACTTAGCGAGGGTACATTCGCTTAGCTAAATTAAGGCAGTGATGCCCCATTTGAAATTCTTTTCTCGTAGGGCGAACAGAAGTTTCGCGTCACGAGGCTGAGAGTTGTATTTTCTCCTTATACAGATCCTCTGTATCGCGAGGCGAAGATTGTCTCGCGTCGCGAGTCCGAGAACTGTATTTCATACCGATCTTCTACATCGCGAGGCGATAATTTTCTCACGCCGCAAGGCAGAGAGCTGTAACTCTTACTGCTCTGTTTAGCCTTCTATCTCGTGTGGCGAGAATAGTTCCACCAGGCGAATGCCCTGTTTTTATTTTTCCTTAAATCCTTCATTAATTCTCCTTTTGAAACACATAGTTTGATTGAAAGACCTATGGGTAAAGAAAAGACATCTTTCACTTTGGTGGTACACTTTAAAGGTTAAAACTTCATTTGATCTTTGGATCAAAATCACTTTTCATAGTTCTTTGAAACATAGGTTATGAAATCATGCTTTTCTTACTTCAAAACTTTTTATTTCAAGACTTTGATAGATCAAGAACAAAACATGTTCTTATGTTTCTTCTTACTAAGGCCACAAGCCTAGTAGGTACAAATGTGAAGATTGCTTCACCCTTAAAACATGTTATAACTCACAATGTGCATCTAATTATGACAAACAACAATTACATATTATTGCATCATAATCAAGCATAAAGTTCATCACACATCATTTGCATCATAATCAAGCATAAAAGTCCATTCTTGATCTAGTGATCAAGGTAGGTTTTTCAACATATATGAAAATGATTTTCATCCAATCACATCATCATAGACATATGCGAGAGCACACTAAAGCATAAGCTACACTTATTACACGTTGTTCTCCAAGAGAACCAAATTAAATGGTGAACCCAAACCAAAGGGTTTCACCCACACATAAACTAAACAACCATCTTCACCACCACCATTTTGGTGTGATGAGGTTCACCCCCCATACCTGTTGAAGAGCAGATTCCCGAATCAAAGTCGGTTGATCGGTTTGTGAACCTCCTGATAATTGTCACCAACTACAAACAACCAAACAATCAATCATTAAACAACAATTAAAACAAAACTCAACAATCCTACCAAAGAGTTTTCGGCCACCCTAAAGAAAATAAAGCTAGGAATTGATTTTGGTTTTCCATTTCATGGATTCAAAGGCATAGGAAAGCTAAGGATGAAATCAAGTGTTAGAAATCAAAAATTGATGAAAAACACTATTCATCATCATTACATAGAGTTCGGCCATTTGGGGATTTTGGGCTATGATGAGAGTTGAATCATAAGCTCTTGGGTTTAGGTAGAGAATGATGAAGTGAGTTCAAAGAAATTGGCTTCACATCAAAAGGATTTTTCTACCAATTCCTATGGATTTTCAAAGTTTTGGATCTAAGAAATGATTTTCATCAAAATGAAGTTTGATCTTGAAACAAAGAGAGATTCAAGAAGCTAGGAGATCATAGAAGTGATCTTACCTAAAAATGAAGGGAGATTGCTCAAGGAATCAAGTGTTTCTAATAAGTAATTCAAGCTTTTCAAGAAGAAAAATGGAGTTTCTCTTCAAGAACAACAATGGTGTTCTTCTTTGGGCAGTAATTTCGTGAATGAGGGGCTGGAAGGTCTGAGTTCAGCCTTTAAAAAGCTCACTTAAGGGCAAAATGTTAATTTGCCAAAAGGGTAAAATGATAAAAGTGCAAAAGACTAAGGTTAGGGGCATTTTGGTAATTTTGCGTCTAGATTTTTCTGATCGTCATGACGAATTTGGCATACTCTCCCAAGTGTCCTGGGATGATGTGATATCATGATTATCCGTTGGCGAGTCTCGATAAGTCCATATGTGCCTCCGCTCGTCACCCGGTTGAGGATCTCGCTCGAACGGAGGTCAGGAAGTGATTTTTTTGAAATTTTTGTGAAATTTAACCAAAATGTAGAGAATTGAATTCTAAGACTTACTATCTCGTTCCCGGGTCCATCTAAGGTCTCCTGAGCAGTAAAATCATACTCTCAGTGTAAAAACGCAGATCGGACTCCGTTTGAGTTTTCGACTCAAAACTTAATCGTAGCTTCCTACGATATCGTCGAGCATGACTATGGTCTCGGAATATTTTATTTCCATTCCTAAGACCTCAAATAAAATACATATGTTAAAATATGAAGAATTAGAAAACGTGAAAATCGGGGCATTACACTGCTTGTATACCATGCTATCGCTTTAGATACGGCTAGGCATAGTTAATAATAATAATAATAATAATAGTAATAATAATAAGAGGTTGGGGCTAATTGGAAGGCGTCATACGTATGGGGTCGTCTCATTTTGGTAGTATCAGAGTGTCGAGGACGTTCTGCAGCCAATGGGATTATCCTCCTAAGAGAGGAGGGTCGTCTCATTATTATGGTATCAGAGCAGTTCGATTCTAAATCGGACTGTGAAGGTTAAGTGTACTGGCTTTGACGGTTGATAACCGAGTCGTATCAACTGTGTTGGGTGTTGGGTAGAGTGTCCGATGCGCGAGTTATCGAAGTGAGATAACTGTCTTCATTCATAAGGCATATGATATGTTTAACTGTTAAGTGCTATTATATGTCTTATGAATCGGCACTGATGGCTCCTTTTTACAGGAAGCTAAATGGCACGTGGAAGAGGAAGACTGACAACTAGACATAATGATAATAACAATAATGGTGACCACTCAAGGACAGGGAGTGGTGGTGACACCTCTGAAGCCATGCGGGCCATGAGGGAATTGGCTACCGCCATGATGCAGCAGACTCAACAGATTGCCCAGTATATGCAAAGGCAGGAAGAGAGGGAAGTCAGTTAGGATCAGCTGCATGCTGTAAGGGAGAATGAGGTGGTGAATACCGGTCTCAGTGCCTTTATGAAGGGACATCCTCCCCAGTTTCACGGAGAATATAACCCTGAAGCTGCTGAGATGTGGTTGCAAGAGGTAGAGAAGGTGTTCATGGACACACACTGTAGAGAAGACAGAAAGGTCACATATGCTACCTTCATGCTAGTAGGAGCAGCAGAGGCTTGGTGGAGAACCAAAGCCAGACTGTTAGAGGCCGGAGGAAGGGTGTTGACATGGCAACTGTTCAGGGAGTGTTTTATGGAGAAATACTTTCTGAGGAGCATCCGGCAGGAAAAAGAAAAGGAGTTCCTGAGTCTGAAACAGGAACAACTATCTGTGGGTGAGTACGCGATAAGGTTTGAAGCGCTACTCAAATTCTCTTAGTTCTATCAGATCCATCCGGATGAAGAATGGGTCTACAGGAGGTTTGAGGATGGACTGAGACCCGAGTTGAAGCGAGCAATGCTGCCTTTGAGTATTGGATCTTTTCCCGAGTTGGTGGAGAAATGCATAGTGGTTGAGGGACATGACCAAGCAGGGACTGTCATCCAACAAAAGACAAGTGGTGGACCTGTTCGGAGCGGTCAGAAAGGCAGAGGTGGTAAGTTTCAGCGAAGGATGGGGCCGTATGATCGCCGGCTTGATTTAATGTCAACCATGGAGTGAATGACTCCAGTCAGGCACAACAAGAGATCAAGACTTGTTTTCGGTGCGGAGGACCACATTTGGTCAAGAACTGTCCGAGGACCTAACACAACAGATGTTTGAATAGCAATCAGATGGGTCACTATGTGTCAGACTGCAAGCCCGGAGTGAGCAGAAGGGCTCAGTTTCAACAGCAGAGTGGTAGGACTCCGAGTGGTGGAGCGAGATCAGTCGTGGCAAGTCAGCAGAGCAAGCCACGGACGACCGGAAGGGTGTTTGCCGTGCGAGGTTCTGAAGTCTCCCAAAGTCCTGATCTGATCCAAGGTAAGTGCTTAGTTTCAGGTAAGCTTTCGTTGGTTCTGTTTGATTCGGGGGCTACGCATTCTTTCATATCGGTAGAGTGTATGGATCATTTAGGGTTGCCTGTTTCTACTTTGCCATATGACTTAACTGTTTCAACACCTACCGATAATTCTTTAACAACCCTATCTATATGCCTTAAATGTCCTGTTATGGTAGAAAACGCCATTTTCTTGTTGACCTTATCTGTTTGCCTATGCAATAGATAGATGTATTCCTAGGCATGGACTGGCTTTCGGCCAACTATGTAATGTTAGACTGTTCAAATAAATCTCTCAGTTTTTTCGAGCAATCTGGATTGATGCCTGCCAACGAGAGTACTCCGACGGGTGAACGATCAGACGAGTATATGGTGCTGTTCTCTTTGGAAGTGAAGGAGACTCCTAGTGTTGAAGCTTTGCCTATCATACGAGAATTTCCGGATGTGTTTCCTGATGACATTCTTGGATTACCACCAGAGAGAGAGGTGGAGTTTGCCATAGACCTGGTATCGGGAACTGGACCTATATTGATAGCACCGTATCGGATGTCTCCAGTGGAGCTGATGGAGTTAAAGAAGCAGTTGGATGAGATGCCAGGCAAGGATTTTATCAGACCTAGTGCATCTCTGTGGGGAGCTCTGGTGTTGTTTGTGAAGAAGAAAGACGGGAGCTCAAGATTGTGCGTAGGCTATCGTCAGCTGAACAAAGTGACGATAAAGAACAAGTATCCATTACCACGGATAGATGATTTGATGGATCAGCTGAAAGGAGCAGCTGTGTTTTCTAAGATTGACCTCCGATCTGGATACCATCAAATCCGGGTTAAGAAGGAGGATGTGCCAAAGACTGCTTTTCAGAGTCGGTATGGTCACTACGAGTATTTGGTTATGCCCTTTGGTGTGACTAATGTTCCAGCTGTGTTCATGGACTATATGAACAGGATCTTCCGACCGTTCCTTAACAAGTTTGTTGTTGTGTTTATCGACAACATCCTTGTATACTCTTCGAGTAGCGAGGAACACCAAGAGCATCTGAGGGCGGTGTTGCAAGTGCTAAAGGACCGGCAGTTGTATGCTAAACTGTCGAAGTGTGAGTTTTGGTTAGAGGAAGTTCAGTTTCTAGGCCATGTGATCAGCAAGGATGGAATCGCAGTGGACCCTGCGAAAGTTGAGGCCGTAGTGAGTTGGGAAAGCTCTAAGTCTGTAAATGAGGTGAGAAGTTTTCTTGGTTTAGCGGGCTACTATCGGAGGTTTATAGAAGGATTCTCTAAGATTGTGTTACCTATGACGCAGTTGACGAGAAAAAGGAAGACGTTTGAGTGGTCTGAGGCTTGCGAGCAGAGTTTCCAGGAGCTGAAAGGAAGACTGACCACATCACCTGTGCTGGTGTTACCAGATCCTTTAGGACGATTCGATGTATACTATGATGCATCTTATCAAGGCTTGGGATGTGTGCTCATGCAAGACAGGAAAGTGGTGGCGTATGCCTCCAGGCAGTTAAGAGTACATGAGCGAAACTACCCAACGCATGATCTGGAAATGGCTGCGATAGTGTTTGCATTGAAGATATGGAGACACTACCTTTATGGTGTTAAATGCAGTGTTTTTAGCGACCATAAGAGCCTGAAGTATCTGTTCGACCAGAAGGAGTTGAACATGCGACAACGAAAATGGATGGAATTCATAAAGGACTATGAATTCGACCTGCAATACCATCCAGGTAAGGCGAATGTTGTAGCGGATGCGCTTAGTAGGAAGTCCCTACACGTATCTGTGATGATGGTAAAGGAACTAGAGCTTTTAGAGGCGTTTAGAGATCTGAACCTGAAAGCGGAAATCGTCGAGGATAAGCTGAATTTGGGGATGGTTAGAGTAACTAGCGATTTCCTGAACCTGTTGTGGAAGAAGCAAGCTGAGGATAAGTACCTCGAGAGTGTGAATCGGTTGATTGAAGAAGGCAAGACTTCAGAATTTAGAAGAGGTATAGATGGTCTGCTTAGGTATGGTGACCGGATCTGTGCACCAACGGATAGAGTAGTTAAGAATATGATCTTGGAGGAAGCACACAAGAACAAGATGAGTTTCCATCCGGGGGCTTCCAAGATGTATCATGATTTGAAGAAGCTGTTCCGGTGGCCGGGGATGAAGAAAGATGTAGCAGCTTATGGCCTAACCTATTTAGTGTGTCAGAAAGCGAAGATCGAACACCAGAAGCCAGCAAGGTTGTTGCAATCGCTGGATGTCCCAGAATGGAAATGGGATAGCATTGCCATGGACTTTGTTTCTGGGTTGCCGAGAACTCAGAAAAGGTGTGATGCAGTCTGGTAATCATCGATCGATTGATGAAGTGTGCTCACTTCTTACCAATTAACCAGAGTTACTCTCTGGAGCGACTAACTCAGATTTACATCAAGGAAGTTGTAAGGCTGCATGGGGTACCTTCGTGTATCGTTTCGGACCGCAATCCAAGGTTTACCTCAAGGTTTTGGAGGAGCTTACACAGTGTAATAGGAACTAAGTTAAGTATGAGTTCTGCTTATCATCCTCAAACGGATGGTCAGTCGGAACATACTATTCAATCATTGGAGGATCTCTTAAAAGCGTACGTGTTGGAAAACACGGTAAGTTGGGACGAGTTTCTTTCATTGATCGAGTTTACTTACAATAACAGTTTCCATTCTAGTATTGGAATGGCGCCGTACGAAGCACTGTATGGACGGAAGTGCACGACTCCGTTGTGCTGGTTTGAGACGGGAGAAAGTCAGCTGTTAGGACCAGAGTTGGTACAGCAGACGATGGAACAAGCCCATAAAATATGGGAAAAGATGAAGGTTGCAAGGGACAGGCAGAAGAGCTACGCTGACAAGAGGAGGAGGCCTTTGGAATTCCAAGAGGGCGACCACGTTTTCATGAGAGTTACCCCAAGAGCTGGAGTAGGCAGGGCAATCAGATCCAGGAAGCTAACACCTAAATTCATAGGACCGCTTCAGATTCTTCGACGTATCGGCCCTGTAGCCTATGAGATAGCTTTGCCACCAAATCTTTCAAATCTTCATGACGTCTTTAACGTCTCTCAGCTCAGAAAGTATTATCCCGTTCCATCACACATGTCAAAGCCCGAATCAATTCAACTAAAAGAGAATCTGGAGTACGAAGCTTCACCTGTTCAGATCGTGGACAGAAGGAGCAAGGAGCTACGCGGTAAGCACATTCCATTAGTAAGAGTGGAATGGGACCCAGTGACTGGTGATTCAACGTGGGAACGCGAAGCTGAGATACGCCAGAGTCATCCTTATTTGTTCACAGGTATACGACATAAATTTCGGGACGAAATTTTCTTTAAGGGGGGTGGTAATGTAAAATCTCGGTTTCTCTATGACTCTGATCGGGCTGGTTAACCTCGATCGGGGCTTTGGATGATTGTGTGGTTTGTTGTATGTTAGTTTTAGACCTAGTTTGAAGCTTAGGAATAGGCTTAAACAACGTTGGAAGTGCCTAAGGCGTAAAATGAGTAATTGAGGAAGTCAGAAGGCTGGAAGTTCTTCTCTCACTGAGCTTGACGCTCAAGCGTGGTAGGACTCCACGCTCCAGCGTTGAGACGCTCAAGCGTGGGAGGAGTTGGACGTTTCAGCGTGCTGAGTGCGCTGAGCAGCTACTATGAGTTTGGACGCGTGTGAGACACGTGTCAGGCCAGGGAGCAGGCAGAAGGGACGACATCCCATGCTAGAGCATGGCAACGCTCAAGCGTGCAGTGTGATGAACGCTTAAGCGTGGACAGCAGAAACCATAAGTGGAGCTTCCACTTTCATCTTCTCATTTGCACAAAATCTCCTAAGTTTTCTGCGAGTTAGAGTGAGAGGCTCTGAGTTTTTAGAGTGAGAAAGCTTGAGGTTAGAGGTGATCGAGTCGTCGGAACGCGATTCCGACCATACCGTTGCAATTGCGGGGAAGTTTTACACAACTCCAGCGGCTTAGTTTCCCGATTCGCCCCAGGTAAACTCGAACCCCTAGCACACGTTCTTTGTGTTCTTGGCGTTCTTTGAGTCTTTACCTTTTTCTTTGATCTGTTGAGCTTGCCCTAGGGCTAACACTATTGTGCATGTGTTGTGCTCGTGATTAGGGCAAAGTTCGTACTCGCGGTGGTGCGAGGTTTGGAGCTGGGGCTGCGGTTGAGGGGCTGTTCTTGGAGGACACGTGGTGATTGTTCTTGAAGGAGAGCTGCGAGCTTGAGGAAGGAGGAGCAAGCCTGTGATTGCCTAGATTTGCGTGCCGACTGTTCAGGTGGGGAGAAAGAGTACTGCTGCCGTTGGGAAGGCAAGAGTAATGTAGTTGTGATTTCTGCTATGTTTAGGGAAGCCCTAACCCTACTAGTGGTTGAGCCCAGACAAAGTATCTAAACCCTAGGTTTAGCTTACTTTGGGCTATCACCGTTAAGTTTGGAAACCCTATGTTAGAGAACTGTTAATCGAGGATGTTTCCTGATGTATGACTGTATGTTGTTGGCTGTTGTTGCTATTTGCTGCCTATATGCTACTTGGTATATGTGATATGCTGCTATCTGCTTATATATTGTTGTTGATGTTACTGCTACTATGGTGATATTATTGTTGTTGCTATGCTGTATGTTGTAATATTAAGAGTTGTGGCAGAATGCCATAGAATAAGTTTGGTTGTGTGCCGTGTTGGCGGGTTGATACCGCGGATGGTGTCGTTGCTGTTATGCTGACTTCTTTAGGCTGTGGCCGTGTTTGTTTGAGTTGTGGCTCGTGGACGCGTGGCGTCGAGGCTGTGGCCGTGTGGATGCAGTGACATCGTGTTGTTTCTGATTGAGAGCTTAGGCGTGAGATCCGGTATCAAGCCCGTTGAGGATGTTTGCTACATATCATCATCAGCTGCCAAGTGGCGAGGTCGTATGGCAGGTAGTATGGGCTGCCAGCGTCATGCGAGGTTAGCGGTACCTGAGTGCGGCTACGGAATGTTGATGGGGCGGTCAAGTGAGTGGCCTTGGGGATGTTGCCGGTCTCGGGAATAGTTTACAGTGACGGATGAGGTAGGTCCTATCCTGTCGTGACGCCCGATCTAGTCCAGTTTGCCCGACTAATCCCAGAGCTTTTCAGTTGTTCTAGGCTAACGTTCCGAGGCTACCGAGATACCCTGGTTCCGGTGTGGAAGGGGGATGCACTCTTGTTGGTCACGGCAAGCGGTTCGGTTTCTTGGATAAGCTAACTCCATTCGGACACAAAACCTGTTCTGGTGTGGACTTGTTCGGGTGTGGAACCGTTCCAGTTGGGAACCTGCATAAGTGCGTTTTTCGGCCGACATGCTTGCATGGGATTAGTATCCCAGTCTAGAGGATTGATCTGAGTGTGAGACTCATGGGATGGATGTATATTGCATATGTTGTCTCGAGAGATGTGCACTGGAATGCCGTAAATGTTATAAATTTGATATCTGTTATATGCTACCTCTTATGTGTTTACTGCATTACTACTGTTTTCCGACTTTATGGTGCGTTGTATTTGTTATCTCCCTTCTGTTTTCCCTTGTTGTCTGTTTGGTGATCGCTTCAAGACGATGAGCCAGCAGAGATTCAACATGGACCCGAGACTTCACCCGTTCATCACGAGGGCACCGCGGATACCGGTGCTGGGCGATATTGAGATTATCTACCATGACGAGAGGGGATGGCGGGCAGACCCCTCTACCTTTTTGATGGTCTACACGGGACTAGTCAGCCTGATTTTTCGGAGTGGTACATCTCCGTATGTAGATATTATTGGTCCCTATCACATCTACCGGTTCCTCCCCTTTTCGAGGATGTGGCGACCTCCGAGGCAGAGGGAGCAGGACTACACTTGGGCGGCACCCCAGTCATCTTTAGTGACCAACAGGAGAGGTTACGTTTACCGAGGCCAGCGCAGGAGGATTGAGCAGTATTTGAGGACCTACCGCAGGCGTAGGATCGTGGTCTCCAGTTCTTCATCGGAGTATGAGCCTATTGTGCAATATAGGCGTACTCATGGCGATGGTCAGGGTAGCTTAGGGCATCCTCACCACTGATGGTGAGAGCCTGCCAGTGCGTCCTAAGGAGTGAGCAGAGAGCTTTTGATGTATCTTTTGAGAGGTGACGGGGGTTGCTGGTGAGCTCCGAGTGTTCTTCGTTGACTCTTGATGTATTTTTTGTTTCTACTCGACAGTATGTATATGTATGTACAATGCCCTACTGATGGGGCTAACTTATGCATTTTATTATACAGTTATGCTTATATTGCGCTTTTACTCTGATCATCGTTATGCTTCCCGTTCTTGTTTTCGTTGTTTTGTTTTCTGCAACACTGCTTGTATACCATGCTATCGCTTTATATATGGCTAGGCATAGTTAATAATAATAGAAGAAGAAGAAGTTGGGACTAATGGGAAGTCTTCATACGAATGGGGTCGTCTCATTTTGGTGGTATCAGAGTGTCGAGGACATTTTGCAGCTAATGGGATTATCCTCCTAAGAGAGGAGTCGTCTCAGCACCGACGTGCTATTCAGAGGTACATGAACACCATGTCATTATGCAATTACATGGAATTACATTCAGTGGTACTTGACAAATTGTAAATGGTCATACTATATTGTCCAACTCAAGGCACAATATGCCTCATACGTATAAAACCATTGTCCATCAAGGCACAATGTTACACAATGACTTAACATCACAGGGTTCCTTGCCATCAAGTTCCCCCATCTGTTGGCACGTCTGCCAAAAGAAATGCATGTGAAAACCTTTGTTTTCTTAAGTTTTTCTGTTTTGTATAATTATTTCCTTGTTGAAGTTCAAGGCTATCAACCACCACAACTTTTAGACACTTAGGTCTTTTCAACATTTAATCAAAAAGAACACACAGTCCAATAGGTCAATCACAAAACCAGATTGATGCACCAGTGTTGGGTTTTGGATTCTAGAGCATACAAATTGTCCACAAGTTTACAGGACCACAATAAATAACACAGATCCTCGATCCACGTGTTCTGCAGAATGCTAGAACCCCAACGTCTCGGTTTCTAGGTTCACTTTCAAACTAACCATTCTTTGTGAAATACAAAAACAAAACCCACATCTCCGAAAATTACAGACAAAGTCATCGGAATTGGTTTTTCATAGAGTAGAACTCTTTATCAATAACCATTTTTCATTTGAAATACTTTAGTAAACCATCAAATCACCAGTAAATTCATTTTCCTCTGAAAGTCTTTTTCCGAAAATTTAGTTCTTGAAAGAAAAGGTCATTTGAGACTAAATCTCTATCCAAATAAATATTGCTGTTTTCAAAAACATCTTCCGTAAATAATTTCGGAATTAACCGCCATTTAGCATTTCAAAAACGGATTGAGTCGAAATTTGACTTTTTTCTTAAAATAATTTTCTTAACATAATAATTAAGTTGTTTTTTGAAGATTAACTTTTTATAATAACTTTTCATTTCTCACAAATCAAATATTTAAGTAATATTATTTTCCAACATTCCTCAATTAAATAGTTGATATCCCTGATGAAGCTTTTTAAGGCTTTTATCTCATTAATTAATTGAGTACTGACCACTATCAGGCTTCTCAATCAACAATCAACATCAATAAAATTGTCACGTCAACGATATAGCAGATAATACAGTTCATAACATCCATTAAAATACTATAACACATAACTGCATATAATTATCAACAGATAAAATAACAATTAAAACTAACATAAGCAACCACAACGAAGTTCAAACAAAGCTATACAGACCACTCACTGATAATATATAGTTATCGAGAAATCCCTCAGGCAAACTCCCCTTACCTCTTGTAGTCAAGTAAGGTTCTTTCCCTTCGATCTTTCAACACTTCCTTCAACTCCACGAATCACTAACTCCAGCAAATCCAGCAAAGCTACCAAGAGGTGTTCACGGTCTTTGGTCTGAATGATCCTCCCAAACTCAACGTACTCCACGAATCACTAAACTACAATTACTCAACAATCCTTCACCAAACAGCATAGTACAAGTTAATCTTTGAAGAAAAACTTGTTAATCCATTATAATGTAGGTTCGGCCTTTACTAATTAACGGGGACACTTCGTCTTAGGTTGCAAGCAGTCCATGACGTTCAAGCATCTAAGTTGAAGGCGAAAGGAAGAAGTTGTGCAGTGAATAAAGTGGAGGCTTCACCAACCAAAGGTTTACATGAGGATACATATCGGCTTCACCAACCGAAGGTTTAAATGAGGGTACATATCTCATTGAAGGTAATCCCAATATTGTATTACCTGCTCTAAGTCTTAACCTTTTTCTTTAAATTCTCATGATGATGTGTGACGATCAGGTTTTCTCATTTTGTCTATATTCTTGATTTGATCGTTGCCATTCCATTACAAAACTTGTTCCTCATCACTTTAGTTGATTTGATATTGTTTTGGTGATTCAATTTATGTCATTGTGGAAATGGACTAGTTATCTTTCAACTATGTCCTTTTAGTTCGTTCTAGTAAAACTCTGACTTTTCTAAAGTTGAGAATATTGGAAACTTCGATGGTCAACCTAGTAATAAACCTTGAGAAGAAGGAAGTCTAGTAGAGTTGTGATTGTGATTAGGTAGCTGGCGATTCTCACAATCAAGACCCTATTGGAAATCCTTTTTGAAGTATTAGATCTCCTCTCATATTTGGTCAATTTTCTTTTGTAATATGAGACATTTATATATTTTCTTCTTCCTTGTCATTCGTTAATATCTTTCTTTACGACTTTCTCTTCCATTCACGAGGTTGGGAGAGGCAAGTGGAATGACTTCAGATGATTCTTCAGATCTTGTAAGAAGGATAGTAGTTTGCCAAGTGAGTTCTTAAGGATGGTTAGAGAGAAGCACGGATTTGATCAGTATTTTCAACAGATGACGGAATTGATGGAGTAGAGTAGGGCTTCTATGTTTAAAATAAATGGCCATGGAATTATCTTGGATGGTTAAGTGTGTTGGCCTGTCTTGAATAAAGTTAGTATTTCGCCGATACGCATATCTACTACCGAATTTCGAGGACGAAATTCTTTTTAAGGGGGTAGTAATGTAACACCCCAATTTTCACTGCTTTGAGTCATAGTGGCAAAGTTGTAAATATCAAGATATTTTGGATAATTAATCATGGCTAATTTAGAAAAGTAATCATGACATGGATGACTCATGATGGTGAGACATGGATGACTCATGATGGTGATGAGTCATGGTGGTGACTCATCCACTGACTCATCACACTCAAAACCCTCGTCTCTCGACCGATGTTCGATTTTATCTCTATGTATCCACTTTTTGGATACAGTACATATATTGTTTTACTCTACATTACTGGTAGAGAATTATGGTCAAGGTTTGGGTTGACGATTCAAACGAAACCCGGTCCACATAAGAGACTACGGGAACCGGTAACGGATAAGCATAAGGTCGCCTTTCACCTTATCCTTATCCATTAGTCATAATAAGATGAGTGACTCACCTGATGGCCAAGGGTGAGTCACATGGGTGACTCACCATAGTAATAATTATGGTGTGGAAATTACAATTTTGCCACTAAGAAGAAATGACAATTTTTCCCTTCAATGTTTTTGTCTCAATCTTATCCTTCTTTCACATATGTTCCACGCCCTCCACATATATATTTTCACTTTCATATTTCTTTCTCTTTCACTTTATTTTCAAGTTCAAGCGTTTAAGTTCTAGTAGAACTTTTAATACAATTCCAACTTTGTTCGTAGGAGAAGTTACTTTTCTACCCTTAAGTGATAATTATCATATCCTTATCCTTTCTTCTTATATAAGCCACGAAATTCCCTCTCACATTTCTTTCTTCATATCTTCATTCGTAACCTTTAAGTATTCAAGTTAATTTTTAATAGAATCCTAATTTTGTTCTAAAGGAAAATTATCCTTTCTAACATTAAGTCTATCCTATCCTTATCTTTCTATCCTTGTCCTTGTCATATCCTTATCCTCATCCTCTTCTCCTATGTATTGAGAGACCTCACGCCCTCCCCTTCTTCTTCTTCTCTCACTTTTCTTTCTTCATCAACTTCATCTCCACCTTCAAAGCTTCAAGCTTCCACTTCATTTTCTCTACATTTCTTCAAGAGATCTTCAAGAACTTTGTGAAGCAAAGTTGCTTAAATCGATCTCCTTTATCATCTAAGAGGTAAAGATCTCATCTTTAAGCTCTAGATCTTCATCTTTCTTCATTGAAACTATATGTGTTCATGCTTAAACTTAAACTTCTAAAGTTCATGAAAATTAGTAGAAAAATCATTTTGATGTCAAACCAATTTTCATGATCTAGATTCAATGTCTTCTTTCATAAACTAAAATCTTGTGATCATAATAGCTCTCTAACCCATTTGGGGTGGAGAGGGCCGAATACCCTAGATGAAGGAATCATGAAGTTTTGTTACAATTGTACTTAAAGAAGTGTTGATTTGAGTTCTATCACACTTAAATGTCCTTGAATTCAATTGATTATGATCAAGAACCTTTCTTACCCTAAGTTCCTAAGACATGGCCGAAACCCTATGTTTGATGTATCTTGAGTTTTGTTTCAAATTCTTGAAAAATATGACTTACACTAACTTTCTCTATGCCTAAGGATCATGAATCCAAGAGTTTGTCAAATTTTAACACTTCTAGCATTTTTCTCTACCAAGGGGCCGAACCCTAGTTCCTATGAACTAGATGGATTTTGTTTGAGTTTACTAATGAATTGTTGTGAAGGTTAAGATCGTGTTCAAGTGTTCTAACGGGTGTGCGGTTATCCATTGGTGGAACGAGGCTGTGACTGTGGAAAGGTGCTAGTGAGCTCGGGGGAATTGCTACCTTGCTATAGGTAGGGAGAAGAAATTGTGATCACCAGGAAGGCAAGCATAGTATAGTTTATATACATGTGTAGGGGAGCCTTAAACCCTACAAGAGGTTGAGCCCTGAACAAAGTACCTAGACCCTAGGTGTAGGTATCTTTGGGCTATCACCATTAAGATGATTACACCCTAGGCTGGATGACAATTATTGGATGGATGATTGATTGATATACTTGATGATTATGTGCTCTAGGTGTTCTATATGAATTAATTGTGAATATGTGATCTATGTGTTCTATGTGATTTATATAATGCTCTATGCGAGTTAATTGTGATTATGTGTTCTATGTGCTCTATGTGAGCTATATGATTCTATATCTAATTGATGATGTTGGCATGCTCATTATTGTAATACTTTGTTATTGTGATTGATTGGATGTTTACGAATGAGCATATGATAAGATTGATGAGTATATGACAAGATTGATGAGCATATAATGAGTTTGATAAGCATATGAGCATATGATGAAATTGATGAACATATGATGAGATTATGATATTGTGCGGGTTGATACCGTTGTGATTCTAATTATTACTGTGTGATTTTAATGGAGCTGTGGGCTCGTGGACTGTTGTGATTTGATGGAGCTGTGGGCTCGTGGACGCATGGCATCATGATATTGATTTTAATGTTGATGCAAGGCATCGTGGTTATGGCTGAGTGCCTGGGTGTGAGGTTTCGATATCAACCTGCAATGGATGATTGTACATGCATATCATGCCGCATAAGAAACCCCTTCGGAAGGCGGCCCAATTAGGGGCGTTATTAAGAAACCCCTGATGCCGGGTCAGGGCGGTCCAAATGGGGACGTTATTGAGAAACCCTCGATTATGAGGCGGCCCAAATGGGGGTGTTATTATTGAGAAATCCTCGATTCCGGGTTGAGGCGGTCCAAATGGGGACGTTATTGACACCCCTCCAAAGGGCGGTCCAATTGGGGACGTTATTGATCCTTTCGAGGATGTCCAAGTGGGGACGTGAATTATTGATCCCGACGGGGATGTCCAATTGGGGACGTTATCGGCCGATCATGCATACATGCATATAAGGATTAGTATCCTTCCTTAGAGGTTTGATCTGAGAGAAATATCTTGGAGATGGATGTGATGTATGCCTAGGGAGATGATTATTTATTGTATTATTTATTGTGTTGTATGATTTCTATATGTTATGTGATACATGTATGTATGCCATGCTACTGCTCCTTTTCCCATATATATGATGATACATGTTTCTTACTCCCTGTCTTTTCTTTTTATGTCTTTTATATATATATATGAAAAGACTTCGTGGAAGATCCAGCTGCGGAGGAGTTGGATGATACTCCATACGAGACTGAAGCCGATGGACGAGGCAGAGGAGTGTTGTCTTATGTTAACATCTTTTGATATAATTTTGTTTAAAGTTTGTACTGAGACACTCTACATGTAAATATTAATATTGTAGCCTGACTGATAGGCAACTGATGTATATGATATATGTTTTATAGTTGCGTACTCTGATAAGTTGCTTGCATAAAGTTGGTTTACTTCTGCAAGTGCGAAATTTTCTGCTACGCTTCATCTTGATAAAGCACGCTAACGGTTATAATGCGATTAAGGGTAGTTAATATATTAGGTTCTTTAATGGGATTATCCAACGTAAGTGGGGTCGTCTCACCCTCCGAACTCAAAGAAACTGCTGGAATGAACCGTCGTCACGTCCATCTGGTCAAGCAACAATAGCAAGTACCAACAAGAAAATATACAGATATGGGTGAGATTCCCGTTCATCAACACAACAAAATAGCAGCAGTAAAAACGGGACCACTCACCAGGTAACAATGTACCCAACATGCTTGCTAGAATTCTCAATATAAATCATGTTAAACAATTAACACTTAACAGCATAATATAAGGCATTCTTAAAAACAGAACAGCGATGTATAACAGTAAATCTAAACATCAACAGCCATGCAATGCAGTGCAATGTACATGACTCAATGCCAATGCCACTGGGTACTACTATGACCCCTACTCCATGGAGCTAACAAAACATCAGAGAGAGTGAATGGGAGGACATGTTCCGTGTACACCAGCCTTGGACAAGATGCTACAACATTCGTAACGTGCGCGTATCTGGCTTTTACGGAAACACTCTTGACTAAACATGAACAGTACGGCATCTAGTTGAGGATATCAGTGTATTGCTCGGATTCGCCACGACACAGAAGAGCTACCAACTGGTCACATGTCAGCCCTTCCAACCTTGATACCTCCATGATTATTCCAATCGTCACCGTAAGATTCGTACCCCCATCAAGGTGTAAGCTCAACTCCTAGGCTCAAGGCCTTATGACTCATGCAAATGAAGCAATGTCTATCCACCGGATAAACCTCAAAGTTCACTAAGGTTCTCTTACTTAGGAACTATACGCGTCTTTGAAAAAGAAAACTTTTATCCACAGGATAAATCTCGCGATCCTTCCGGGATCGGGTCATCACAAGACTGAAACAAGGGAACGATTGACCTAGATCCGAATCACTGGTCCGTCATCGAACTATTGTTTCAAAACCCAAAACGTTTCGTGTTTGTGCTTATGTCTTATAAATTAAGTCTCAAGTCCTAAGCATTATGAATAAGGATTGCGAATCCTCTTAGATAAGTCTTTAATCCTTTCTAAGATATTAATCCTTGCTTTTCAATTAAGGAAATAAGTGTTGATTCACTTAAGTCTTATGAAGTCATTGATGTACTAAGTCATCAATGGTATAGTACATGGTCTTGTTCCACCACATACCATACTTAATTATCCATTGTCTTCAACTCTAAGTTAATTACTTAACTTAGGTTTTTATGCGTAAAACTTTGCAATTTGAGTTAAAAGCTCCTTTTGTAAACCAAAACAACATTTTTAATTTGAAAACTTATTCAGTTTCTAGCATTTTCTGAAACGTGAATTTCGCTTAGCGATATTCCATTCGCTTAGCGAAATTGAGGCAGTGATGCCTAGCTTGGAATTTCTTTGTATCGCTTAGCGAGATTCACTTCGCCTAGCAACACTTGCCTCAAGCAAAGTACCTTAACTAAATTTTGAAAAGAGTTTTTCCTTACTAGCTTAGTGTAAAACCATGTTCTAAGTTAATGGAAAGGAAATGCAATCTCATCTTTTATGCGTAAAACTTTACAACTTGAGTAAAAAACTCCTTTTGTAAACCAAAACAACTTTTTTAATTTGAAAACTTATTCAAATTCTAGCAGTTTCTGAAACGTGAATTTCGCTTAGCGAGATTCCATTCGCTTAGCGAAATTGAGGCAGTGATGCCTAGCTTGGAATTTCTCGTATCGCTTAGCGAGATTCACTTCGCTTAGCGAAACTTGCCTCAAGCAAAGTACCTTAACTAAATTTTGAAAAGAGTTTTTCCTTACTAGCTTAGTGTAAAATCATGTTCTAAGTTAATGGAAAGGAAATGTAATCTCATCTAAATTCCTTAACTATGATTCATTTTAATCCACTTAAGGATAAAAGGTCTCCATTATGTTTGAAAAAGGAACATGAACTTTGTTCGAAAATAAAGGAAAAGACCTATGGAACTATATTGATTCTTATGAAAACATTTCATTAATCCACTTTTAAATCACTTGGTTAACTAGATGAACTGATGATAAGGTAAAAAGACATTTTTCACTTTGGTGAAAACACTTAAAGATTGAAACTTCATTTGATCTTTGGATCAAATTACTTATTGTTTTTCTTTGAAATGTAAGTTATTAAAACACTTTTATTACTTCAAAGCTTTAATTTGTTCAAGAACTACACATATTCTTCCTTTTCTTATGGACATGGCCGAAAGCCTCATCAAAGCAAAAGCGAAGATTTTGCTTCACCAACTAACCAAGTTATGGCTCAAAATGCCCACATAATTATGACAAACAATAATCACACATCATTGCATCATAATCAAGCATAAAAATCCATATTTGATCTAGAGATCAAAGTAGGTTTTTCAACATACATGAAAATGTTTTCTCATCCAATCAACATCATCAAAACACATGATAAAGCATACTAAAGCATAAACTACCATTATTACACTTTGTTCTCCAAGAGAACCAAATCAAATGGTGAACCCAAACCAAAGGGTTTCACCCACACATAAAGTAAATAACCATTTTCACCACCATCACTTAGGTGTGATGAGGTTCACCCCCATACCTGTTGATGATCAGATTTTCGGATCAAAGTCGGTTGAGCGGTTTGTGAACCTCTTGATACTCGTCACCAACTATAAACAATATAACAATCAAACATTAAACATGAAACAAAATAAATCTCATCTATTTCTCATCAAAGAGGGTTCGTCCATTTTGGGAAAATAAGGCTAGAAATTGATTTGGTTTTCCATCACTTGGATTCAAGGACAATAGGAAAGCTAAGGATGGAATCAAGAGTTAGAAATCAAAAATTTGATCAAAAACACTATTCATCATCTTGGTTAGGGTTCGGCCACTTTGGGGATTAAGAGCTAGGATGAGAATTGAATCATGAGCTCTTGGGTTTAGGTAGAGAATGATGAAGTGAGTTCAAAGAAATTGGTTTCCCATTAAAAGGATTTTTCTACAATTTCCTATGAATTTTCGAAGTTTTGGATCTTAAAATGTATTTTCATGAAAAAGGATTTTGATCTTGAGATTTAGAGAGATTCAAGAAGCTAGGAGATCATAGAAGTGATCTTACCTAAGAATGGATGAAGATTGATCAAAGATTCAAGGTTTTCTCACAAGATTTCAAGGATTTTCAAGAAGAAAAATGGAGTTTTCTCAAGGTTGAAGATGAGTGTTCTTGGAGGGCTGTTATGCGTGAATGAGGGGCTGAAATGGGGCTGAGTTCAGCCTTCTAATAAACTCACTTAAGGGAAAAATGGTCATTTGCTTCAACAGTAAAATGGTAAAAGTGAAAAAGGTTAAGGTTAGGAGTATTTTGGTTATTTCGTGTCCCGATATTTCCGAACGTCATGATGACTCTGGCATGCTCTCCCAAGTGATATAACATGATGTGATATCAAGATTATCCGTTGGCGGGTCCCGGTAAATCCATATGCGGCTCCATTCATCACCCGATTGAGGATTTCACTCGAATGAAGATCAGGAAATGATTTTTTTTGATTCTTTTTGAAATTTAACCAAAACGTAGAGAATTAAATCCTGAGACTTACTGTCTCGTTCACGAGTCCAAGTTAGGTCTCGATAGTGGAAAAACACCTCTATCCGTGAAAAACGCAGACCGAGCTCCGTTTGAGGTTTCGCCCGAAACTTATCCATGGCTTCCTATGGTTGTGTAGGACATTCCTATGTTCTTCGAATATTTTATTTCACTCTCTAGATCCTCCAATAAAATACCAACGTTTAAATAAGAAAAAATTATAAAACGTGAAAATCGAGGCCTTACATGTAGCAAATAGATGTTATCCTAGGCATAGATTGGCTTTCGGCTAATCATGTAATCTTAGAGTGTACCAAAAAGACCCTTTTGTTTTCGGAGCAATCTGGATTGATTTCTGGCAGCGAAAGTATTACGATGAGTGGACGATCGAAGGAGTGCGTGGTATTGTTTTCCTTGGAAGAGAAGGAAACTCCTCATATGGATTACCTGTTGTGCGGAAATTCCTGGAAGTGTTTGTTGATGATGTTCTCAGGCTACCGCTAGAACGAGAGGTTGAGTTTGCTATAGGCCTTGTACCGGGGATTGGACCTCTTTCGATAGCACCTTATCTAATGTCTCCATTAGAGTTAGCGGATCTCAAGAAGCAATCGGATGAGATGCTAGGCAAAGAGTTTTCCAGACCTAGTGCTTCACCGTTGGGAGCGCCATTGTTATTTGTGAAGAAAAAGGATGGCAGCTCGAGGTTATGTGTAGATTATCGTCGGCTGAATAAAGTGACGATAAAGAACAAGTATCTGTTGCCACAAATAGATTATTTGATGGACCAGTCGAAAGGAGCAACTATGTTTTCCAAGATTGATCTGCGATCTGGTTACCATCAAATTCGGGTGAAGAAGGAAGATGTGGATAAGACAACATTTCAGAGTCGGTATGGCCATTACGAATATCTAATTATGCCTTTTGGTGTGTCTGATGCTCCGGTCGTCTTCATGGAATACATTAATAGAGTACTCTGACCATTCCTAGACAAGTTTATTGTCGTGTTCATCGATGACATTCTTATTTACTCTTCGAGTAAAGAGGAACAACAGGAGCATCTTCGTGTGGTGTTACAAGTGTTGAAGGACAAATAGCTTTATGCTAAACTGTTGAAATGCGAGTTCTGGCTAGAGGAAGTGCAGTTCTTAGGCCACTTGATCAGTAAGGATGGAATCGCAGTGGCTCCTACCAAGGTCGAGGCTGTAGTTAGTTGGGAAAGCCCGAAGTCGGTGAGTGGGATTAGGAGCTTTCTTGGTTTGGTGGCCTATTACCGAAGGTTTATTGAGGGATTCTCGAAGATTGCGTTGCCTATGACTCAGGGTTTGAGTGGTCGGAAGCTTGTGAGCTAAGTTTTCAGGAGCTGAAGAGTAGGTTAACCACATCTCCAATGTTGGTCCTTTAGGACGATTTGACATACACTGTTATGCGTCTTATCATGGTTTGAGTTGCGTACTCATACAAGAATGTAAAGTGGTGGCGTATGCCTCCAGGCAGTTGAGTGCATGAGTGAAACTACCCAACTCATGATCTGGATATGGCCGCGATCGTGTTTGTATTGAAGATATGGAGACATTATCTGTATGGTGCAAAATTCAGTGTATTTAGTGACCATAAGAGCTTAAAGTAATTGTTCGACCAAAAGGAGTTGAACATGAGGCAGCGTTGGTGGATGGAATTCATAAAGGACTATGAATTTGACGTGCAATACCATCCAGGTAAGGCGAACTTAGTAGCGGATGCGCTCAGTAGGAAGTCCCTAGACGTGAATGCAATGATGGTGAAAGAGCTTAGTTGTTAGAGCAGTTTAAGGATCTGAATCTGGGAATGGAAATCTTTGAGGATAGGTTGAATCTTGGGATGATTAAGGTAACTAGCGATTTCATAAATCTCATTTGGAAGAAACAAGATGAGGATGAGTACCTCGGGAAGGTTAATCAGTTAGTAGAAGAGGGTAGGACTTCAGATTTCAAGAGAGATACGGATGGCCTCATTAGGTTTGGTGAGAGAGTTTGTGTGGCTGCAGATAGCGAAGATAAGAAAATGATACTAAAAGAAGCATACAAGAGCACGTTGAGTTTTCATTCGAGAGCTACCAAGATGTATCATGAGGCAGGAATGAAGAAAGAGGTAGAGGAGTATGTCCTACCCTGTTTGGTGTGTCAAAAGGTGAAGATTGAACACCAAAAACCAGCATGATTGTTGCAATCACTAGATGTCCCGAAGTGGAAGTGAGATAGTATTGCAATGGACTTTGTTTCTGGGTTACCAAGGACTCAGAAGAGATGTGATGTCATTTGGGTTATCATAGATAGGTTGAAGAAATGTACTCACTTCTTATCTATCAATCAGATTTACTCTCTGGAAAGATTGACCCAGATTTACGTCAAGGAGGTTATGAGACTGCAAGGTGTACCTTCGAGTCTAATTTCGGACCGAGATCCAAGATTTACCTCGAGTTTTTGGAAAAGTTTAAACCGTGCTTTGGGAACTAAGTTAAGGATGAATTCTACTTATTATCCTCAAACAGATGGTAAGTCGGAACGAACAATCCAGTCATTGGAGGACCTCTTGAGAGCTTGTGTGTTGGAACACACAAGAAGCTGGGTCGAGTTTCTTCCATTGATTGAGTTCAATTATAATAACAGTTTCCACTCACGTATTGATATGGCACCGTATGAAGCACTGTACGTTAGAAAGTACAGGACTCCGTTATGCTGGTTTGAGGCCGGAGAAAGTCAGTTGTTGGGTTCGAAGTTGGTGCATCTGACAACAGAACAAGTGCGGAAGATCCGAGAAAAGATGAAAGCCATAAGAGACAGACAACAGATCTATGCGGATAAGAGGAGGAGACCTTTGGAGTTTCAGGAGGCAGACCATGTCTTCATGAGAGTCACCCTAAGAACTGGAGTTAGCAGGGCAATTCTGTAACACCCCATTTTCTTGTTTAATGTGTGGGGCATAATTTAATCATGTTTATGGAATTAATTAATTTGAGACAATTTGGCCTTAGAACGAGCTCAGAACTTGCAAAATCATGGAAGAAAGGGTCAGACCAGCGTTGTAGGAACCTGTTGGAAACACAAGAAGAGAGGTTGAATTGTGTTTTTTATAATTTTTTAAAAGCTTTTTCACAAGCAAATATCTTTTTGCAACAGATTGGACGCAACTGCTCAAAAAAACGCTGAGTACATAAACAAGAAGCTTTGGATGCATGCTAAAAAGGTTTCTTATAAAGACGATCGTTAAGAAAGCAAATTCAATCCCGAGCATTAGTTATAAATAAACGAAAGACAGAGATAAGGGATAGAAGATAACAAAGAGATATTATCCTAGTTCACTCTTAACTCAAGAGCTACATCTGGTCCCCTTTATGTGAGAGCTTTATCCACTATAACAAAACTTGTTACAAGTATTTTACACCTCTTCAAGCACAAGTATTCAACACGTCTTCAGGCAAACAACAAGTATTGTTTTTCAGACAAGTCTCTTCAGGGTCAACCAAGTTTTGGATTAAAAAGATTCTCAGTTTAAATCTAACTCATTATGTGTGAGGATATGATACATAAGAACAAGAACTCTAAAAAACAACTCTATGCAGAGAGTAAAATGAAAATATAAGATCAGAGAAAGCTTCTGAGCTTTTGTTTTTTCTTTTTGATTGCTTTTAAGCTTAGATGAATTCAGTTTCAGTAACATTCCTTCTTCAAGGTTGAGGATATTTATAGCCTTCAAGTCTTGAGCAATCTTGATTCTTCAACGATTGGCAAGAGAGCCATTCTTATGAGCAATAAATGCAAAATCCCATTGAGTCTGATAACTTGTAAGGGCTTCTGAAAAGAAGGGTAGGTTATCAGAGAGAGAGAGAGCTAAAAGTAGCTCTGACAACTTTTTCTTGTACTCGAAACTGGCTTTTGTCTTTCCTTCTTGAGGTAGTCAACTTCAATATATCAGAAGCAAACTGGCTTTATGCGTTCGAGAGTAATAAGTTATAGAGAATTATTGTCTAAGGGATATTACCCTTTTACATGAAATATAATAATTTTGAAACTATTATACTTAACATTTGCGCACTTGAAAACAGTCTAGTAAAGTAAAAACAAATTATTAAATGGGACTTTAACATAAAACACGTATACTTTACTCTGATGAGTCTTCAGACTCGGTTATGTTTCAGATACGGTTCAAAGTCCAGGAAGGACTTAGTCCATTTATCGGTTACAACAAAATGATTGATTATGCAATCAGACTCAAGGTCTGATAAGTCTTTGGACTTTATACACCTGCACACTTAGGATAAACATGTTAGGCCATAACAGATCTTTGGTTACCTAATTTAGTCTTTTGTTAATATCAATATTTTAAGGAGTTATGGACCATAATCACTTTGGTTCCAACAATCTCCCCTTTTTTGATTGAACAAAGTTTTTCTAATGAGCCAGAAGGCTCCCCCTAAGAAAGCTTATAACAAGAATAACATATTAAGCAGTATATATAAAGTATCAAAGCATCTAACAGAGCATATAAAGAATATCAATGAATTCAAGACATAAGGTTTCAGATAAACAAATATCACAATTAAATCAAATACCTAGTCTATTAATTGTTTCAATCAAATTCCCATTCTTTTTCCCCCTTTTTGGCATCAGACAAAAGGTGAAGTTGGAACATCATATTCTAAAAAATTTTAAATACAGAGAAAAAAAGGAAACTAAGAAGAATGGGAAGGAGGTGGAGGAGGTTTGGGGGGCTGTTGAAAGAAGCTCTGCATCATGGCAACCATCTGCGATAGCAGTTCTGCATTGTTAGCTTGAAGAGTAGCTGATATAAACCTCTGGACGAAATCTTGAATATCAGGAGGAACTGTAGGACCGACCTTTCAGAAGTGGCTCAGGTTGCCTCAACATTTTCTTGTCCAGGTATAACACTTAGAGCTAAAGATGGAGAGGGATTAGTAGGATGTACAATGGAGATAGGCACCGGATAAGTGCTTGGATGATCAAACTTACTTTTCTCAGAGTCTCCAACTTCCTCTTGGACCATCTTAGCTTGCGTTGGCTCTTTAGCAACAGATTCATCCCATTAAGGGTCAAAATTGGCCTTAACATTGATGCAATAGAGAGGAATCCCAAAAAGATCATCCAGAATCATGAAGGTGACATCAGAGATTCTGAATTGGCCTTAGACGATAGGAATCTCATGTTTGTCTTCTTCACTTAGACCAAACGAAGAAGCTTCGGCAACACACTACCAGATATGCCTTTCCCAAGAAGTTCTAGCATCATGATCTCCACGTTGCCAAAACAATTTCTTCAAAATACTTGGAAAGATTGAGTAGTCATCGCGAGGCATCATTCAAAACATTGGATTGAAGGCAAAGGGGTAAGGCTTCATATCTCGGTCGAGCCTTTTCTGTCCGTCCTTGTCTTTATTCATATCTAACATTGGAATTCCGGGATAGGCACGTGGAGGTACAACTCCTAGCTTTGTCTTTATAGATTTATTCCACCAGCTCTTTGGAAGATTATGAGCAATCTTGGCTTCCTTTGACATTTCCAACTCATTTTTGCAGGCATGGTAGGGTAGAAGACCCCGTACATCATAATATTATCTAAAAGCCAAGGGATGAGTAGGAATGAACTTGACATCTCTGTCCAAGATGAATTTGGTAGCCTAAAAGATATGGACCTTTGTTCACTGTAGTTTGTCCAACCATGTTTCTGCTCAAAAGGTGGAGTGATATAGTGATCAGCGCTGTAGTGGCACCACTTGAAATCTTTATCCTTGATGAGATTGAGATAAATCTTTCGAGGTGGAAACCTCTTTTGCTCCAAATGGACTAGCGAGGGTCCATGAGCAGTGTAATGTTGACTGGGGAGTGGCTCACCGGAAGGTTGGTAAGGGTGAGGGATATAACTTATAGGTGTTGGGGGGATGGGGGCTCAAATTCATAATTGGGTGGAGGTATTTGACCTCCGTCCAGTTTGAGCTTTGGTTCTCATAGAGAGGTGTGGGATCAATGTATGGAAACTTTTGTTTTGGGTAGCGAGAGGTAGGGTAAGGTGCACCAAAATCAATGAATGGTTTATCACCCCAAGGGATGAACCAGTCTTGAGGTTCAGACGTTGGTGAAGGTGTGGGTGGTAAGGTTATGTCTAATTGTTGATAAAGAGAGGAGGTGAAAGTGAGTGAGGGGATGAGGTTTGTGGATATTGGTGAGGTAAGGTTTGTGTTTGAGGGTGTGGAGGGTAGGTGGTGCCCAAACTTTGGTGAAACTCAGATACAATTCTTTCAACCACATCTGGTTGTTCAATAATAGGAACAATAATTGAACCAGATGGAGTAAGGTTTTCAGTATTACCTCCAGCAATGGACGTAGTGTCCTTCGACCTTGAGGACCTTGGCCATTTCAGAGTCAGCTTTGGCCTTGGTGCTTTATCCGGAGCTTGTTGTTTTTGAGATTTGATCACCTTGGAGATAGGTTGATCATCATTGTCTTATTCTTCAGGTACATTCTTAAGAATTATCCTTCTCTTCCCCTTCTATTGGATGGAAGGGAGAGTTGGACTGTCAGAAGGTTGGCTTTCAACGACTGGACCACCTCGCTCAGTTGAGCGTCCAGTAGCCAACGGACGATCAGAAGATTTGCCTTGCGTCTGATCTTCTTTCTTCTTCGTCTTTTGTTCTTCCAAGAAACTTGTTACAGTATCAAGCTTCATCTTAATAAGACTTAGCTTGGTGAACACAGGTTGAACCAGTCGTTCAATCCTATGAACTCCAAAGTATTTCAGCTTGCGTTCTGGGGACAGAGTGAGTAGATCATTGTAGATAAGGTGCTTGTCAAAGATCTTTGATAGTGGAGCAGCATAGGGAATGCCTTTGTTTATTCCAGACCCTTGAATGGTGGCTTTGAAAATTTCAAAGAGAAGGTGAGGAAGATTCAGTTGCCTATCCAGCAGAATATGAACTAGACAGAGCGGGTGTGCCACTAAAACAAAGTCTTTAGAGTCTGCCTTGTGAATGATATACTTGTTAAGAATTTGATGAACAACCCTAGCCTTGTCAGTCATTTTGGACCCAATTAGCTTGTCAGATATGTTCTTCAGCAAGCAACCTCTGATAGCCTGTAACGCCCCGATTTTCACGTTTTCTAATTCTTCAGTATTTTAACGTCTTTATTTTATTCGAGGTCTTAGGAATGGAAATAAAATGTTCCGAGACTATAGTAATGCTGGACGATATCGTAGGAAGCTACGATTAAGTTTTGAGTCGAAAACTCAAACGGAGTCCGGTCTGAGTTTTTACACTGACAGTATGATTTTATTGCTCAGGAGACCTCAGATGGACCCGTGAACGATACAATAAGTCTTAGAATTCGATTCTCTACGTTTTGGTTAAATTTCACAAAAACTTCAGAAAAATCACTTCCTGACCTCCGTTTGAGCAGAATCCTCAATCGGGTGACAAACGAAGCCACATATAGATTTACCGGGACTCGCCAATGGATAAGCTTGATACCACATCATCCCAGGACACTTGGGAGATTATGCCAGAGTCGTCATGACGTTCGGAAATATCTGGACGCAAAATGACCAAAATGCCCCTAACCTTAGTCTTACACTTTTACCATTTTATCCTTTTGGCAAATGACCATTTTGCCCTTAAGTGAGCTTTTTAAAGGCTGAACTCAGCCCTTCCAGCCCCTCATTCATGCACAAACAGCCCTCCTTCCACACTCCATCTTCAACCTTGAGAAACTCCATTGTTGTTCTTGAGAAAAGCTTGATTACTTGTTAGAATCACTTGATTCCTTGAGCAATCTTCCTTCATTTTTAGTTGGTGACGATTGTCAGGAGGTTCACAAACCGATCAACCGACTTTGATCTGGATATCTGCTCTTCAACAGGTATGGGGGGTGAACCTCATGACACCAAAATGGTGGTGGTGAAGATGGTTGTTTAGTTTATGTGTGGGTGAGACCCTTTGGTTTGGGTTCAACAATTAGTTTGGTTCTCTTGGACAACCTTGTATAATATTTGTAGTTTATGCTTATATGCCTTATCATGTGCTTTATGATGATGCTGTCTAGGTGAGAAAATAATGTCTTGCATGTTGAAAAACCTACTTTGATCACTAGATCAAGTATGGACTTTTGTGCTTAATTATGATGCAATGATGTGTGTTATTGTTTATCATAATTGTCTAAGTTTTGTGAGCCATAATTTGGTTAGTTAGTGAAGCAAACCTTCACATTTGTTCCTAATAGCCTTTTGGCCATGACCTTAAGAAAAGGAAGAGTATGAGTAGTTCTTGAACAATTAAGTTTTCAAGTAAGAAAAGTGCTTTAGTGGCTTATGTTTCAAAGAAAAACCATAAGTGATTTTGATCCAAAGATCAAACAAAGTTTCAATCTCAAAGTGTTCTCACCAAAGTGAAACATGTTTTATACCTTATCCTTAGTTCATCTAGTTAATCAATTGACTTAAAAATGAGACAAGCAGTGTTTTTCATGAAGAGAATCAAAATGGTTCCATAAGGTTTTCCTTTAACAAGGGTAATGTCTTGTTTCAAGGCAAATTTCGCTAAGCGAATTTACCTTCGCTAAGCGAAAACAGAGGAATTCCAAGTTGGGCATCACTGCCTCACTTTCGCTAAGTGAATTTCGCTATGCAAATTATGTTTCGCCGAGCGATGCAGAGGAGTTTCAAAGGAGGTATCACTGCCTCAATTTCGCTAAGCGAATGGAATTCCGCTAAGCGAATTTCATGTTTTCAGAAAACGCTAAAAATAGAGTAAGTGGTTCAAAAGTTGTTTCAAATCAAATGAGTTTTCAATTAAGAAGTTGTTTTGGTTTACAGAGGAGTTTTAACTCAACTCGTAAAGTTTTACGTATAAAAACCTAAGTTAAGTAATTAACTTAGAGTTGAAGACAAGGGTTAATTAAGTATGGTATGTGGTGGAACAAGACCATATACTATACCACTGATGACTTAGTACATCAATGACTTCATAAGACTTAAGTGAATCAACACTTATTTCCTTAATTGAAAGACAAGGGATTAATATCTTAGAAAGGCTCAAAGACTTATCTAAGAGGATTCTCAATCCTTATTCATAATGCTTAGGACTTGAGACATAATTCATAAGACGTAAACACAAACACGAAACGTTTTGGGTTTTGAAACAGTAGTTCGATGTACGGACCGGTGATTCGGGTCCAGGTCAATCGTTCAATTGTTTCAGTCTTGTGATAACCAGAATGAGAGAGAGATCCTAAGATTGTGCAGTTATGGGACTGTACAGTGGAAGGAATCCTGAGGCTATGCAGGTATGGGACTGTATAGCTAAGGGAAGGCATATAAGAATTTATTGGTACTACCCATACCAATAAGATTTATCTTCTTTTCTGGAGCTTAGAACATAAGAACTTTATAGTTAAGCGTGCTTGACTTAGAGTAATTATGGGATGGGTGACCTTCTAGAAGTTTCCTAGAAAGCGTGTGAGTGAGGACAAAACACACTGAAAAGACTTGTGTTGGTTTATGGGGACAGTCGGCGATTCTGAAAGCAGTCTGGATCATTCCAAAGGAGTCACGAGATATTTATCCGATGGATAAATGTTTTATCCGATGCTTAAATGTTTTATAAAACAAAGGCATGTGTAGTTCCTAAGAAAGTGAACCTTGAGGTTTATCCAATGGATAGACAATGCTTTATCGCATCTGCTTTGTGTAAGCATTGGCATTTCATGTGCATAGTTGTAAGGCCTTGAGCCTAGGAGTTGAGCTTACACCTTAATGCGGGTATGAATCTTATGGTGACGATCTTCAATGGTCTTTTTGGAGGTATCAGGGTTGGAATGGCTGACATGTGACCAGTTGGTGATTCTTCTGTGTCATGGCGAATCCATGCAATACACTGATATCCTCTACTAGATGCCGTACTTTTCATGTTTGGTCGAGAGTGTTTCCGTAAAGCCAGATACGTGCACGTTACGAATACTGTAGCATCTTGCTCATGGCTGGCAGAAACCGGAACATGTCCTCCCATTTACTCTCTCCGACGTTTTGTTGGCTCCATGGAGTAGGGGTCAGAGTAGTACCCAGTGACATTGGCATTGAGTCATATACATTGCACTGCATTGCATGGCTGTTGATGTTTACATTTACTGTTACACATCGCTGTATTGTTTAAGAATGCCTTATTTTATGCTGTTAACTGTTTAACCTGATATTATGCTGTTAACTGTTTAACATGATTTATATTGAGAACTTTAGTAAGCATGTCGGGTACGCTGTTACCTGGTGAGTCGTCCCGTTTTTGCTATTGCTGTTTTGCTGTGTTGATGAACGGGAATCTCACCCATATCTGTATATTTTCTTGCTGGTACTTGCTGTTGCTACTTGAGCAGATGGACGTGACGACGGTTCAGTCCAGCAGTTTCTTTGAGTTCGGAGAGAGACTCCTTTGTTTTTTAGTTTTGCTTTCGGCCAGGCTGTGTCGGTATCTGTAGTACCTTTTGGGAGCTACGACTCCTAGTACTTATTATTTCTTATGTCAGTTATGCATTAGACCTATGTTTGTATACAGTAATGTTGATGTTTCTGTTTTTGTTTCTGGTTCTGTATCTTATAATACAGTATGTTCTAGAAATGCATGGTGAACCTAAGTTCATTTATTAGTATTATTTACCTTTACTAATCCCATTACATCTTTGTGAAAAGAAAAGAAAAAGAAAACCGTATTTTCCGCATTAATAAATATTTTTGGCCTTATAAACGTTCAGGAATGTGACACTCAGGAAAGGGTGTTGTATAGCCTCTTGACTTCCCTGCTCATTTTCCCAATCATCCTCATTTGTTATCCCAGACTAAGCGCAACCAGTAGCATTGGAGATGGTTGTCTCTGATACTATCACCTCAGTTTTTTCAGAACTTTGTTTCTGATTTCCCTTGCGGTAACTATGGGATTCGTCCAGAATTCCCTTATTAATGCAAGGTAAATTACTGGAGAACCTTCGAAGAAACTCACCTAACCGACGACTTGGATATGAGATGAGATGTCAATCCCATGATCAGAGAAGAACTTCAAATCGAACTTGTATTCCCAGAGAATCTCAACATTCTCCACATCCAAACACTTTCCCTTTCCTTTTGTAGAACCAGAAGCAGCCATTGATGCAGAGATAAGAGGGTAGAGGTTTTTCGCATAAGGTTTTAGAGAGATGAAATTAAGGTTGAAGATGAAAACTTTCTTTGTAAAGGTTTAAACTTTTAAAAGAGCGAACTTTAAAACGATTCACTTTTATTTTCGAAATAAAATAAAAAAGAAAAGAAAAAGAAAGGTGATGCGACATGTGTAACGCCCCGATTTTCACGTTTTCTAATTCTTCAGTATTTTAATGTCTTTATTTTATTCGAGGTCTTAGGAATGAAAATAAAATATTCCGAGACCATAGTCATGCTCGACGATATCGTAGGAAGTTACGATTAAGTTTTGAGTCGAAAACTCAAACGGAGTCCGGTCTGCGTTTTTACACTGACAGTATGATTTTACTGCTCAGAAGACCTCAGATGGACCCATGAACGAGACAGTAAGTCTTAGAATTTGATTCTCTACGTTTTGGTTAAATTTCGTAAAAATTTCAGAAAAATAACTTCCTGACCTTCGTTCGGGCGGAATTCTCAATCGGGTGACGAACGGAGCCACATATGGACTTACCGAGACTCGCCAACAGATAATCTTGATATCACAACATCCCAGGACACTTGGGAGAGTATGCCAGAGTCGTCATGACGATCGGGAAAATCTAGACGCGAAATGACCAAAATGCCCCTAACCTTAGTCTTTTGCACTTTTACCATTTTTACCCTTTTGGCAAATGACCATTTTGCCCTTAAGTGACTTGTTTTAAGGCTGAACTCAGCCCATCCAGCCCCTCATTCACGAAATTTCTGCCCAAAGAAGAACACCATTGTTGTTCTTGAAGAGAAACTCCATTTTTCTTCTTGAAAAGCTTGAATCACTTGTTGGAATCACTTGATTCCTTGAGCAATCTTCCATCATTTCAAGGTAAGATCACTTCTATGATCTCTTAGCTTCTTGAATATCTCTTTATTTCAAGATCAAGATCCATTTTCATGAAAATTATTTCTTAGATCCAAAACTTTGAAAATCCATAGGAAATTGTAGAAAAATCATTTTGATGTGAGACCAATTTCTTTGAACTCACCTCATCATTCTCTACCTAAACCCAAGAGCTTATGATTCAACTCCCATCATAGCTCAAAAAGCACATTAGGGCCGAACCCTTCTTGATGATGATGAATAGTGTTTTCATCAATTTTTGATTTCTAACACTTGATTTCATTCTTAGCTTTCCTAATGCCTTTGAATCCATGAAATGGAAAACCA
Source organism: Ammopiptanthus mongolicus (assembly GCA_039655645.1). Taxonomy (NCBI): domain Eukaryota; kingdom Viridiplantae; phylum Streptophyta; class Magnoliopsida; order Fabales; family Fabaceae; genus Ammopiptanthus; species Ammopiptanthus mongolicus. Next base: position 42,939,219 of record CM077345.1, read on the forward strand.
AAACCAATTCCTAACCTTTTAACCTAGGATGGCCGAAATCCTCTTTGTTATGATTGTTGAGTTTGGTTTGATTGTTGTTTAATGTTTGATTGTTTGGTTGTTTGTAGTTGGTGACAACTATCAGGAGGTTCACAAACCGATCAACCGACTTTGATCCGGGAATCTGCTCTTCAACAGGTATGGGGAGAAGAACCTCATCACACCAAGATGGTGGTGGTGAAGATGGTTGTTTACTTTATGTGTGGGTGAAACCCTTTAGTTTGGGTTCACTTTTAATTGTTATGTTTTGTTAAGTTCTCTTCAAGAACAAGGTTGTTTTGATGAGTTTATGCTTGAGTATGTTGTAGTGTGCTTTAGCATAAGTTGATGATGATATGATTGAATGAAAATCATTTTCATGTATGTTGGAAAACCTACTTTGATCACTAGATCAAGTATGGACTTTTATGCTTGGTCATGAGACTATGATGTGTGATGGACTTGTATGTTTTGGTTATGATGTAATAAGGTGTAATTGTGGTTTGTCATAATTGGTGTGAGCTTTTGAGCTATATTTGCTTAGTTGGTGAAGCAAAGTCTCCATTTTTCATTGGAGTAGGCTTGTGGCCTTAGTAAGAGGAAAATATAAGAACATGTGTTGTTCTTGATCTAGCAAGGTTTTGATGTAACAAAACATGATTTCATAACCTATGTTTTCAAAGAGAAACAAAAGTGATTTTGATCCAAAGATCAAATGAAGTTTTAACCTTTTAAGTGTGTCACCTAAGTGGAAAATGTCTTTTCTTTAGCCATAGGTTTGTTAATCAAACTAAGTGTTTCAAAAGAGAATTAATGAAGAAGTTAAGGAAAAGTGAAAACAGGGCACTCGCCCAGCGAACCCCGTCTCGCCTCGCGAGACAGAGGGAAGATAAGGCATTCGCCAGGCTAACATTGCCTCGCCTCGCGAGACAGTGGACTAGCCCGAGCAGCAAAGATGCAGCTTCTCTGCCTCGCGTAGCGAAGTATTTCTCGCCCCGCGAACCGCCTAAGCAGTGAAGAATTGCAGCTCTGCCTCGCGACGCGAGACAATTATCGCTTCGCGATGCAGAAGGTCGGTTTGAAATACAATTCTCTGCCTCGCGACGCGAGACAATATTCGCCTCGCGATACAGAGGATTTGTATAAGGAGCAAATATAACTCTCAGCCTCGCGACGCGAAACTTCTGTTCGCCCCGCGAGAAAGGAATCACTACCTTAATTTAGCTAAGCGAATGTACTCTCGCTAAGCGAATTTCATGTTTTAGAAAATGCTAGAAGTGAAGTAAGAAGTTCAAATGTTGTTTCAAAACAAATGAGTTTTCAATCGTAAAAGTTGTTTGGTTTACAAAAGGAGTTTTCTAACTCAATCTTAAAGTTTTATGCGTGAAAAACCTAAGTTAAATAATTAACTTAGAGTTGAAGACAAGGGTTAATTAAGTATGGTATGTGGTGGAACAAGACCATGTACTATACCATTGATGACTTAGTACATCAATAAGTTCATAAGACTTAAGTGAAATCAACACTTGTTTCCTTAATTGAAAGACAGGGGATTAATATCTTAGAAAGGCTTAAAGACTTATCTAAGAGGATTCTCAATCCTTATTCATAATGCTTAGGACTTGAGACATAATTCATAAGACGTAAACACAAACACGAAACGTTTTGGTTTTCGAAACAGTAGTTCGATGACGGACCGATGATTCGGATCCAGGTTAATCGTTCAATTGTGTCTTGTGATAACTGGAATGAGAGAGATCCTGAGGCTGTGCAGGTATGGGACTGTACAGTGGAAGGAATCCTGAGGCTATGCAGGTATGGGACTGTATAGTTAAGGGAAGGCATATAAGAATTGATTGGTACTACCCATACCAACAAGATTTATCTTCTTTTCGGGAGCTTAGAACATAAGAACTTTATAATTAAGCGTGCTTGACTTAAAGTAATTATGGGATGGGTGACCTTCTGGGAAGTTTCCTAGAAAGCGTGTGAGTGAGGACAAAACACGCTGAAAAGACTTGTGTTGGTTTGTGGGGACAGTCGACGATTCTGAAAGCAGTCTGGATCATTCCAAAGGAATCACGAGATATTTATCCGATGGATAATTGTTTTATCCAATGGATAATTGTTTTATAAAACAAAGATGTGTGTAGTTCCTAAGGAAGAGAACCTTAGTGAACCTTGAGGTCTATCCAATGGATAGACATTGCTTTATCGCATCTGCTTTGTGTAAGCATTGGCATTTCATGTGCATAGTTGTAAGGCCTTGAGCCTAGGAGTTGAGCTTACACCTTGATGCGGGTGCGAATCTTACGGTGACGATCTTCAATGGTCTTTTTGGAGGTATCAGGGTTGGAAGGGCTGACATGTGACCAGTTGGTGATTCTTCTGTGTCGTGGCGAATCCGTGCAATACACTGATATCCTCTACTAGATGCCGTACTTTTCATGTTTGGTCGAGAGTGTTACCGTAAAGCCAGATACGTGCACGTTACGAATGTTGTAGCATCTTGCTCATGGCTGGCAGAAACCGGAACATGTCCTCCCATTCACTCTCTCCGAATGTTTTGTTAGCTCCATGGAGTAGGGGTCAGAGTAGTACCCAGTGACATTGACATTGAGTCATATACATTGCATTGCATTGCATGGCTATTGATGTTTATGGCTATTGATGTTTACATTTATTGTTATACATCGCTGTATTGTTTAAGGATGCCTTATATTATGCTGTTAAATGTTTAGCATGCTATTATGTTGTTAACTGCTTAACATGATTTATATTGAGAACCTTGTAAGCATGTTGGGTACGCTGTTACCCGGTGAGTCGTCCCGTTTTTACTACTGCTATTTTGTTGTGTTGATGAACGGGAATCTCACCCATATCTGTATGTTTTCTGCTGGTACTTGCTGTTGCTGTTTGAACAGATGGACGTGACGATGGTTCAGTTCAGTAGTCTCCTTGAGCCCAGAGGCGGACTCTTTTTGCTATTTTAGTTTTGTTGTCGGCCAGACTATGTTAGTTTTTGTAGTACCTTTTGGGAGCTATGACTCCTAGTACTTATTGTATTTTCTTATGTCAGTCATACATTAGACTTATGTCTGTATACAGTAATGTTGATGTTTCTGTTTTTGTTTTCTGTTTCTGTATTTATAATACTGTATGTATGTCCTAGTAATGCATGGTGAACCTAAGTTCACTTATTAGTATTATTTATTACCTTTACTAATCCCATTACATCTTTATGAAAAGAAAAGAAAAAAGAAAAATCGTATTTTTCTGCATTAATAAATATTTTCGGCCTTATAAACGTTCGGGAATGTGACACTCGGGAAAGGGTGTTGCAACATGCGCATTTACTATCTGACAAACGTTCTAGTTTTGAAAACCATAAAGTCATCATGAAAAGAAAGCTGACTTAGTTAAGGGAATGTGAATTTAATTTGCCTTGCAACAAAGATTTAGTTCATTAAATGTTATGGACGATCAAACATAAGCATGTAAAGCAAATTTATTGCACTCTATCATGTAATGGACGCATGCATTGGACGTATGATCAGTCTATAAAATGCATGTTCAAATGCTTTCTTATGAATGTAAACCTATCTTCATCTAAAGGTTTGGTGAAGTAATCTGCCCATTAATGGTTAGTATCAAAAAATTGGATTTCTAATGAAATGATGTTTAATCTCTATATGCTTAGCTCTAGAATGCAATATAGGATTTTTGAATAAATTTTTTGCAGCTGTATTATCACACATAATAGGTATGTTACTGACAAACACGTTGTAGTCTTACAACTGATGTTTGATCCATAGAAGTTGCGAGCAATAGCTTACAGCAGCAATATAGTCAGCTTCAACAGTTGATAAGGCAATTGTGCTTTGCCTTTAGCTTAAGAAGGAGACTAAATTTGCTCCAATGAAGTGTCAGCCTCCACTGGTGCTCTTTCGTTCTATACGGTCTCTAGCATAGCCAACATCACCGAATCCAATTAACCTGTACTCATCATATTTCTTATAAGGTAGACCCAAATTAGTGGAACCTTTAAGATATCTAAATATGCGTTTAACTGCTGAGAGATGAGACTCTCTAGGATCAGATTGAAAACGTGAACAAAGACAAACACTGAACATGATATCGGGCCTGGGCAAAGTTAGATATAAGAAGAAACCAATCATACCTCTTTATACCTTTTGGTTTACCTTTTTGGCTTTATCATCCTTGTTCAGTATGGACATTGGATGCATAGGAGTATTCATTGGTTTGCATTCATCCATTTCGAAGCATTTCAGAAGCTCCTTTGTATACTTCGTCTGATGTATGAAGACATCGTCCAATGTTTGTTTGACTTGTCGTCCTAGGAAGAACTTGAGTTCTCCCATCATGCTCATTTCAAATTCTCTCTGCATAACTTAGAAATCTTGGCAAAGAGATTCACCACTTGCACTGAATATAATATCATCAACATAGATTTGAGCAACAATAAAGTTATTTTTAATAGATTTTCTAAAGAGGGTAGTGTCAACTTTTCCTCTACAGAAGCCATTCTCCATTAGGCATGTGTTGAGTCTCTTATACCAAGCTCTAGGAACTTGTTTGAGTCCATATAAAGCTTTCTTAAGATTGTATACATGCTCAGGGTGGGTTTGATCTTCAAAACTCGGGGGTTGCATGACATAAACTTCTTCATTTATTAAACCATTTAGAAATGCACTTTCTACATCCATTTGATATAGCATGATGTCATGATGTGCAACATATGATAGCAAGATGCGTATACCTTCTAATCTGGCTATAGGAGCCAAAGTTTTAGTATAGTCTATACCTTCCTCTTGAGAGTAGCCTTGAGGAACTAACCTTGCTTTGTTCCTTACAACTTTGCCATCTTCATCCAGCTTATTTCTATATACCCATTTAGTTCCAATGACCGATTTGTGATTTGCCAGTGGGACCAGCGTCCAAACGTCGCTATGTTGGAACTGGATAAGCTCCTCTTGCATGGAAAGGATCCATCCTTCATCCATCAAGGCTTCGTCCACTGGCTTTGTTTCCAACTCAGAGGTCAAGGCTGAATCAGCTTGTTCTCTGAAGGTTGACCTTGTCCGGACTCTATCACTGGGATTACCAATGATTTGCTCTTCATGATGATAAGTCCTGAATTTCCAAGCACGTTGGGTATTATCCACTTGCTGAGACGTTGATGCATCTGAGGCATGTTGAGTTACGTATGATGATCCATCCTTTTTGATTGTTGGACGATCCTCCAAGCTATTTTGACTTATATCTGCAAAACATTTGTCCAGCTTTGATAATTTCTTATCAGGCTTCTTGTCATTAAACTTAACATCGATGGACTCTTCTACAACTAAAGTCCTAGAGTTATAAACTCTAAAAGATTTTGATATATTTGAATATCCTAACAATATTCCATTGTCTACGTTAGCATCAAACTTACCAAATTGATCTCTGGTATTTAAAATGAAACATTGACATTCGAAAGGGTGGAAATAAGATATGTTGGGTTTGCGTCCCTTCCACAATTCATAAGGAGTCTTATTCAAGATTGGTCTTATGTATATTCTGTTCTGAAGTAGCTGGCGGTGTTTACAGCCTCAACCCAGATGTGTTTGGAGACAGAATTTTCATTGAGCATAATCCTAGCTGTAACACCCCAGTTTTCACTTGCTTATTATAAAGTGTTGTTATATATGTTATCCTTGTTGTAATATATATGTTACGTGTTGTATGCTTGCGTTAGATGTTTAGGGACGTGTTTTGGGGTAGTTGACCTTAAACCGGGTCAGATTAGTGATCCTGACAGGGTGGCACGCCCGTGCTCCTGTGCTTCATGCTCGTGCTCTTCGCGCCCACCAGAAACGCGTTTTGGGATCTTTTGGTTAGTCCGTTTCACCCAAACCCTTTTTATATCTCTTTTGCTCGACCTAAAACTCATAGCTGTCATTCCTAAAGTTAAAACAGTCATCATCAACCTTTTCTTGGGTTCCCATTGAATCCTTGAGCGTTCCCAATCCTTGTTGGGTGTTCTTCATCAAGAACACATCTCTATGGTGTTTGCTGTTGCGTTTAGGGTTAAGCTGCTAGCTTAATGTTACTCCGAGGTAAGGTAACTAACCCTATTCGTCCTTTTTCCTTAAATCCTTTGAGTTAGTGTTGAATCATTTTCTCCCAGTCAAACCAGACTTCGTTGTTCGTGTGCCAGTGTTGTGAACGGCAACTAATAGATTAGTTCCCCAGGTATCTAATCGAGGTATGTTTATAACCCTTGTTCTAATTCCCTTCCTTGTTCTTGTTTGGGAATTAACTTATCCTTTTTGCCTTGGCGTTCTTGGTCAAAGCTCGCTGAACCTGTTGAACCTGTTTCAAGGAGTCAAGCATGGACTTCGTTTTTATTGGCTCATAAGCTGGAATCATCACTCCAGGTATGAGGAGAAGGGATTAGTATAACATATAGGTTCTAGGGTAGCGTAAGATGAGGGTTAACCGATGACCCTATTTGTGTGCTATATGCCTTAATTGTTGTATGAAGTTATTATGGTTGTTTATACATGCTGTTAATTGTTTAAATGGTTTGTATGATCTTGGCATGACGTTTATGATGTTGTTTATGATGATGATGATATGCCATGATTGTATGAGTTGGTATATTGGAACTGCTGTTAAATCTATGTTAATAAAAGACATAGGGATGTTAGTGCTAAGCCTAAACTAGGATTAGTCTAATTGGTGAGCATAAAACATAAAGATATTGATGAGGGGTGAGATTATTGCTAATGGATAAGTCAAGAACCTTAGGATTGATTGGAGTATTAAAAATCTAGAAAAGCTGCTAAGTTCCCAGATATGAGACGCTATAACAGCATTGAGCACGCCCGTGCTCTTTGCCCAGTAAAAGCCAGAACGCCCGTGTTCTCAGTAGCACACCCGTGTCGGAAAAACGAGAAAAGTGACGCTGTTTAGTACGCCCGTGCCAGTTGGCCAGCAAGCCCATGCCCAGCCAGTGCCACTGTCAGAATTAAGAAAACTTTAATGTTTTAAATAAAAAGAGATTTAATAACCTTTTGAAGTAAAAATATGACCTAAGGGATTACAAAACATGACCTTGAGGATAGTTAACGAACTAGGATAATGATATGGTAAGATGTAATAATGGAGACTTAATAAAGAGATTAATTAATGAGACAACGATGTTATTGGTAACGACGTACTGTTACCGATGTTGTTGGTTAAATCATTCTTAATGCTTAATGCTTAAGATTGGTGTTGATGAATCACCTTTGATGCTTATAGGTCAAAGTTGATAGCCTATGTTAAGTGGTGTTGATGGAGGTATTTGTCATGTTGTTTGTGTGTTAGCATTGCATGCATCATGACATGGTGTTGTTAGTTTGGGGGAAGTTACGATGATTGAGGAGTTTGTCCGAGAGTATGACGAACTGGCCGACCGCAGGGATTCATCTGAGAGTTAGGTGAATCAAGCGCATCCGTGGTTGTCCATCCGAGAGTATGGTGGATCGGCTATCCAAGGGGTTCACCCGTGAGTTTGGTGAACTACCGGCGTTGGTGCTTATTGGCCAATGTGGATATGTACTCCTAAATCGTCTTCCTGAGTTAGTTATTGGATCCACATTGCATATGGAGTAGTGGAGTAGTTATGCATCACATCGCATGTTATTAATGTGATATGATGGTATGCGTTATAATATGTATGTTATATTATGATGTTTTACGTGTTGCATGATCATCTTGCTAACTGCTCTATTACCACTTATGTTTATACTTACAGTTCCTTACTCCCTATCTGTTGTTGTTGTGTTTTGCACGTACCTTTGGTTATGCAGAGGATGGTGAGCATCCAGTTGAGGAGTGATCCCGAGGAGATCGCATGCTCATAGTATAGTCTAGTTTATGTTAGTTGTTTTCCGATGTAATATCGGTAGTGGTTACCAGCTCTGATTATGTGACATTGGGATTTGGGTTTTGTTTTATGTTTATGTTTTCCGCAGTTGTTATTATGTTAAACGTTTTGGATCATGTGGTACTTGCTACCTTATTTTAAAGTTTTTATTTTAACTTGCATGCTTTATTTTATATTTATCGTATGTGGGGTAGCGGGTGTCACATGCCCTAGCCATCTCTTGAAGAGATCGGTTCTTTCTCTCAACAACACCATTTTGTTGTGGTGTTTTAGGAGAAGAGAAATTGTGATGGATACCACCTTCATCACAAAACCTTTGGAATAGCTCATTTTCAAATTCTCCTCCATGATCACTTCGGAAATGCCTTTTTCATTTTGTACACGTTTTCAAAATTCAACAAAGACCTTGAACGACTTATCCTTGTGAGCTAGGAACATAACCCATGTCCATCTAGTATAATCATCTACTATGACAAGCCCATACTTCTTACCCCTGACAGAAGCAGGTCTTGTTGGACCAAACAAAGCAAGGTGTAGCAACTCTAATGGTCGAGGTACTAACAATGTTCTTGGACTCAAAGGAGTTCTTGACTTATTTTCCTTTTTAACATATGTCATAGAGAGTGTTCGATCTATACACAATCTTTGGTAGACCTCTTACAAGGTTATGCTTGTTTAGTCTTGAAATTAATCTCAAGCTAGCATGACCAAGTCTTTTGTGCCAAGTCCATCAATCATCCCCAACGGACACTAGGCATGATGTTGAGTCAAGCAACCATCGCACAAGAGGGGGGTGAATTGAGAGATATGAGTATTTTGAAAAAACTTTCGCAATCTTTGAGAGATTAACACAGCGGAATAAAACAATTTCAGCACAGTACAAATATTGAACAAATATAAACAAAAACATATTCAATCAAGTATAAAAGAGATAAGGATGAGAAGACTTCACACAAACAATTTATCCCGGTTCACTCATAAAACCATGAGCTACGTCCAGTCCCCAGTATTCACTGAGTTTTCTTTGATTATCAAATCAGATAACTACAGTGAGTATTCATTGAAAACCTAGCCTCTCCAGGCTCAAGTATTATTTATAACCGACCTCTTCAGGTCATTGAGTATTCTTTGCACCTAGCCTCTCTAGGCTCAACAAGTATTGTTTTTAACCGACCTCTCCAGGCTGTTGAGTATTCTTTTCACCTAGCCTTTCCAAGCTCAATGTTGGACAAAATCGCAAGTGCACGATTTCGTCGTTAAGTAATAAAAGTTCGTATCCACAGGGATTGTGACCAATTCGTAACTATACCAACGATGTACTAATTGAACTATTGACGAAGACTATTAGTGTTTGAAGTGTGTAACTCGTGTTCAACAATAAGAAAATGACTGACAAAATATGTAATTTGGATATTAAGGAGAATAAGGTGACTAGGGCTCGAATCCCTTTGTCTTACCCTTTACGCTCTTGAATTCTATTCCAATGCAAGCAATGATAACGTATTTGAGTTTAAATCCTCTAAATTAGATTAACGAAAATTCCTTTCCTCTTAATCCCTTTAATTCAACCAATGAGCCCTAATCCCTTAGGTTCCTATTAATCAAATCAAGCATAAAGGATATGGATTCATACAAACTCATACCAACTAGAATTATATTCCTATAACCCTATAGATATGTCAAATTATCCCAAAGCACGTTTCAACCTCAACTTCCCAATTGATGCTGAAACCCTAGTTCAACCCCATGGTGATCAAGCATAGAATTGCATTGAGAAAAGAGATAATTGATCAAATGACATACATCAAACTTGCATTGAAAGTTCTGAATTCAATTACATAAAAGGATCCACAAAGTTCATTTTACCCTAGTACAAAGGAATTAGTTCCTCATGGAAGAGATGGAACCAAGCAATTGAGATGAAAAAATCGCTAAAGCCTCCATTGATTCCTCAAAATAGACTTTGATCACTTGTTCTTCATTCCATTCCCCCAAAATCCAACCCTAGGCCAATTTTTTTTAAGCCTATTTATAGTTTTAGACCAAATAGGGTTGACAAACTCTCCAAATTAAGTCAAAAACGCGAAATTCCAAGTCAGAAGCGAACCGCAGCACGGCCGTGGATCCTGGCACGGCCTGGCCATGCTGCTCTTAAAGTACAAAGATAAAAATCAGTGCAGCCCGACACGGGCGTGGTTTTTAACACGGCCTGGCCGTGGAATTCACTGTTTGTGCAATTTAAATTCCTTCATGTCCACTAAGGCACGGCCGTGGCCTAGGGCACGGTCAGGCCGTGTTGCTCCTAAAACTTGCCATCTTTTAGTGCTTTGGCCACCGTGTTGGTTGTAACGTCCATCTACGTGTATTAGCTCTGCTTTCCTAGGCCCAAAAACCTTCCTTTCTGCACAATCGACTCAAATCAAGTGCATTATCTATACTAATAAAAAATGCATGAGAACTATGGGTAAAAACCACTAAAATGACTATCATGCAATGCAAAACTAACAACAAACTATATGCCATAATGAACGCGTCAAATTACCCCAAGCTTAGAATCTTGCTTGTCCTCAAGCAATTTCAGTGGCCACAGAAAAGCATAGAAACAAGAGATGCACTTATACGGCGGACCCCGAGATAAAGACAACTTCAAGTAATAGGCTAAAGGCTAAATAAGACAATAGGGATAACCAAAATCAAGTCCAATTAGAGAATCAGGCTCTCTGAAATCATGTCTCTCACTGATAGGGGCACTCTCCTTACCACTCTCAAAGTGTTTGAAGGTTATGACAAATCGTTCAAATCTATCCATGAAAGTGCTCTACCATAGGCTTGACTATTAACCAAATCTCAGCAAATAATTAATGAAAACACACAAGAATCAAAAGGTCTTCACAAGGTTGTAACGTGGCCAATGCAAGGTAGGATAAAACAAGAAAAAGGAAAATTCAAGGGCTAGAATAATGAACAAGTAAAACAACCCTTTTAAAGCAGCATAAGCGGAGCAATTCATTTTTCCCTTCTGCTTTCAACACCACTTTTTTTTATTTTTTTTATTTTGCTCCTCTTCTGTTATTTCACTTTATTGTATATTTTTTTTTTTTTTTCTCCCCATTTGAGATTTTTTGCAGTAATTACTGGGAAAGAGTTGAACTAGCAGAAGAGGTCCAAATTTCAAGCACCGCCTAATACACACAAGATTCACAACTAATTGCTCCCTTAGACCTGCTTTAAAAGGTACTGTAACATTTAGCAAGCACAAGGGTACCAAGAAAATTAATTTCATTTCAGGCTCAAAAGGGGCAATTAGAGGAAGTTTTCATTCAACAAACAGAGGCTTGAAACATGCCTAAATTGCCTTAATCATATTCAAGTGAGTTGACAAAAATTTTCAACTTTTGAAATGGTTTGAAGTGAAGTTCTAGAGAGCACAATCAGGATGGACACACTCATACAAGGAGAAGGGGCATAAAAACATGATGAATTGCAACCCCAATACAAGCTCAAGTCTCACATTTAGAAGTTAAATTCAGTGAAAAACATCAAGTCATAGCGCCACATGCTAATCAACAACTTATCAATTGACTATCCCTATACTTATTAAGAACGCAACCTTTAAGCCCATCACAAAAGAAAATAATTGGGTTCCGATTCGTTGCAATCTCAAATTTCAAAACGATTATAGCACACATGCCAAAACACAAGAGGATAGCGTAACAATTTGGGGGATAAAATGATGCGAACAAACAATAATTATCACAAAAATGCAACGCTAAAATGAAATGCAAGACTAACATGCAAAACTAAATGCAAAAATTTAAAACGCCCTACCCCAAGCTTAGGAATTGACATTGTCCCCAATGTAAACAACTAAACGGAGATAAGGATGATGCAAAGGAGGGACTCACCGTGGGGGGGGGGAGGAGGAAACTGGCCAGGATACTGAGGAGGTGCCAGTTATACATTGCAGAGACCATGTCCTGGATGTTGTGGACAGTGTTGTCCAGACCAGTCAGCTGGGCCCTTTGAGCAGCCATCTCTTCGTGAAGGGCAGCATAAGAGCCGGGAGGTGGCTGATGGGAAAGTGCTGTGAAGAACGGGCACGGGTGCCTCAGGTACCTCCTCTTGAAGGGGTTCAGGTTGCGGGCCTCCGAGAAAATTCCAATTCCTCGAGTGGTGTGTTCCGGGTCAGGTAAAGGATGGGTTTCCTCTGTATCAGGGAGCACCAAACAGTAACATTGGCTTTCCTTGACTATCATTCTCATTGCCAAGCAGGCCTCCATATCCAAGCGTTTGCTCCCACGAACAATTGGGAGGCCAGAGGTTTGATACCCAAGAGCCACAACAATAGGGGTGATTAAACCGCCAATAACAATTTTACCAGCTGAAGCTTTCCCTACTTTAACCATGTGAGAAATGAGATGAGAGCCCGCATCTAGCGGAACTTCGGGGTGCAACAGCATATTCCATAAAAACAATAGTTCCGACTGACGGACAACGCCGTCACTATCTCCTCGGCCAAACAAAGTGTTCGACATGACTCTGTGAACATAGCGAAAACAAGGGTTGCGCAGCTTGGAAGATTTTGATGAGGAAGAGTCATAGGTGTCATTTGCTGTGAGTTGGTTCCACATAGCTCTTGTAGAAAATTCATTTGGGACCGTCCGTTGCCCGCCATAAGGAAAGCCATATATATCATTGAATTGGCTCAATGACAAGGTATGCTCATTATTGAATAACCGAAAGGTTATCAAATTGTCATGGTGATCCGGTGGCCAACCCTCCGCATACAAAACAATGGCATTCACAGAAGATAGGAACTCCAGAGTAATTTTGGCATGGGTAAAATTTTTGAGTCCCACAAACTTTGTCCAACCAACATTTACAAATAAGTAATGGACATCATCTAACAACCCTAGAGTGTCTAAAGCATGTTCATCCATATAACGGGTCGGGACAATATTTCTGGCAACCAGAGAATGATACCTTGCCTCGTGGACATCGTCCCGAAACTGAATGCCATGAGGATTTTTGGTGACTTTTTTCTTCCCCTTGCCTTTCCCCCTGACCAATGTGGGTTCCTTGGTGTCTGAGGCGTCACCCCTCTGCCTCTTTGACGCCATTTGGCCCTGTAATCAGACCACACAACAAGCACAAACACACTGGTAAAGTGAGAAAAAAAATAAAAATAAAAGATAAAAAAAAGAAAAGGGGCCTGGCGGGTGGCCTATGTGAGGGGAGGACAAGGTTAAGAGGAAGAAGGAGGGGGGGCGTGGCTGAGATGGCAGGGGGTGGAGAGGAGGAAAGACGAGGAAGGAGGGGCCGCGAATGAAGAATGGGGAGAAGAGGTGTGCGACAGGAAAGAGAAGGAAATGGGGAGGAGCGGGGTTTAGGTTGAAGAGGAGGTGGGGCTGGCGGCTGAGCTGGGATGGTGGTGGAGACGAGTGGGAAATGGTGGAGAGGGGGGAAGGGAATGTGGAAGAAGGAGGGGGAAGATGGAGGACGCGAATGGAGAGGGAAAGAGGAGCTGTGGTGGAGCTGGGATGGTGGTGGGTGGCTCGTGCGGCTGAGCTGGAGAGAAAGAGGGAATAGGGTATGAAGAGGAAAGGGACGGCTGAGGGTTTAAAAGAAGGAAGAAAGGTCGAGACACGGCCGTGTCTTATAGCACGGCCCAGCCGTGTCTCACTGGGAATGCCTTGTTGTTAACTGAAGCACGAACACGGGCATGCCCTTGGGCACGGCTTGCCCGTGGAATACACTGTCTCCCCCCTTTTTGTTTTTTTTTTCTTGAGGCACGGCCATGTCCTCACACATGGCTTGCCCGTGTAATACACTGTCTCCCCCTTTTTGTTTTTTTTCTTGAGGCACGGCCGTGTCCTCACACACGGCTTGCCCGCGGAATACACTGTCTCCCCTTTTTTTTTTTAAAAAAACTCTTCTACACCTTGGGTTGCCTCCCAAGAAGCGCTTCTTTAACGTCACTAGCTTGACGCATGATGGCATGCTCAAGGCTCTTGCAAGACTAGAGCAACCTTTGCCCTGTGAAGCTCTCCTCCAAAATAATGCTTCAATCTTTGACCATTCACCTTGAACGATCGTTGAGATGAAGGCTCCTCCACCTCTACTGCTCCATGTGGCATCACTTCTTTAACTACAAAAGGTCCCGACCACTTGGACTTGAGTTTTCCCGGGAATAACTTCAAACGAGAGTTGAACAATAACACTTACTGCCCAGGAGAGAAAGTTCTTTCTGCAATGTGCTTATCATGATAAGCTTTAACCTTCTGCTTATAGATTGAGGCATTCTCATAAGCATGCAAGCGCATCTCATCCAACTCATGCAGCTGCTGAATTCTTTTCTCTCCAGCCAAAGTTGCATCAAAATTTAGGAACTTCAAGGCCTAAAATGCCTTATGCTCAAGCTCAACTGGCAAATGACAAGCTTTGCCATAAACCAGCTGGTAGGGAGACATCCCCATTGGGGATTTGTAAGCGATCCTGTATGCCCACGAAGCATCATCCAGCTTATGGGCCCAGTCTTTCCTTGAGGCACTCACTGTCTTCTCAAGTATCTTCTTAATCTCCCTGTTTGACACTTCAGCTTGCCCATTACTCTGAGGGTGGTAGGGAGTGGCAACCTTGCGCTTCACATCATACTTTTTCAACACAGCCTCCAATTTTGAGTTGCAAAAATGCGAACCACCATCACTGATTAAAACTCTAGGGACCCCAAACCGAGAAAAGATGTTCTTCTTTATGAATTTCACCACAGTCTGAGAATCACTTAACTGAGTTGCCACTGCCTCTACCCACTTTGAGACATAGTCCACAGCTAACAAAATATACTGGTTAGAAAATTATAGAAAAATCCTTTTAATGTGAAATCAATTTCTATGATCTAGTCTTATCATCCTTTATTACAATCCAAGAGCATGTAATCAAATAACATGTCTAGCTATTTGTTTCTAATGGGTCCGAAACCTAGATTTTGGAAAGTTAAGAGTTTTGACTTCAAGTTTTTGTATGATGAAACTTGTTCTAGTGTTATGCATGCTTAAGGATCATTCATCCAAGAGTTAGAAATTTTTAGACATCTCTAGCTTATTTTTATATAAAAGGCCGAACCCTAACCTTGATTGGTTGGATGGGTTTTAGTTCAAATCTTTGGTAAATGGTTATGTATTATGTCTTTATCGTGCGTAAGGATCATTAATCCAAGAGTTAGTAAAATTTTAACATGATTAGCCTAATTACTTAGTGAAGGGCCGAACCATAGCCCACCTCTACTTGATGAGTTTGGTTGGATTTTATTAATTTCTGATTGTGATTTGTTGTGAAGGATTAGACCACTACAAGAAAACAGCTAATTACCGAAGGCCAGGCCGTCGGTAATCACCAAAAACCGTCGGTACCAACACATTTGCGATGGATTTCCGACGGCATATTATCCGTCGAAAAGAGGCTTGTCGGTAACTATTACCGACGGTCTAGCCGTCAATAACTTTACCGATGGTCTACTTTACCTACAGCTCGACTGTTACTAAAGTTACCAACGGTCTGTCGGTAAAGTTACCGATGGTCTACGGCTAGACCGTCGGTAAAGTGTTGATGGTCATTCCCGACGGTATAATTCTTTTTTAATTTAAATTTTAATTGATTAACAATTATTATTCAATTATATTTTATATTCATTAAATATTTTTCTTTGTTATTAATTATTTATAAATATTAATTAAATAAATAGTGCAAAATAAAATTAAAAATAACATTAAAACATTTAAAATTATATCCAAATAATAAATGTTTTTACAATACATAGAAATATAAATAAAAAAACTAATATGAAAATCTAATAATCCCTATCATAATGATGAGGAGGAGACCGGATAAGATCATCGAAAGAGTCCTCATCATCGTTGGCCCTGGTGCGACTGGTCGGCTGATCTGGATGGGGGGGCTACTGCCGAGGGGGCTGTTGGTGCATTTGTTGTATGCTCAGTAGCATCTGCTCCATCCGACGCTCACGTTCCTCGGCAAGCTGCTCACGCTCCTCGGCACACTGATCACACTCCTCGGCACGACGCTCGGACTCAGCCAATCTCCGCCTCAGCTCAGCAATCTCCCGATCAGCGCGGCGACTGGCTCCGATGGATGCTATGGTGCTATCCAAGCTCGAAGATCCTTTCCGATAGTTATCAGAAAGGTCTCCTACACCGTAAAGACGACCTTTCTTCTTGCCGCCAACAACCTCAGACAAACATGCAATGCAAGCCGCTGCTACTCCTCGGGCTCAAGTGGGGTGGAGGAAGTTGTTGTTGCCTAAGACATCCTCTCCTCGAACTCCTCCTGTTTTGCACAATCAAACAAATTAATGAAGACTATATATAATAAAACCATACATTTCAAAACTATTAATAAATGAGGCATTACTTTAGTGCATGTAACCTCCCAGTTTCTCTAGACTCTGATCGAGCTGGTTAACCTCGAGCGGGGCTTTGGATGATTGTGTGGTTTGTTGTGTTTTGGTTTGAGACCTAGTCTTACGCTTAGGAATTGATGACAACCAACTGGTGAGGTTGCCTTTTGAAGATCTTATGGTTGAATTCAAAGCATGATAATTTCGTGCTCTTCTTATATGAATAAAATGAATCAACATAAAAGTGAAGAAAGTAAGAAAATGGAAAGAAAGAGATGATGAAGGCGCCACAAACCAAGAAGGTTTGATAAGCCAAGTGATGTTCGCCACAAGAACCTTGGATTCTTGATAAGAACTAAGTTTGGTTCAACCAAGAACCTAGGAGAAACAATTCTCACTCAAATGGAATTTGATCCAAAATAACATCAAAGTTGTATTTCTCAAGGTTTTAGGTGCATACATATAATAGTCATCCAACTCTTGGCATCCAAAGACAAGGCATAACCCCCACTTTGAATGGCCTAATTCCTAACTTGATGACCACTAAAACAAAATCAATTCAGCCCCCAAACCCATTCATACAAGCCTACCCTTCCTTCTTCATGGGTGGTTACACTTTGTTTGTCAAATTAAAAGTGTAACACTCTAACAATTGAAAGCAGCCCATCAAGCACTCATAACTCACCATCAAGCAATTGAATTCAGCCCCAAGACACTCAATGTCACGCCTACCACTTGTTCTTCATGGGTGGTTACACTTTGTTTGTCAAATTAAAAGTGTAACACTCAAACAATTGGCGGCAGCCACCAAGACACTCATAACTCAACATGAAGCAATTGAAGTCAGCCCCAAGCACTCAATGTCACGCCTACTTCCCCTTCATGATGGGTGGTTATACTTTGCTTTGCAAATTAAAAGTGTAACACCCATAACTTACAATTTATTGACTCAACTTAATGAGGAGTTTCTTATAGCATGCAAGCTAAAGATTCCCTCCCCAAGACTCTCTAATTCACGTGTAGCTTCATGGAAAATATGGGCTAGACCTTCATGCAACTCTTAGTGTAGCCCACTATTAGAGAATGCCCAATTGGATCCACACACATAACCCATTACACTTCATTGAATTGAAAAAAAAAAAAAACAACAACTATGAAAGCAAAGTCACGCCCCCTTGTCATCATTATGGGCCTCTAATTGACTAAGATAAGTCACCATCTTGGGCTCCATTCCTTCTAGACCTGAAGTTAGGCTTCCTTCCATAAAGGTGGTCACCATTTGTTCTAGGACTTCTTGGGCTTTCTTGGTTCTTGATCTGGTCATAGGCCCACCAAGTCCTTGAAGTGCCTCTTGGTCCATACTCCTTATTGGGCTCATATCATCCCCTCCTTCTTTAGGTGAATTCGACCTCGAATTGAATTCTTCATCACCTACATCAAAAAAAGATAAATTAGCCACATTGAAAGTAGCACTTATTCCACCATGCTCACCAGGAAGATCCAACTTGTATGCATTATCATTAATCTTGGCCACTACTTGAAATGGCCCATCTCCTCTTGGCTGCAGTTTAGATTTCCTTTGGGAAGGAAACCTTTCCTTCCTCATTTGAACCCATACCCAATCTCCGGGCTCAAATACCACCTTCTTCCTTCCTTTGTTGGCTTGTCTTGCATAGCTTTGGGTCCTCTTTTCAATTTGGACCTTCACTTGCTCATGTAACTTCCTCACATATTTAGCCTTGGCCCTACCATATTTATCCTTTAAAATTGAAGAGTTAGGCAATGGCAATAAATCAAGAGGAGTTAAGGGATTAAAACCATAAACAACCTCAAAAGGAGAATATTGAGTTGTGCTATGAACAACCCTATTATAAGCAAATTCCATATGAGGCAAACACTCCTCCCAAGACTTAATGTTCTTTTTAATCACAGCCCTTAAAAGGGAAGAAAGTGTTCTATTCACAACTTCAGTTTGCCCATCCGTTTGAGGATGGCAAGTAGTGGAGAAAAGAAGCTTTGTACCTAGCTTTCGCCACAAAGTCCTCCAAAAGTGACTTAGGAACTTGGTGTCCCTATCACTAACAATACTCCTTGGGAGACCATGAAGTCTCACCACTTCCCTAAAAAATAAGTTTGCCACATGACAAGCATCATCAACTTTTTTACATGGAATAAAATGTGCCATTTTGGAGAACCTATCCACCACAACAAAAATGGAATCTTTACCATTCCTTGACCTAGGCAATCCCACAACAAAATCCATAGATAAGTCTATCCAAGGAGAGTCAGGAATAGGTAAAGGAGCCTAAAGTCCATGGGGCATCACTTTAGATTTTGACTCTTTACATACAATGCATTTTTCACAATATTTTTACACATCATGCTTCATGTGAGGCCAATGAAAATGTTCATGCAACATGTCTAAAGTCTTTTGGACCCCAAAGTGCCCCATTAATCCCCCTTCATGCGCCTCTTTTAAGAACAATTCCCTTATAGAGCTTTTAGGCACACATAAACGTTTTTCTTTGAACAAAAATCCTTGGTGCCTAAAATATCCATTTTGGGATGAATGCACACAATTAGAAGAGATATGAGAAAATTCCTTATCATGCTCATACAATTCTTTAATGCATTCAAGACCCAACAACTTTGTCTCAAGGGTAGAAAGTAAAGAATACCTTCTTGAAAGTGCATCCGCAACAACATTGGCCTTACCCTTTTTGTGTTTCACCACATATGGAAATTGTTCAAGAAATGCAACCCACTTTGCATGTCTTTTATTTAACTTTCCTTGCCCTTTCAAATATTTCAAAGACTCATGATCACTATGAATGACAAATTCTTTGGGCAAAAGATAGTGTTGCCAAGTTTGCAAAGCTCTTACTAAGGCATACAATTCCTTATCATAGGTGGGATAATTAAGGGAAGCTCCACTTAATTTCTCACTAAAATAAGCAATTGGATGCCCCTCTTTCATCAAAACAGCCCCAATACCAACATTTGAAGCATCAAATTCAATCTCAAAAGATTTAGCAAAATTAGGCAAAACAAGTATTGGTGCATGGGTGAGCTTTTCCTTAAGTTCTTTGAAAGCATGTTCTTGTTTCTCCCCCCATTTAAACTCAACATTTTTTTTGACAATTTCATTAAGAGGTGCAGCCAAGGTGCTAAAGTCCTTAACAAACCTCCTATAAAAACTAGCCAAGCCATGAAAACTCCTCATATCACTCACATTTTTGGGGGTTGGCCAATCTTGAATGGCCTTAATTTTCTCTTTGTCAACATGGACCCCTTTAGCATTTATCACAAATCCAAGAAAAATCACATGATCCACACAAAAAGTACACTTTTCCAAATTAGCATACAATTTTTCTTTTCTTAATACAAGCAAAACAGCCCTTAAATGTTCATGATGTTCATCTAAGTTTTTGCTATATATCAAGATGTCATCAAAATACACCACAACAAACTTGCCCAAAAATTCCCTCAAAACATGGTTCATAAGCCTCATAAAAGTGCTAGGTGCATTTGTTAAACTAAAAGGCATTACCAACCATTCATACAAACCATATTTAGATTTAAAGGCAGTTTTCCATTCATCCCCCTCCCTTGTTCTAATTTGATGGTACCCACTTTTCAAATCAATTTTAGAAAAAACACAAGCACCATGCAATTCATCAAGCAAATCATCAAGTCTAGGGATAGGATGTCTATACTTAATTGTGATGTTGTTCACGGCCCTACAATCCGTGCACATCCTCCAAGTCCCATCTTTCTTTGGCAATAAAATTATCGGGATAGCACATGGACTCAAACTTTCTTGCACCCAACCTTTTTGTATCAACTCCTCCACTTGTGTTTGGATCTCTTTAGTCTCTTGTGGATTGCTCCTATAGGCTGGCCTATTGGGCAATGATGCACCCGGAATGAGGTCAATGTGATGCTCAATTCCTCTAAGAGGGGGAAGGCCATGTGGCACTTCCTTAGGAAAAACATCATCAAATTCCTGCAAAAGATTTTTGACACCACTAGACAAAGAATTATCATTAGGAATTTTAGTATTTAAATAAAATTCCTTACAAGAAAGTATGTATAGGGGCTGCCTTGAAATTAAGGCACTCTTCACCTCACTCTTTGTTGCAAGAAAACTCTCTTTACTCTCTTTTTCCACTCTATTTTTCACTTCCTTTTTCTCATGATTTTTTTTTTATTTTTCTTCACTTTTTTTCTCAATTTCTTTTTCACCCTCTTTTTCTTTTCTCTCTTGCTCTCTCTTTTCTCTCATTTTTATTTGATCCTTATTAACTTGCTTTGGCGATAAAGGAGAAAGTATGACCTTTCGGTCTTGATACATGAGAGTATACTTATTTGAGAACCCATCATGGATGGCCTTCTTATCATATTGCCAAGGCCTTCCCAACAACAAGTGGCTTGCCTCCATAGGCACCACATCACAAAGAACACTATCCTCATACTTCCCAATTGAGAATGGGACCTCCACTTGTTTGTTCACCACCATTTCTCCTACCTCACTTAACCATTGAAGCCTATATGGTCTTGGATGTGCTTTAACTACAAGATTTAGTTTTGACACTAATCTAGTACTTACAACATTGGCACAACTTCCTCCATCAATAATTAAAGAGCATACCTTTCCTTGAATTACGCATCTAGAATGAAAGATATTCTCCTTTTGGCTTGCTTCATGTTCTTTCACTTGACTCCCCAATAGCCTCCTTACCATAAGCAAATCACCATCTGGCATGAACACATCTTCTTCACTTTCCTCCCCACTTGAAGCCTCGGATTGTGATACTACTTCACCATTCATGGTCACCATAGTTCTCTTTGTTGGACATTGGGCGCCTATGTGCCCATGGCCAAGGCATTTGAAACACTTTACTTCACGGCTCCTAGTGGTTGTCTCCATCGGTTTCTTGCCTTGAGAGGTTCTCACGGCTTCTTTGGTTGGTGCACCCTCCTTCTTTTGCTTGTCCTTCCAATTTGATGATAGAAACTTTGAAGAAGAAGAAGAAGAATATTTGAACTTCCTCCTCTTAATTTGTTGCTCCACCTTGATTGCTTGTTGCACCAAATCTTCAAGCTCCACATAATTTTGTAATTCTACTATGTCTTGAATATCTTGATTCAAGCCATGTAAGAATCTTGCCATGGTAGCCTCCCTTTCTTCTTGAAAATTTGACCTAAGTAAGGCCAACTCCATCTCCTTGAAATATTCATCTACACTCTTGGTCCCTTGGGTAAGTCTTTGCAATTTGTTGTGAATGTCCCTTTGGTAATGATTTGGGACAAACCTCTTCCTCATGACATACTTCATCTCCTCCCAAGTGTCTATAGGCTCCCCTCCAAGTCTCCTCCTCTCTTTTTGTAATTGGTCCCACCACACAAGAGCATACTCTTTGAACTCAAGGGCGGCTACTTTCACCTTCTTGCCTTCATTGTAAGAATTACAATCGAAGACTTATTCTATCATTAGCTCCCACTCCAAGTAAGCCTCCGGATCGTTCTTCCCAAGAAAGGGAGAAACTTTGATTTTGACCCCCTCAAGCCTTTCATCACGCCTCCTTTCTCTATGTCCTCCTCCTCTATGCCTTCCTCTTCTAGGCCTTCCTCTTTCACTTTCATTGCCACTAGGCTCATCATTTTGAAGGTTGGCAAGTTGTTGATCATAGTTGGTTTGCATTGTCTCCATTTGCCTTTGAAGGGCTTGCATTTGAGTAGTCATTCGTACAAAAAGTACCGCGGACCTTGGTGAAAGTGGTGGACTATCTTCATTGTTTGCCATGATTTATGTTTCCTCACTACACTCCCTCACTTGTCACACAAATGAATTTCACTCTTTTGGCTTTTTCCACACAAGAAGTAAATTTGTACTCTTGCCTTTTTCCTCTCAAATGTTCTCCTTTAGTTCTTAGAGGAATCAA
Source organism: Ammopiptanthus mongolicus (assembly GCA_039655645.1). NCBI lineage: Eukaryota > Viridiplantae > Streptophyta > Magnoliopsida > Fabales > Fabaceae > Ammopiptanthus > Ammopiptanthus mongolicus. Next base: position 42,961,531 of record CM077345.1, read on the forward strand.
ACACAAAACACAAAAGCACCAAAATTCAAGTAACAAAAATCACAAAACTTATCGAAAAAATGAAGAACAAAGGCTAGAAAAGAAAAGGTTTACAAATAAGAAACAAAGGAAGAAGGGAAAAATTTTCAAGATACAAATTGCTCAAGTGAAACTTTCTCTTCTCTTTTTTTTTTTTTTTTTTACATGAATTTCCTTTTTTTTTTTTATATAACTTGTTGAAGAGAATTACTCTTGAAACTTTGTTTTTGGAGCAATACACAATAACCACGAATTTTCCCTTCAAGAAAAGATCAAAGTAACTTTTGTTTTTGGTTTTGAGAAGAAAAGAAGAAAGAGTAGAAGATGAAGAAGAAAATAGAATCAAGAACACAAACAAAAATTCAACGAAAGCCTAAGCTTTGATACCACTTGATGACAACCAAATGGTGAGGTTGCCTTTTGAAGATCTTATGGTTGAATTCAAAGCATGATAATTTCGTGCTCTTCTTATATGAATAAAATGAATCAACATAAAAGTGAAGAAAGTAAGAAAATGGAAAGAAAGAGATGATGAAGGCGCCACAAACCAAGAAGGTTTGATAAGCCAAGTGATGTCCGCCACAAGAACCTTGGATTCTTGATAAGAACTAAGTTTGGTTCAACCAAGAACCTAGGAGAAACAATTCTCACTCAAATGGAATTTGATCCAAAATAACATCAAAGTTGTATTTCTCAAGGTTTTAGGTGCATACATATAATAGTCATCCAACTCTTGGCATCCAAAGACAAGGCATAACCCCCACTTTGAATGGCCTAATTCCTAACTTGATGACCACTAAAACAAAATCAATTCAGCCCCCAAACCCATTCATACACGCCTACCCTTCCTTCTTCATGGGTGGTTACACTTTATTTGTCAAATTAAAAGTGTAACACTCCAACAATTGAAAGCAGCCCATCAAGCACTCATAACTCACCATCAAGCAATTGAATTCAGCCCCAAGACACTTAATGTCACGCCTACCACTTGTTATTCATGGGTGGTTATACTTTGTTTGTCAAATTAAAAGTGTAACACTCAAACAATTGAAGGCAGCCACACTCATAACTCACCATGAAGCAATTGAAGCCAGCCCCAAGTACTCAATGTCACGCCTACTCCCCATTCATGATGGGTGGTTATACTTTTCTTTGCAAATTAAAAGTGTAACACCCATAACTTACAATTTATTGACTCAACTTAGTGAGGAGTTTCTTATAGCATGCAAGCTAAAGATTCCCTCCCCAAGACTCTCTAATTCACGTGTAGCTTCATGGAAAATATGGGCTAGACCTTCATGCAACTCTTAGTGTAGCCCAGTAATAGACAATGCCCAATTGGATCCACTCACATAACCCATTACACTTTATTGAATTGAAAAAAAACAAAAAAAAACAAAACAACAACTATGAAAGCAAAGTCACGCCCCCTTGTCATCATTATGGGCCTCTAATTGACTAAGATAAGTCACCATCTTGGGCTCCATTCCTTCTAGGCCTGAAGTTGGGCTTGCTTCCATAAAGGTGGTCACCATTTGTTCTAGGACTTCTTGGGCTTTCTTGGTTCTTGATCTGGTCATAGGCCCACCAAGTCCTTGAAGTGCTTCTTGGTCCATACTCCTTATTGGGCTCATATCAGGAATAGGCTTGAACAAGGTTGGAAGTGCCTAAGGCGTAAAACGAGTAACTGAGGAAGTCAGAAGGCTAGAAGTTCTTTTCTCGCTGTGGTTGACGCTCAAGCGTTTTAGGACTCCACGCTCAAGCGTTGAGATGCTTTTGGGTGGGAGGAGTTGGACGCTTCAGCGTGCTGAGCTCGCTGAGCAGCTGGTCTGAGTTTGGATGCATGTGAGACATGTGTCAGGACAGGGAGCAGGCATAGTGGACTAGGTCCCACACTCAAGCATGGAGGGATCCCAAGCTAGAGCGTGGCAATGCTCAAGCGTGCAGTGTGATGAACGCTTAAGCGTGGACAGCAGAAACAATAAGTGGAGCTTCCAATTTCATCTTCTCACTTGCACGAAACTTGGTGAGTTTTATGGGTTTAGTGAGAGAGGCTCTGAGGTTTTTAGAGATATAAAGCTTGTTTTCAAGGCGATCGAAGTACCGGAACGCGATTTCGACTACACCGTTGCAATCGCAGCCAAGTTTTACACAACTCCAGCGGATTAGTTTTTCGATTCGCCCCAGGTAGACTCAAACCCCTAACACGCGTTCTTGGTGCTTGTCCTAGGGCTAACACTATTGTGCGTATGTTGTGCTCGTGATTAGGGCAAAGTTCATGCTCGCGGTGGTGCGAGATTGAGAGCTTGGGGCCGCGGCTGTGAGGGGAAATTCGTGGCTGCCTTGGGCTGTTCTTGAAGGAGGGCTGCGAGCTTGAGGAAGGAGGAACGAGCCGGTGATCGCATGGATTTGCATGCCGACAGTTCAGGTGGGGAGAAAGAGTACTGCTGCCGTCGGGAAGGCAAGAGTAATGTAGTTATGATTTCTGCTATGCGTAGGGAAGCCCTAACCCTACTAGTGGTTGAGCCCTGATAAAGTATCTAGACCCTAGGTTTAGCTTACTTTGGGCTATCACCTTTAAGTTTGGAAACCCTAGGCTAGTAAACTTTTGAGTAAGGATGTTTGACTTCGTATGATTGTATGCTACTGCTTGTTGTTGTTGCTATCGGTCTAAGTGCCTATATGCTGCTACATGCTATAGTTGATGTTATTTCTGTTGTTAGTATGTTGTATGCTATATTGTTGAGCGTTGTGGCGGAATGCCATAGAATTAAGTTTGGCTGTGAGCCGTGTTGCTGTCGGGTTGATACCGTGGATGGTGCCGTTGCTATTATGCTGACTTCTTGAGGCTGTGGTCGTGTTTGTTTGAGCTGTGGCTCATGGACGAATGGCATCGAGGCTGTGGCCGTGTGGATGCAGTGGCATCGTGTTGTTTCCGGTTGAGAGCTTAGGTGTGAGATCCGGTATCAAGCCCGTTATGGATGTTTGCTGCATATCATCATCAGCTGCCAAGTGACGAGGCCGTATGGTAGGTAGTATGGGCTACCAACATCATACGAGGTTAGCGGTACCTGAGTGCGGGTACGAAAAGTAGATGGGGCGGTCAAGTGAGTGGCCTTGGGGATGTTGCCGGTCTCGGGAATAGTTTATAGTGACGGATGAGGTAGCTCCTATCCTGTCGTGACGCCCGATCCAGTCCGCTTTGTTCGACTAATCCCAGAGCTTTCCAATTGTTCCAGGCTAACGTTCCGAGGCGACCGAGATACCCTGGTTCCGGTATGGAAGGGGGATACACTCTTATTGGTCACGGCGAGCGGTTCGGTTTCTTGGGCAAGCTATCTCCGTTTCGACACAGAACCTGTTCCGATGTGGACTTGTTCGGGTGTGGAACCGTTCTAGCTGGGAACCTGCATAAGTACATTTTTCGGCCGACATGCTGCATGGGATTAGTATCCCAGTCTAGAGGATTGATCTGAGTGCGAGACTCATGGGATGGATGTCTATCGCATATGTTATCTCGAGAGATGTGTGCTGGAATGCAATAAATGTTATAAATGTGATATATGTTATATGCTACCTGTTATGTGTTTACTGCATTACTACTGTTTTCCGACGTTATGATGCGCTATATTTCTTATCTCCCTTCTGTTTTTCCTTGTTGTATGTTTGGTGATCGCTTGAAGATGACAAGCCAGCGGAGATTCAGCATGGACCCGAGACTTCACCCATTTATCACGTGGGCATCACGGATGCCGGTGCTGGGCAATGTTGAGATTATCTCCCATGACGAGAAGGGATGGCGGGTAGACCCCTCTACCTTTTTTATGGTCTACATAGGACCAGTCAGCATGATTTTCCGGAGCGATACACCTCTGTATGTAGATATTATTGGTCCCTATCACATCTACCAGTTCCTCCCCTTTCCGAGGATGTGGCGACCTCCGAGGCAGAGGGAGCAGGACTGCGCTTGGGCAGCACCCCAATCGCCGGTCGTGACCATTAGGAGAGGTTACGTTTACCGAGGCCAGCGCAGGAGGACTGAGCAGTACTTGAGGACCTACCGAAGGCGTAGGATCGTGGTGTCCAGTTCTTTTTCAGAGTATGAGCCGATTGTGCGCTACAAGCATACTCATGGCGAGGGTCAGGGTAGCTCAGGGCATTCTCATCACTGATGGTGAGAGCCTGCCAGTGCGTCCTAGGGAGTGAGCTGAGAGCTTTTGATGTATCTTTTGAGAGGGGACGGAGGTTGCTGGTGAGCTCCGAGTGTTCTTCTTTGACTCTTGATGTATTTTTGGTTTCTACCCGACAGTATGTATACGTATGTACAGTGCCCTACTGATGGGGCTAACTTATGCACGTTATTATACAATTATGCTTATATTGCACTTTTACTCTGATCATCGTTTGCTATGCTTGCCGTTCTTGTTTATGTTGTTTTGTTTTCCGCAATGCTGCTTGTATACCATGCTATCGCTTTATATACGACTAGGCATAGTTAATAATAATAATAAGAGGTTGGGACTAATGGGAAGGCTTCATACGTATGGGGTCGTCTCAGTGCCCCTAGAGCGCTCATCTACATACTCGCCAGTACCCTTCCTAGTATGGGTGTGGCGGTGGAGCTCGTTAATCGGCATTGGTCCCCTTCTGTCCCTAACCTGTACGTATACAAACATAAATTATAAGTAAACAATAATTAAAAAACAATATGAATAACATATGTATTAAATATGAATAAATGTACCAGACGCTCAAAGTACTCCGCCTGGCTAACGGAACCTCTTGTGTGCAGGCTCCCACCCTTCTCTGATGCCCTATTTTTCTTTGCTTGGGCTGATTTTTTCTGGAAATCAGCAGTAACCCAGTGGCGGCATAGGGCATCCCATACTGCATCTCCCATCCATGAGGGTCGCTCGCCCCTCAAGCGAGCTTCCCTGAGCATATCGGATAGGCGATGGGAGGCCTTCATATGAAAGTTCCTCTCGACCAATGCTTCATGCTCGGCTCTCTAAGCAACTTTTGTCTGCATTAGAAATACATAAATAGTAATTTATTATATTAATAATTTATATGAAATAATAAGTCAAAACATATTAAGTAAATTGAAAATTACAACTTACTCTATAAGCGTCAAAGAAACTCCACCTCTCATTGTCATCGAGTTGTCCCCAGGTGAACCAAGGATAATGGAACATCGACTCAATAACAGCTGTGATGTAGGAAGTAACCTTAACAATAAAAGCATGTGAATCAATATCAAGTAAAAACATATAATTAAAATTGAATAAATTTATTTTATTAATTTCTACCCTTTACCTAATGGCCTGATGATAGGTCGACCATCGGTCATGACCTCAACCTCCTCCTCCTCCTCCTCCTCCACATCCGCCTTTGAAGGTGACGGTGTATACCCTGGACTATACTCCTGCTCCTACTCTGTAGCCTGTTGACCAAGTGACGATGAACCCACACCAGCTGAACTAGAAGCGCCCCGATGTGTGTGTGTCACAAACCCCATGGTGGGAATCATATCAATCCCGGATGCTGTGAATGGCGTAGCTAAAACCGATGGAGTAGGTGTAGCCGGTGGAGGCGGTGCTGCTCGCGGTGTATGTGGTCGCTATGTAGGTGCAGGCGGGCGTGATGGCAGTGCAGACACAGCAGGGACAGATGTCGAAGGGATAGACACGAAACCGTCTGCAACGTCACGAGTAACAATGCGAGGTGCCCTGGTCCGACGACGAGTCGAACCAGAAGCAGTGTCGACACCCTTACCCTTACCACCTGTGGGTGGTATGGGTGGTGGTGGATCACGTCCTCCAGATGCCATGTGTCTATAAAGCAATTTAATGTAAAGATGAAATAATAAAATAATAACCTAATAAAATAATTAAGAATAATCATCTAAGATAGAACAATAATTATCTAAGTTCCATTCATAGTTTTGACAAGTTACATGATCTAATTATAAAGGATACATGATTTTAAGTTTTATTCAGAATTTGACAAAAAGTCTCCATCATCTTCAGATCTAATTTCAATATTTTCTTCTCCAGAATCAATGACTTCGTCTTCTTCATCCAAATGCTCCTGAACGGATGACAAGTTTTCAGTATCCACTTCTTCACTAGTAGCTTCCAAGTCCCGTAAACCAACAGTACGCTCAACTTCAATGCCTTCATTTACACGAGACATTTCATCCACTTGATAAGGCACATCTTCCTGCTGATCATCAGCTTCAATGCGACCCCTTGGTTTCGTCTTGATGACGACTCACCAACCTCGTTTGTCCTTTCGGGTTGTTGGGTACGGGACATAATACACTTGTCTCACATACTGTGCTAGGATAAACGTATCAAAGTTCTGATATCTGCTATCCATGCGAATGTCCACCATATTATATTTGGGATTTAATTTTGTGCCTCTGATGGATGGATCAAACCAATTACAATAAAATAGAACTATTCTTTTAGTATAGTCTAAAGTAGTATACGCCAATTCATATATATGTTAGATTACTCCGTAGAAGTCATCTTCACCCCCTTCTGTGATGCCCTTCACGTAAACCCTGCTGTTAATTGTTTGTTTACCCTCTGTCCATGAATGGGTATGAAATTTGTACCCGTCCACGAAGAATGTGTGCCATTCTTTGACACATGAATACGGACCATCGGATAAGTTCCTTAAGTGTCTGTTGAGAGGAGTTGGTGCCTCACGGGAAACCTACGTATGGATAAATTCCTTATGTTAGATGCAAAAAATTTATGTAATCCTACGTTCAGAATTTGAATATACTTAATTGTTGCCTAAACCACACTGGAAAATCTGCATGTATACGAGCAGACTGTTCTTGCTCACTTATGTTTTCAGATAACAAGAATGCTCTGTACAAATTGGATAATTCATATTTGAGTAAATACCCAATTTGGTCCCTGAAATTGTAGGGTCGTATCAATTTAGTCCCCCACATTATCAATATTCCAAAATGATCCCCGAAATTGCAGAAAGTTAATCAGATTCGTCCCTTCGTTGATATTTGCATGGACTATAATGACATTAAGTTGGTAATGTCAGGGATGCATTTGAAACTAAGTGAATAATGTCAGGGATGCATTTGCTACATTTTGAAATTCCAAGGATCATTTTGGAATATTGATAATGTGGGGGACTAAGTTGATACGACCCTATAATTTCAGGGACCAAATTGGGTATTTACTCATTCATATTTTTAGCAAAGTAGTATTTATTATTTTATGTAATTGAAAAAGAAAAGGATATGCAATACATACTCAAGGTATGGCTTAACTTCGGTGCAATTAATCAACACATGGACATGAGCTGACTTCCTCTCTGCATCCGTTAACTAATGGGTCAACTCCATCCCGGAATGACGACCTGGCTGACAAAAGACTGACAAGGCTAACAGATGTCTTTCACTTTCATTTTCCATTTCATTCCTACTATTTCTCGGTGACAACATGAAGCTATTGAAATAATGAGAACAAAAATGAGTTGTCTCACGATGTAAGTAAGATGCACAGATTGATCCTTCAACCCTAGCCTTATTTTTCACCGTTCGTTTTGAATCACCCATGAATCTATAAAATAACACATTGATAGTTATATATATTACTTTTAATTTCAAATGGAAACAAATCTATTTAAAATTGTATGATAGTTATATATACCTTTCAAAGGGATACATCCACCTATATTGAACAGGTCCACCAAGCCTTGCTTCATATGCGAGATGAATTGGGAGATGTTCCATGGAATCAAAGAAGTCGGGGGGGAATATTGTCTCCAACTTGCATAGAATGATTGGAATGTTCTGCTCCATCCTTATCAGTTCATCGTCCCTTAACGTTGCAGAACATAAATCCTTAAAGAATTGACTCAATTCAGTAAGTGGATTCAAGACATGGACTGGCAAAAAACTAAAAGTAATAGGAAGTAAAGTTTCCATGAATACATGACAATCATGGCTTTTCATCCCGTGCATACTTCCCTTGCGGACATCGGTACATCTTGCCAAATTCGAAGAATAACCGTCTGGCATCCTTAGTTCTGTTATCCACTCACAAACTAACTTTGCTTCCTCGGCAGATAAACTATAATTGGCTTTGGGCTTTAAAATTTTCCCATTAGCATGCTGCTTCAACTCCAAGTCTGGTCGCCTACAGTACGAAGCTAAGTTCATTCTTGCTTTCTCATTATCTTTGGTCTTGCCACTCACATTCATGACTGTGTTGAATATGTTGTCAAAAAAATTATTCTCTATGTGCATGACATCGAGATTGTGTCTCAACAAATTATCTTTCCAGTATGGGAGATCCCAAAAAATACTTTTTTTTGTCCAATTAGGCACCTCCCCATATCCTGGTAATCTAGACACACGACCATTGTCAGTGACTTTGGGCAGTTCCATTACTCTCGTCCAAATCTGTTCTGGTGTAAACCTAGGCGGCGGCTCATCTTTTTCAACTTCTCCCTTTTTGAAGGCATTCTTGTTTCGTCTAAAAGGATGATCTCTTAGTAAGAACCTACGATGCGAATCAAACCAGGAACTTTTCCCTCCGTGTTTTAAAGTAAAAGCCTTTGCATACTCCATGCAATGCGGACATGCAAATTTGCCATGAGTACCCCAACTAGACAACATAACATAAGCAGGGAAGTCATTAATGGTCCACATCAAAGCCGCTTTCATTGTAAAATTTCGCTTCCTTGCAATATCATACGTTTCCACGCCGGTCCACAACTTCTTCAGATCATCGATTAATGGCGGTAAATAAACATCAATACCAACTTTCGGATTCGATGGACCCGGTATGAGACAAGTCAAAAACATATAAGGTTTTGACATGCATATTTCAGGAGGAAGATTATATGGGGTAATAATTATTGGCCAACAAGAATACGGCGTAGCCGACGCTTGAATATAAGGGGTAAAACCATCAGAGCATAAACCAAGTCTTAAATTACGGGGATCCGCAGTAAAATTTGGATGTACCTGATCAAAATGCTTCCATGCTTCGCTATTAGAAGGATGGCGTAACATGCCTGAACTTCTTCTGTTCTCATAGTGCCACGTCATTTTTCCTGCAGTTTGCATTGATGCAAACATTTTCTGTAGCCTTGGAATTATCGGCAGATAGAACATTGCCTTAACAGGAACTGGTTTGTTCTTACTTGTCCCGGTCTTGCGAGGACAATACCTCAATGCTTGACAAAATCTGCATTCAAGCAGCGCACCGTCATTTTTGCCGAATTCATTATCATAAAAAAGCATGCACCCATTCACACAACAGTCAATCCTCTTAGCCTGGAGTCCCAACTTGGATACTAACCTCTTTGCCTCATAATAATTTTTGGGTAAACCGTCTTTTACAGGCGTCACGTCCAAAAGCATTTTGGAAAAATAATCCAAACACTCGTCGGCAACATTCCAATTGGACTTGCAAGCTAACAGTCTAACGCACATCGATAATTTAGAGTCTGAGGTGCCTTGATACAACGGTTTATTTGTCTTAATCAAAAGATTAAAATATCTTTGTGCTTCCTTAATCGGCAGTTTTTTAGTGTTATCGTAATCATGCGCCTCATTCACTCTGAGAGCATCACCCACCATGTACTGCGTTAACGCAAATTGTTCCCCATATCCTATATCTGCACAACTGCTTGAGCCACCCGTGCAATTGTCATCTACCCCTAAATCAACATTTGGCGCTTCTTCACCATGATCAGTCCAAATCCAATAATTGTCCTTAAACCCAACTTTATACAAGTCTGTTTTCACCTCATTATCGCTCTTAATCCGTCGACATTGACATTTAAAGCATGGACATCTAATTCCCCGATCATCTTTGAAACGTTGTTGTTGCTTAGCGTGAGCAACAAATTCTTCAACCCCATCTACAAAGGATCATTTTAGACCCCTTCTTCCTAGAAATACCCTATCATACATCCAACTACGATTCGAAGGATAAAAATTCATCTTTTGCATGTTAAAAGATTGCAAAACCATTAAATTTGGACAACATGCCAACTTAGATATATCCACATTCACTTTCTTTATTTGGTATGGCCCTATCCCATTCAAGAAGAAACTTTTTCAACACCTGATCCTAGTATTAATAGTTATTACCTAATTCACATGCCTTATATTTGACGAAATTTCGGCAGCATTTCCCATTGGTCTCTAAGTACAATAGTTGACCGCAATACTGCGGTCAAGTTTGCACCTAGAGAACAAAAGAAAATGTATTAGACCGATATTTCGTCAAATATAAAGCATTAGAAATAAGCAATATTACTATTATACAAGTGAAGAAAATTTTTTTCCCAAACTGTCCTCCTTGGACAATTCAAGGTTCAATACAATGAGCGACACCTCTATGCGATTACACGCCTGCTCAATAATATTGAATCTCAAACGGGGAGCTAAGGTTTTGCTCCAGTATTAATAACTCGTCTAGAAAATAAAACTTTAACCTCTATGAGGTAATTTTACCTTTTGTACTTGAAAGTCAAGTTCATAAGGTAAATGCAATTATTCAAATCTCCCACTCTTTAGCAACATAAAGTACATAAGGACGGATCAAAGTTGCAAACAAACCAACAAATAATTATTCTAAAAAAATTATTCATCTAAAGAAAATGTCATACTTGAATCAAGCCTTATTAAATTTTTAAATTTTATTCATTATTTTTTGTTTTTGTTTTAAGTCTTATGAGTCTTAACACTATTTTAAGTGTTGAGAAAAATTGGTATTGTATTCCTTGTTACGAGCTTATTTATTTTATTAATCTATTTTGTTATTTAATTATTGTTGTAATTTAATTTCAAATATTTAACCTCTTTATTCAATTATTCAAATATTATTTATTATTTCTATGTTATTTAATTATTTAAATTTTAAATTTTATTCATTAATTAGTCTCGCCACATCACACTATCCTGTGCCAAATCATCTGCAATTTGTCATGACTCAGCCACCACCGTCCAAGCATTTTTTTCATGTCCAGGTTTCTAACTTAAGCTAATTATTTTTATAATTTATTATTTAATTATAACTCTTATGAGGCTTAACACAAATACAAGTGTTACAAGATTTTGATATTTTATGCATTGGTATTTTATTTTACAATTTATGATTTATTAATTATCCAATTTTTTGTCTAATAAATAATTTATTTGTTTTTTAAAATTTAAGTCTTTTGGATAAGTTTATTATAATTATTTAATCAAACTATTAAAATTACTTCTAATTATTTTTAAAGTTAAATCTTATGCACTAGCTCAAGATCAAAATCCAAATCCAATACACCCTTAATTAGAATAAAACCGAGCATAATTTTTCAGATGCAATCCAGGTCGAATGCAAGCACAGTGACAACAAAAATGCAACGAAAATACCAGTTAAGCAAGTTTAACATGTTCAACGAAAATGCAACCAAACATAATTTCCAACATAATGACAATACCAGGTTCAACATATATTAATCAAAGCAACGAAATTAAATTTAATCATAATAGTTAAGCACTCACAACCTGCATACTGTCATTTAACGAAAATGCAAGGCAAACAACAGTAAAATGCATGTTCAGTCACAACTGTACAATGCACAAGACCCTAAAAAGTTGAAGCTCAACTCAAACAACAATCTATCAGCAATGGTAAATGAGGATTTCAGAAATTGAAAAATGTACCTGAGAGAGACGGAGAGACTGGCTTGGCCTGGTGGTCCTCGAAGGAGCTCCAAATGGAAGACTGAGATGAGATGAGCTGAGAGACAGAAAGAGAAGAAATGAGATAGGGGCAGCAAAGAAGAAATGAGAGAGGGAGAGCAGAGATTTACCTCGCGGTGGGGAGCCTCTCGGTGGTCGAACGGAGCTCCGGTGGCCGGTGGTTGCAAAGAAATGGTGGCCTCACGGTGGTGATGGTAGTTGATGAGAGAGGAAGAGGGAGGGAGGGAGGAGGGGTTGCAGATCGGTGGTCGAACGTAACAGAGCTCCGGTGGCTGGTGGTTGCCGAGAAATGGTGGCCTCCTGGTGGTGGTGGCAGTGGCTGAGAGAGGAAGAGGAAGGGAGGGAGGGAGGGAGGGAGGGAGGATGGGTTGCAGAGAGAGGATGAGGGAGAAGTTGCAGATAGAAATGGGAGGGAAGGGTACTGAGCGCGGTTTAGTGACCTATACCGACCACCATACCGACGGTTAGGCCGTCGGTAACAATGAATTACCCTTACCGACGGCCTAAACCATCTTAAATACGAAAACTAACCGTTGCCCTTACCGACGGCTTGACCGTCGGTAAATTTAAAGTACCTTTACTTACGGCATAGGCCGTCGGTGACAATGAATTACCCTTACCGACGGCCTAAACCGTCGGAAATTGAAAACTAACCGTTGCCCATACCGATGGCTTAGCCGTCGGTAAATAAAAAAGCCGTTGGTAAATAAAAAATACACTTACCGATGGCTAGACCTTCGGAAACACGAGAATATTTATGCGTTTATTTGCGCCAAAATTAGCAAAGGAAGTACTGAAAGTTTTTCCATCGGTAATGTTACCGACAGCTTAGACAGTCGGTAATGTTCTTACCTTGTTACCGACGGCTTAGACCGTCGAAAATTAGGAAATTACCGATGACCTTTTCACCTTCGGTAAAAGGCCGTCGGTATAAGCGGATTTTCTTGTAGTGGACGATGTTTGATTATTCTAAAGCATGTATGGTTTCCATTTGCAGAGCCGCAGTCAGAGTTGCACGGGGAAGCATGCAGGAAAACTGTTTAGGTGAGGGAAAGAACCACAATATCGTCGGGGAGGCAAGAATAAAATAATTTATATTGATATGCGTAGGGCGACCTAAACCCTACTAGTGGTCGAGTGACCGATAGGTTGATTTTATAATATATCGAGGTTGTATGCTGTATGTTAGTATGCTTAATATGATATAGACAACATGTATGTTGTGCCTAGTAACATGCTTAGGATTACTTGAATATTTACCTATGAGTTGATGAGTTGATATGCTTACGTGAGTATTTAGTATGATGAACATGATTATGGTTGCTTATGATATGATGTTGTGATTATTGTTGTATGAGTAGAGATAGGCAGTAATTTCTGATAAGTTGGGTGATGAACATGTGGTGAGGAATTTGAGGATATATATGTTGTAGTGCTCAACCTAGAGATTCTGTTGATATAATTATGTCGAGACATAAAGTTGATACTCGGTTAAAAAGTTGGTCGTAGTTGTGCATAAGTTGTGGTTGAGACACTAAGTTGTTGATCCCGAGATGAGTCGGTGAGGTTCATGTTGCATCGTTGTGTTCACCACTGTGTTGGCGTATGGTCGATCGATCTTGCCTGCGGGGAGATGATCATACCCACAAGTTGAGTTGTTAACAGGCAAATGTGCCGACCTGCCCTGCGGGCGGGGGGATATGTCGTTACAGACGGGCGCATGTTCCGACTTGACCTGCGGGTGGGGGAATATGTCGTTCCCATGAGTTGAGCGTGAGGGTTGTTGGCTGAACCCTGCATTACGAGAGTTGGCATAGTGATGAATGAGACATCTTGATCTTTTAGGGATGTCGCGTCGCGATTGCGTCCATATAGTGGTTAGCTGCATGAGTGTGAGAGACAGTAGCTAAGAGAGAATAACTTGGGAGATGTTTGCTTGACACTTTGTGCTGTTGAGTGTTGCTATCTATATAGCTTATTTTATATTTGTTTCTCTATTTATGATGTATTGTCGATTCTTATCTCCCATATTTCTCTATGTCGTATTTTATTTATTCTCGACCGCACGAGAAGATCCCGTTGAGGAGTTGCCCAGGGAAATTGATGGCACACCTGTTGAGCCTGATGCTGGCGGGAGAGCCTCGGACCCCAATGATGGGAGATTTTGAGTTGCTGTACGAGGCACTGTAGACCCACCGTATACGTTAGAGTTTCGGTTGGGAGCTCTCATTACCCTTGTTAGAGTCGTGGTTGGGTAGCAGTCTTAGTATTGTTATGGCCAGTACATGGGTTTGAGCGAAATGTATTTTTGGGGCCAGGAGAGGAAGTCGCATGTAATTTATTTTGTTGTCATACTTTCAGTTTATATGTGTTGCGTACTCTGAGGGTTTGTAGTTGGTATCAGTTGTTGTAGGCTGTACTGATGGAGCCAGTAATTTTATATGTATGTTATATATAGTCGTGGTATCAGTGTTGGTTGTTTTAATATTTTTGCATTTTTATTTAATCACGCTACGCTGCAACGTTAAGAATTTGTGTTCGGGTTACTAAATGGGACCTCCGAGGAGGGGCTGTCTCATAGCTTAACCCCATAGAAAGCCCAAATCTCACATTTAGAAGCTAAGTCTAATGAAAAAGTTTCAACCAAAGAATTTTCTGCCAATTATCAGTTTTCAAAAGATCAACTTTTTCAAACATATTTATGAGACTATCAAAGCAATTTTTCAAAAAAATTTCTTTTTTTGTAAGGGGTTTCGTTAATTTTTATCATAAAAGGGAGAAAAGCCAGTTAATTGGATGCATAAATATATATTTTTCCAATTTCCCACACTTAACATTTGCAATGTCCTTAATGTAATGAAATTACCATGAAGTACAAGTGTAGAGAAGGAGAAGAGAAGTACTTATCCTAATTTTTTTAATATTATCCTAAAAATAAAAATAACAAAATAAATAAAATAAATCAGGTTGCCTCCCGTAAAGCGCTTGTTTAATGTCTTTAGCTTGATGGTACCTCAAAAGTGATCAATTAGGGGGCTCTCCATGTGCAAATTTAGCATCCAACACATTGCCCCTTCTTAGTTTCCTTACCATGTGGTTTATGTTATTTTTCCTTTTTCCCCTTAGTGGACGAGCTTCAAAAGATGATGACATTTTTACTTTTTAATCATCCACCAATAGTTTTAGATCTTGCAAGATAAGATTTTCTTTCTGCATCCTTTACATACTCAAAGTTGTTAGCAACAATCACATGATTAGTACCACTTTTTAATGTTACCTTCCCCTCTTTGACCTTTATTTCAGCATCACCATTAGTTAAGAGAATCTTTTCTGGTTCCATGTTGATTTTTACCGTTTTTGGCTCACCGGAGTGGTGCACGGCCGTGCTTCAGTTGGTACACAGTTGTGCTCATCATTAGACTTGCTCTTTTCAGCAGGAGCTTCTTCTTTTTCTGTGGTTTTATCAACTAACTCTTCTGGCACACTATCAGCTATGTACAGTTATGCTTGAGCTTCAGAGTTGTCCCCTTCAATAGGAACTTCTTCGTGGATGCCTGTCCGCCAATAAGTGGAATGCCACTCATAAAAAATTGGTAGAGTTGATCATCGCCAAGCTCTTCATTTTTTGGATACTATCATCAGAAGGGATATTTTTCCATAATTGATAGAGCTGCTCCTCTTCAAGCTCTTCATTCATTTTGATGGCATCATGAAAAGTGACATCTTGGGCTTCTTCCTCTAGATTGAGCTCAACTTGAGGGGCCAATGGTTTTTGGGCTGACTCAGACAACATCGTAGATAGGTTGGAGAGTTGAGTCTCCATAGCATCGAATCGGTTTTTGCTCTGCTCCATAAACTCGTCCCAATCTATTTCTTGCTCTTCTTGTCTCGGCCACTGATTTTACAAGTTTGGTGGCTCGTAGACATAATCATGTTGGCCCCAGTTGGAGTTGCTCCCATAATTAGTCCAAGGATTGCTTGCTGGCTTCTGCACACACTGACCGCAGTCACTAATAGTGAAGTAATCTCCAAGAGTTATCCTCTCACCCATGGTTTTACAAAATAAGATCAACTACAAGCAAACTCTCGCATGGCACAGCCATGCTAACCCCAGAACTTCAGTATTTTGCCCAATGAAGCTCTAAAACCTTCACTTTTCTTCAAAAGTTCAACAAGCTGCCTCTGCACGTCAATTCTGTGAAAACTTAAGTAAAAGGGTGAAATACAATAATATTTATCATTAAATGCATCGAAATTCAACCCAAATACCCCCTATAAAATGCATAGAATTGAGGTTCATCATCATTCCTTTAACCAATGGATTAAATTCCTATGACTCTTGGTTAATAACCTATCAACTTTACCTTTTATGGAGAAAGCAAACTAACCTATTTATGGTTAATCTCACCACCTTTCAACAAGGAAGCAACACCTATGTACTTGGTTTAATCCAAGCCTTCCATTTTCCTACACAAATTCCCATCATAACTTTAACCAAAATTTGCTCATAAACCATCTAAGGCCATTCGGCCATATGCTTCAAAAAACACCCAAAACACTTCTCATTTTTCACTTACCAAGATCAAACACATCTTTTCCTTCAAGTTCTCAAAAACCTCTTTTCTCTCTCTTCTCTTCTACATTCAGTTCTTCATACTGCTTCATCACCCAAATTTTATTTTTGAAATCTAAGACCATAGTTCTTCTAGTCTTGGTCTTTCGATCATTCTTTGTGAAGAAAGTTTCTTGATTGGAGGAAGTTTGTTCTTGAGCTCCAAGCACACCAACCTTGATCCTCAAAGTGTTCTTCACTAAGTAAGTTTTTAAACTCATCTTCTCTTCATTTCCTTTCATCAAATCATGAAACAACTTCTTTTAGTTCATGATTTTGCAAAACAAGTTTCAAAACCTTGTTGTTTTGTGCTCCATAGGTTCGGCCACCTTGAGCTTCTTGGTGTTGGAGTTTTCTCATTCACAAAAGGATCTAATGGGAGAGTGAACCACATCACACCACATTGGTGGTTGTGAAAATGATTTATGGGTTTGGTTTGGGTAAAACCCTAAACCAAGGGTTTTGCCACTTTGTCTATTTGGTTCTCTATGAGAACAATGTTGTAATAATTATTTATTGCTTGATTTGTATTCATTGATGTGTTTGAATGGTTGAAAATGGCTTGTATATGTTGGAATACCCTAACCAAAGGTTCCTCCATTTATTTGTTGAAAAGAGTTTATGAAATATGTGATTTTCGGATCTGCCTTTGTGTGAGTCATTTCTGTTTTTCTCTTAACCCAAACCTCGGATTTCAAAAATTGTTTTTGATCATAAAATAGACATCTTGGACTTCATTTTGAGCACAAATTTCGTGTGGTTACATGAATATTTGACCCTTGAAAATCTGTTTCAATCTAAGCTTAAATGCTATTTTGGATTCTGACCACAATAGCGTGTTTCATAAAACTGTAATAATGTGTTAACTTTTTGTGAAAATAAAATTCATATCCAAAAATTAGACATCCTAAGATTTCATATGAGTTTTCATTTGCTCAAATCCGAGTTTGTTTGGTCAATCAAATGTTTGTCACGATTTTGTGTTTGAATGCTGAAAAATTTTGTATACGGGTTTGATGTTGATTTTTGGTATTGGATGTTATGTTGTTGTTAATCTTGATGTATTGATGATCATAATTGATTGTGGAATGGTTTGGTTAAACAAATTCATCACATACACCAAGTATACAATTCGGCCAAAGCCTAAAGAAATAAGAAGTTGAACTTCAAACTTTGAAACTTAAGAGATTTTGGAACCTTAAGTAGTTTATTGAACAATGAAACAAGTATTTTCAAGAACATACAACCTTGAGAAAAGTCATATTGGCCTCCGGCCATGAGTAGTTTTTTAACATAAAACCAACCTTTGATTTTCAATACAATGTTTTGAACATTAAAAATGTGTTTTGAATCAAGTAGGATTCATAGATAAAAGGAAGAAAACTTATCTTTTACACTCTAAAAGTAATATAGTCTTAAAACGATGGTTGTGAAAACTTTTTTGAAACTATTCTAAGTGTTTTCACCACTCAATTTCAAGTTTATGTATAAATAATTTCAAGTTAAAAAGAATTTGGACTTAAGAAGATTTCTCTTCTTTAGTTAATGCAAAAGAGTTTTGAACTCTAACTTCCAACTTTAAGTTGATTAAAGTTACAAAGCTTTTTGAAATAATGTTTTCAAAGTATAAGATTTTGAATCAAAGGTACTAAGGCACTTTGCCAAGGTATAAAAAAATAAGTGTTTTGTACTCACCTTTTTACAGAAGCGTTTTGAACTCAAAAAACTAAGGATTTTCCTAAGTGTAAAATCCTAAGTTGAGTAATTAACTTAGAGTGAAAGAAAGATATAAGAAAGTATAGGACATGGTGAAACAAGACCTTATGTTATACCATTGATGATTCATTCATCAATCGATTCGTAAGACTTAAGTGAATCAAGATGTATTTCATTACTTGAAAGACAAGTATCCTCTAACTTAGAAAGGATCCAAGACTTAACTAGATGATTCTCAATCCTCCTTCATAAGACTTTTAGGACTTGAGAAATATGCCATAAGACACAAACACAAACATGAAACATTTTGGTTTGGAACAATAGTTCTATGACGGGCCGGTGAGTTGGACCTGAGGACATTGTCTAACTATATAGTCTTGTGATGACTCGATCCTGGAGGGATCACGAGATTTATCCAATGGATAAAATTTTAAAACACTTTAAATGTGTGAAGTTCCTAAGGAAGAGAACCTTGGTGAATCTTGAAGTTATCCGATGGATAAATGTTATAAAACACTTTAATGGTGAAAGACCTATATGAGAAGATTCCTGTGGAATCACTAGGTTTATCATGTGGATAGACATTTTATCGTATTTGCTTTGTGTAAGCAATGGCATGATGTTGCATGAGTTTGTAAGGCCTTGAGCCTAGGAGTTGAGCTTACACCTAGATGCTGGTGCGAATCTTACGATGACGTTTTAAATAGTCTTGGAGGTATCAGGGTTGGAAAGGCTGACATGTAACCAGTTGGTAGCTCTTCTGTGTCGTGGCGACTCCGCGCAATACACTGATATCCTCGACTAGATGCCAAACTTTTCATGTCTGGTGTAAAGTGTTTTCGTAAAAGCTAGATACATGCACATTACGAATGTTGTAGCATCAGCCCAAGGCTGGCGTACACGGAACATGTCCTCCCAATCACTCTCTCCGACGTTTGTTAGCTCCATGGAGTAGGGGTCAGAGTTTTACCCTTATGGCATATGGCATGGGTCGTGTACATTGCATTGCATTACATGACTTTTGGTGGGCATACATATATGTGTTCTATAGGGTTATTCTTCACTTGATGACATTCTTATATTTTTGGCATGGAATAACATGAAATATATGAGATATATGTTGCCTGATATAAATGTATATATTGTATGTGTCAAACCGTTATTACTTCTGCGATGTGTTATGTTGATGAATGGGAATCTCACCTCATTACTTTGTATTGCATCGTGGTATGCTTCTTCGGTTGTCTCCCGATAAGATCATGATACCGAGACTTCACCCGACACTTCGGATGCATTTCTCAATTGAGTTTTCCAGTGGTTCCAACGTTTGGACATCTAGTTGTGATGGTCATCTATCAAAGTACATGGGAAGAGCCATATTCCCCGTCCACATGGGCCACAAAGGAAAGGTTCTTAACCACTTCACTGCTTGTCTTCATGTCGTTTGCTATCAAGGTTGAAGTCATAGGTTGAATGCTAAGTTGGCTTTTCCACCGATGCATTCAGTGCCTCCTCCCTCTTTTAGGGATAGGCCGCTTGCTGGTAGAGTTGCATCTAAGGCAACTCCTACGATGTCTTCCATAGGAATGCCAAGAGTAGTCCTTGCTAGGGTTCCTGTTAAATCTCGTTTGATAGGTCCTGGTTGGAAGGCAATAAGTGAAGAGATTAGGAGGGAGGTGATCTATCCACGCCTTCCTATTCCTTTTGCTTGTCTCTCCATAAAGGAGATGTCGGAGGAAGAATCCAGCGGTTGATCTGAGGGATGTCTTCCCGTGTAGTCTGTTGTCGGCCAGTGTAGAGTGTCAGAGTGTCTATACCTTCCTTTTATCTTTTGTTGAGTTGTGTCTCCAATTATCTTATGTTTATGATGACAACCAAATGGTGTGGTTGCCTTTTAACGATCTTATGGTTGAATTCTAAGTATGATAATTTCGTGCTCTTTGTATAGGAACAAAATGAAACAACATAAAAGTGAAGAAAGTAAAAAAAAAAAAAAAATGGAAAGAAAGAGATGATGAAGGCGCCATAAACCAAGAAGGTTTGATAAGCCAAGTGATGTTCGCCACAAGAACCTTGGATTCTTGATAAGAACTAAGTTTGGTTCAACCAAGAACCTAAGAGAACAATTCTCTCACAAATGGAATTAATCCAAATTCAACATCCAAGTTATCTTATTCATGGTAGTAGGTGCATACATATAGTTGTGGACATCCAAACTTTTGGCATCCAAAGAAAAAGCATAACCTCCACTTGAATGGCCTAATTATGTCACTAATGGCTCACCTTAGGACCAATTCTAACTCAGCCATACGCCCATCTTTCAAGCCACACAATGGAATCCTAGGACAATCTATAACTCCCACATTTATTAGCTTGATTCATGACACTAAAGATCGACTTAAAACCTAACTTAAATAGCCACCAAAAAATTGAAATCAACCACTAATCCCCCTAGTTATCACGCCTACCATCTCATCATTATGGGTGTTTACACTTGCTTTTCAAATTAAAAATGTAACACCCATAACTTACAACATTTATTCACTCAACTAAATGAGGAGTTTCTTATAGTATACAGGCTAAAGATTCCCTACTCTAAGACTCTCTAAACTCGTGTAACACCATGGGGAATATGGGCTTGACCTTCATGCAACTCTTAGTGTAGCCCACTAACAAAGTAGCCAAAATTAGATCCACTCACATAACCCATTACACTTATTGAATTGAAAATAAAACAAACAAATAATTTATGCTATGCACGCCCCTTGTCATCATCATGGGCCTTCTAGTTGACTAAGATAAGTCACCAACTTGGGCTCCATTCCTTCTAGGCTTGAGTTTGGGCTTGCTTCCATCAAAGTAGTCACTGTAACACCCGGCTTTTCATATCTATGTTTATATGTGTTAATACTTGCTTATAGATGTTTACGTATGTTGTTTATGCCTATTTTTTATGCATAAGTTCATAGTTGTAGTAGTTTAGCCTTTAGGATAATCGATCCATTCGAGCTCAAATAACCTGTTTCACGGTTTTGGCCATATCTTGAGTTGTAGACATCCGATTAGGGTGATCTTGGATGCGTTGGAAGCTTAGATAATTATCTACAAGTATCATTCAGGTGTCAAGGCCAAAAACACGCTTTTTGAAGGGAAAATCGATTTGGGAAATCGATTTCCAGATGAAGACATTGATTTCCAGCAAGTGGAAATCGATTGCTTAAAGGGTAAAATCGATTTCTTCTACAAGAAAATCGATTTGGTCAATTTAAAATCGATTTACATGGTGGTGGAATCGATTCCCATGCGTGTCAGAGCTTGTGTACGCGATTGTGTTATCGGGCTATGCTGTGCACGGCCCATTCGTCCTAAAACGTCCCTAACAGTTATATATACATAGCGTATGACCTAAACCTAGTCTCTACACCCTATTATACTCACTAGTTGCCTTTTCTCATCCCTAAGAGCTCTCATTGATCTCTTGCGCTAGAAAACCCAAAGGACGAATCCTGTTTTAGTGTTCTTCGTCAAGAACACGCATTTGCTTGGCAAGACGATCCCTGCTGCTAGAGTTAATCTTCCTAAGCTAGAAACCAAGGTGAGTTATCTAACTTTAGAGTTGATTTCCATTTCAATCCTTAACTTAAAGATCGACTCTGCTTTCCAGTGTTGCGATCGTGATCAAGTGCTGAACCCATAAGGAGGGACCGTAGCAGACCTTGGCTCTTGTCTCTTAGGCTGTGAATCATCATACCAGGTATGGGGGGGAGAAATTGGTCATGAATATGTGGGTTTTGGGATAGGTTATTAAGATGAAGGGGTTAATCCATGACCCCTATGTATACCTGTGTATACCGATGAATGTTGTTATGGTGTTTTTTTTGCCTATATGAGTATTGATTTATGAATAATTTGATACTATAACATGTTTATAATTATGAGTTCATGATTTATATGATTGTTTATGAATTGATGATGATGATCAAGATGTTTATGACATGCTATGGTGTTTTGTTAACCTTATGCTATAAGAACGTACTTATAGGGTGATAATATAACGGTGAGACGAGAATGATGATCAAGGATTAGTTCAAGAACACTTGGGTTGTGATTTATGAGTGTTAGGCTAATCAAATTGGTGATAAATAGCTTAGGCTTGAATGATATATCAATTAGAGAACGTAGAATGGTCCGATAGTGCAGAAAACCCGTTTCTGCATGACCTGACACCCAGAAATCGATTTCCAGCACTTGGAAATCGATTTGAACACCCCAAAATCGGTTTCCATGGTGTGGAAATCGATTTGGCCTTGTGAAAATCGATTCCTATCATGGGAAAATCGATTTAGGACTCCTGGAATCGATTCCTAACTTAAGGAATCGATTTTCGCACGTTCGGAAGCAGTTTTGACCCCTTATGCTTGATGGATAGTGTTATGTAAGTATGATATGATCTAAGGACTTTAGATTACCCTTAGGAGCTTAATAATACTTGATCTTTGCTCTTACTTAACACTAGGATGTAACCCCATGGTTTAAAATAGAACGAGTTAGAGAAGAACGTCATGAAATAATAAAGATAATAACGAAGATGCTGTTAATAATGATAGCGATGAGTTATTATTAGTGATGTTGTTGATGGCCATCGTGGATGGTCATAGTTAATATTCAATGTGATTGATTATGGTGGTGAATGGTTGGCATGTGTTTGCATATTGATGAACATTGCACGCATCCTACGTTGAAGTTGATATATTGGGTGGAAAGCAAATGATGAATCGCGATAGTGGAGGCCACGATGGGTGTTATCCCGGCCTTGAGGGTACATTGGGTATGGAAGTTTCAGGTGACATGGGCTAGCTACCTATTGTCGGAGTGACCTAATGAATAAGCTTGAGTACCCTGACTAGCCACTATACGTTGTCAGGATTGGTGAGAGTGTTCAGGGATGGCCCATGGTCCGGCATATCATCCACGTTGATAACCGGACATGTACTCCTAATCGTCTTTCCAGAGTTAGAGTTGTTGGCCACATGCATATGGAGTAGTGATGTTGCATTCGCATTGACATGCATCTTTGATATATACATTGATTATATCTGTGTTGATTGATGTATGTTGTATATCATCTTAATTATTATTCCATTTTGTTTACATATATTTATGATCGTGTTTCTCACCCCCATCTTTTGTTGTTCTTGTGCATATGATGTTGTATGTGCAGAGGAGGGTGAGCATGCCGACGAGGAGTGATCCTGTGGAGATCTCTCTGTTAGTAGTAGTAGTTAGGATTTACGTTCAGTTGTTCAGTTTTATTCCGATGTATTATTGGTATATGTATACCAGCTCTGATATGTGACATCGGGATTTGGGTCATGTTTATTATTTATGTTTTCCGCAATTTGTTTTCCTACGTTTTACGTTATAGATGATGTGATGCACATTACCCACGAGGATACGTTTTTATTTTTAATTGTTATATTATTTTTAAAGACATGTATGATTTTATTTATGTTTTATTATATGCGGGGTAATGGGTGTCACAGTCACCATTTGTTCTAGAACTTCTTGGGCTTTCTTAGCTCTTGATCTTGTTATAGGCCCACCAAGTCCTTGAAGTGCTTCTTGGTCCATGTGTCTTATACGGCCCATATCAGTTTAGAAGCTGGGTCTCCAATGCTTTATGTTGAGGCTGTATCTTTCTGTTTAATTTCTGTAGTTGGGTTAGGTTTAATGTAAATCCTTTATGAACATATGATCTTATACTATCAAATGTTTTTGTTTACCTTACATGCATAAACGATTACAAGCTTTTATAATTATGTCTTGTGAAAAGGAAAAATTTACCCCATCTTTATCAAAATATTTTAATTAACACGTTTTTCGGCCTTATAGTTTTGTAAAATGTCCGTGAATGTGATGCACCCAGAAAGGGTGTGACATTAGTTGTGTCAGAGAAACTTCGTAGTTGATCCTGAGTGTGTTTACCTCTTAGGCAATTAGATGTTATGGACTGGTTGTCTGCCAAGCAAGTCCAAGCTTATAGAAATTTCGAGGACAAAATTTTTATAAGGGGTGGAATTGTAACACCCCAGTTTTCGCTTGCTTGTTGTAAAGTGTTGTTACGTGTGTTATCTATAGTTGTTGTGCCTGTTATAGATGTCTAGGAATGTTTTTGGGGTAGTTGGCCTTAGAAAAAATGCCAAATTAGTAAACCTATTAGGTGATCATGCCCGTGCTCGATGGCCAGCTCGCCCGTACTCAAGGGCTGCATGATCATGCTTCGCGTGCATCAGAAACGTAAGTTGGGCTTTTGTTCAGCCCACTTTGCCTAATCCTTTTAAATACCCACACCTTCGACCTAAACTTGTCACAAACGCTTTAGACTCAGAAAATTTGCCTCCGCTCTCTTCAACAAGGATTCCTAAACCTTTTCCAAGGATTCTTGAAGGAGATCCACCTTGTTATTCATCGTTCTTCATCATTCTTCGCTTGAGGAACGTCGCTGCTGCCATGGTTGCTTTCGTGGTTGGTTCTCGCTTCTGTTCCTGATCTCTTGAGGCTGTGATCATGAGATCGAGCGTTCGTGACATAGATCGTTCATGAGACGAGACCCTGTGGACCTTCCTTTTTCCCTTTCCCTTTGAGATCGGCATACCAGGTATGGGGGGAGAGCTCAATATGAATATATAGGTTTTGGGGTAGCATAAGATGAAGGGTTAACCAATGACACTAGTTGTATGTTGCTATATGATTAAAAGGGTTAACCAATGACACTAGTTGTATGTTGCTATATGATCTATTTAATCTTTGAATCCAGATTGACATGTTCGTATGTTATCATATGATGTATTTAATGTTTGAATCCCGATTGGCATGTTCGCATGTTGTCATATGATGTATTTAATGTTTGAATGCTGATTGACATGTTTGTATGTTGTCACATGGTATATTTGATATTTGAATCCTTATGAGCATGTTTACATGATATATCTTCTGTATGAACATGAGATGTTGAATGATTGATTGTTGGTTATATGTGATAATTTGTTTTGATGCACCATGATATATTTTGACGAGATATGTTGATGATAATGTAGTATATGCTATGACGATGTGTTGTTAATTGGCTGTGTTGAGTTTACAACATAAAGTTGTTGATAGGTTAACCGTAAACCATGTAAACATAGTTTTAGGTTAATTGATATTCATAAGACATGAAGATATATATGAGAGGTGAGATTGATAATCCTTGGGATTAGTGAAGAACAATTAGGCTTGATTTGAGTGTTTAGTCAAGTAATATGAGAAAGAACTAGATATGTAAGGCCATGCTAAAATATCGAAGGCCATGCTTAAAATATGTAAGGCCCTACTAAAATGTGTAAGGCCACGCTTAAAATATCTAAGGTCATGCCCCAGTTGTGCGTGCCCGTCCATCAGCCCTTACAAGCTAGCACATCCGTGCTCAATTATACACGCCTGTGCATCAATATGATTTGAGGATAGTAATGATACTAAGTTGGGAATGTCAATGATATTAAGGGAATATGCTATTGAGGATACTTAACAATACTAAGTTAAGGATCTTGCTAAAGAAATTAATGGGCAAACTAAGAATGACATGATAGTAAAGAAAATACATAACAATGATAATCATGTTAATAATAACAAGTGTTGTTATTAAAGATGTTGTTGGTTAAGACGGTAACAATGTGTTATCGCACGTTGATGTTGTTAATGATCATCGTTGATGGTCAAACTTAAAAATCATTGTTAATTATTATGATGGAGGATGGTTGGACATATGTTTGCATGTTTGTTGAACATTGCATGCATCATTGCATAGAAGATGATAGTTTGGGTGGAAAGCAAACGATGAATCGTGACGGTGGAGACCACGATGAGTGTTATCCCAACCTTGAGGGTAGAGTTGGACAAGAAGATTCCATTATGGCATAGACTTGTAAACCGTGGCCGGAGTGTCCTATCGACAACTTGAATACCGTAATGAGCCACAATACGTTATCAGTATTTGTGTGAGAGTATCCACCAATGTTGATGCCGAATGGTCAACATAGATATGTACTCCTAATCCTCTTTCCAGAGTTAGAGTTGATGGACCCACATGTGCATGGAATAGTGATGTTGCATCGCATTGCACGCATTCTTTAACATTATATAATATGTGTTGTATGATAGCGTGTTGTATGCCCATCTTATTAACTATTCTGATACCGTTTTATATTCATATGTACGATTTCTTACACCCTATCTTTGTTGTTTCTTTGCATGTACCATTGTTTATGCAGAGGAGGGTGAGCCAGCTATGACACCCGCCACCTCGCATAGAAAAATTATAAAAATATATCATATAAAATAAAATCCATAAATTAAAATCCAAAGGGTAACTAGTACCACATGATCCAAAACGTTTAAACATAAATAACAATTGCGGAAAATAGAAATGTAAAACAACCCAAACCCCGATGTCACATATCAGAGCTGCTAACTGCAACACCCTTTCCCGAGTGTCACATTCCCGAACATTTATAAGGCCGAAAATATTATTAATGCGGAAAATACGGTTTTCCTTTTTTTTTTTTTTCTTTTTACAAAGATGTAATGGGATTAGTAAAGGTAAATAAATAATAACTGAACTTAGGTTCACCATGCATTTGTAAAATACATACTGTATTAAAGATACAGAAATAGAAAACAAAAAACAGAAATAATACTGTATACAGACATAGGTTCAGTACATAACTGACAACAGAATATCATAAGTACTAGGAGTCACAGCTCCCAAAAAGTTACTACAGACACTGGCACAGTCTGGCGAAAAACTAACAGCAAAAGGAGTCCCCCTCTGGACTCAAAGCAAACGCTGGGCAGAACTGTCATCGCATCCATTTGCTCAAGCAGAAACAGCAATACCAGCAGAAAAGATATACAAAATATGGGTGAGATCCCGATCATCAACACAACAAAGTAGCAGAAGTAAAAACGGGATGACTCACCAGGCAACAACGTACCCAACATGCTCATTATAATTTCTCAATATAAATCATGTTAAACAATTAGCAGCATAAAATAAGGCATTCTCAGAAAAAATAGAACAGTGAAGTACAACAAATAAATGCACTCATCAACAGTCATGCAATGCAGTGCAATGTACATGACTCAATGCCATATGCCACTAGGGTAAACTCTGACCTCTACTCCATGGAGCAAACAAAACATTGGAGAGAGTGAATGGGAAAACATGTTCCGTGTACACCAGCCTTGGGCAAGATGCTACAACATTCATAACGTGCACGTATCTGTCTTTACGGAAACACTCTGCACTAAACATGAAAAGTACGGCATCTGGTCGAGGATATCAGTGTATTGCTTGGATTCGTCACGACACAGAAGAGCTACCACTGGTCACATGTTAGCCTTTCCAACCCTGATACCTCCAAGATCATTCCAATCGTCACTTTAAGATTCGCACCCGCATCAAGGTGTAAGCTCAACTCCTAGGCTCAAGGCCTTACGACTCATGCAAATGAAATGCCCATGCTTACACAAAGCAGATGCGATAAAGCAATTTCTTTCCACCAGATAAACCTCAAGGTTCTCTAAGGTTCACTTCTGTAGCACCTGTAACTTTTATTAACTAATTTTCAGCTTTGATGAATGTTATATTTATATAGTATGATATATTTTCCTTGTTAAATCATGATACCAGTTTTTTTTTTATGAAAAGTAATTACTTAATTAACTGTTGTAAAACCTTAAAAAAAAAATGTTGAAAGTAAAATAATAATAAATTAAATAATAGGTAGTGTATAGTTTGACACATCCTCAGTGACATAATTAAAATTATTAATGAGCTAGAGTAAATATGAGGCCTTATTTAAATAATCTTGAAGTAAAGAGCATTTTATCATAGCTTTAAGAGTGCATTTAAATAGGGAAAGGGGTTCCTTTTCTTTTAAAAAAAAATTTTGCTTTCCCATTTTTTAAGAGAGTTTTGGAACTCTCTCGGTAGAAAGAAAGAAATGAAACGAGAAAAGAGGTCAGAAGAAGAGAAAGAAGGAAAGAAAAGAAAGGAAACAAAGAAGAGAGGAGGAGGAAGAAGAAGAAGAAGAAGAAGAAGAAGAAGAAGAGGAGAAAGGAGAAGGGGAGAGGGAGGAAGAGGAAGAAGGCTCTCTCTATCTCTTTACCTCCATTTTCGTGTGGATTGAAGCATCAAGCTTAAGTAAGATCTACAAGAGGTGAGGGATTTTTGTGTTTTGTTGTGATGATTTGAATGTTACGGTTTAATAATAAGTGTATAATATGTATAGAAAATGATTTGAGCTAACGTTTATACAGTTCTTTGCATGAACCTTGTCTTTGTTGATATTTTGTGCATTTTGGTGGTTGGATTTGAGTTTGAAAGGATGAAAAAGGGTTTTGGGGAGTAAAAATCGCGTAACAGCAGCGTTTGCTGCATTCCTGCGATTTCCAGAAAGCGTCGGGCGCCCTATGAGTAGTGTTGGGCGCCTGAGCACCCAAGAGGAGTCCCTACAACTTCCTCTCTAGCGCCGGGCTCCCGTATGTAGCGCTGGGCGCTAGGGGCTGAACAGTCCAACTTTAACTGTGCATAACTTTTTCATTTCTTATCCGTTTTGGGTAAATGACATCTTGTTGGAAAGCTATTTGAGTCTATTTTCATATGCAACAAGTTGCATATTAAAATTATAAATAATTTGAAAGTTATTATAGAAATGATGATCAAAGGTCAAGATATTATATTTAAAAAAATGATGGTTTATCATAGTTTTTGATGGTTACACCCTTTTTACTTTTTAAAACATGTCTATTGGGCAATTTGAAGTATTCAAAAACATTTTTGCATACTTTGATGTATATATACATAATGATGATAAATCGCTATGTGTAGTGTTTGTTATGAGATTAAGGTATTGAATTGTACATGAGATTGCATATCTAAAGTATTGTGTACTAGATTGAGTTGATTACCTCTTCGATGAAACATTATCATTAGTCATTTATGGATAGATTTATGACTATTCTATGATAAGTGTTTTAGTGTTGTTGCCTTTCGAATATTACTTCCCTCTGCTTGAATTTTTGTAAAGGTATGGACAATGAGGTTTATATATGGGGCATGTATGATTATGATATTATGCTTATGATTATGATAATATTGGATATTATGATGAGGTGGTTATGGAATTTGTTGAGTTTGATTTATGTTAAGGTGATGAATATGCAAGTTGAGTTTAAATATGTTTCTTAATTTGATATGTTGAGATTGATAAAGTATACTTAAGGGATGATGAGACTATTATTATTTATGTAATTGCGGTTATTGTTGTGAAGGAGAATATATGATCATGGTAGTGTAGTATATCTATGAGGTGTTTTATGATGATTACTGATTTAAAAAGTTGTTACCCATTTATTCTCCTAGTTTGAAATGCTTGGAAATATTTTATGTGTTGTTAAGTGGTGAGCTATGTAATGGGTTGTCTTATGTGTTTACATTTATATACTTATATTGTATGGAGTTGTGTGATCTTTAATAGTCTTTTATGAAGCTCGTTCGAATTCTGCTATTGTGAGCTTGAAAATGATAAATTGACGTGGGCGTAGGTATTGGATGACTATTTGGTCGTGATGACTTGGATTATGAGAATACTCTTATACATGAATATTGCATTATCTACTTATCTGCTTATGTACATATCTATGTGATGTGAAGATCGGTGAAGTGGATCTAATGTATGTTACGCTAAAAGTGTTTATAGGCTGCTATGATTATTGTTTATGGTTGATAACCTACTAAAAGTACTAAGTGGAATGGATTGCCAAGATATGGTTATGATTCTCTGGGTAGGCCGACCGGGGAGCGAGAGGTTCCGGTATATAAATATCACCGCCAGGGACGAGGGGACCCCGTTAGATAGCCCGGGCGTTAGGAGGGATGTTGGTGCTTGCCGGAGGGTGCGGTATCTCCGGGTAAGGAAATCAAAACCGTCGTGGCAGGGGGTACTCAGTGAAAACACCTCCTAGGATACCCAAAGAATCGATGATATTATAACGTGTGACATTCGTATATTTATCTGTGTATTGATCCCGATTGAGAAACTTGAGATATGAGAATTGATTAAAGTACAAGACATTCCACAAGTAGTTCGCGAGTCGGGGAAAGTGTCATCTGGGAATATGTTATTATATATTACTGTTGTGATATTGTATTTGAATTCGTTATGTATGAATATGATGAAGTGTTCGCATGATTGTGTGCTACTCGGTTTTCTTATCTTGCATGATTGCATGTGCTTGGGGGATTTAACCTCACTGAGTCTATGGATTCACCCCTCTCCTAAAATTTTTTAGATTGCAGGAATTTGCGGAGCCGCCGGGAGCCTTGGATGTCACGTGGATCATTTTTGAAGTTGTTCACCTTGTGTTCATTGTTTTTTTTGTTTAAGTCGGGACTGTGTAATTTTTTTTAAGTGGTTGTAGCATATCTGATTTATTATATTCATTATTTGACATTTTAATGAATATAATTTGATGTACTTTGGATGAAACAAATTATGTGGGATTGACAGGCTGCGAAGGGTGAAGGGGAGGCTTTTCCTTTCGGCCGGTCATGACTGCTAAATTTGGGTCATGACAACTTCCTTAGGAACTATATGTGTTTTCGTATTTCAAAACTTTTACCCACCGGATAAATCTCGTGATCCCTCTGGGATCGAGTCATCACAAGACTGAAACAATTGAACGATTGATTGGGGTCCGAATCACCGGTCCGTCATCGAACTACTGTTTCAAAACCCAAAAACGTTTCGTGTTTGTGTTTATGTCTTATGAATTATGTCTCAAGTCCTAAGCATTATGAATAAGGATTGAGATTCCTCTTAGTTAAGTCTTTAAGCCTTTCTAAGATATTATTTTCTTGATTTTTCAAACTGATTCGCTCAAGCTAAAATTCCGAGCTAAGCGCCATTCGCTTAAGCCTAGAAAATTAGCTTAAGCGAATTTCCATCAGAAACGCATGTTTTGATTGGCGACTGATTCGCTTGAGCTAAAATGTCGCGCTAAGCGAATTTAGGGAAATAAGTGTTGATTCACTTAAGTTTTATGAAGATATTGATGAACTAAGTCATCAATGGTATAATATATGGTCTTGCTCCACCACATACCATACTTAATTATCCCTTGTTTTCAACTCTAAGTTAATTACTTAACTTAGGTTTTCAAGCGTAAAACTTTACAATTTTAGTTCGAAAAACTCTCTTTGTAAACCCAAGCCTTTTCTCGAGGGGTGAATATCAGTTTCGCGATGCGAGGCTGAGAGGCTATTTTTACTTCTTAGACAGTCCTTCTGCTTCGCGGGGTGAGAATGATCTCGTGTCGCGAGGCCGAGAAGCTGTACCCTTGCTGCTCGGGCTAGCCCTCTGCCTCGCATGGCAAGACTAGGTTAGCCAGGCGAATTCTTGTTTTCCTTTTTCCTTCACTTCTTCATTATTTCTCTTTTTGAAGCATTTAGTTAGTTACATGACCTATGGCTAAAGTAAAAAACATTTTTCACTTGGTGACACACTTAAGTGTTGAAATTTTATTTGATCTTTGGATCAAAATCACTTTTGTTTTTCTTTGAAACATAGGTTATGAAAATACTTTTCTTACTTCAAAACTTTGATAGATCAAGAACAACACATGTTCTTATATTTCTTCTCACTAAGGCCACAAGCCTGCTCCAATGAAAAGTGGAGATTTTGCTTCACCAACTAAGCAAATTATAGCTCAAAATGCTCACACAATTATGACAAACAACAATCACACATCTTTGCATCATAATCAAGCATAAAAGTCCATACTTGATCTAGAGATCAAAGTGGATCTTTCAGCATACAGGAAAATGATTTCATCCAATCACATCATCATAAACATATGCTAGAGCACACTAAAGCACACTAAAGCATAAACTCATTATTACAACTTTGTTCTCCAAGAGAACTTAACAATTAAAAGTGAACCCCAATCCAAAGGGTTTCACCCAGACATAAACTTAAATAACCATCTTCACCACCACCAACTTTGGTGTGATGAGGTTCACCCCCCATACCTGTTGATGAAATAATCCTCCGGATGAAAGTCGGTCGATCGGTTGCAAACCTTCCAATTAGTCATCCGAATACCCGTCACCAACTACAAACAACACAACCAAACAATCATTAACATCAAACAACACAAAACTTTCCTATCCTCACCAACTTAGGGTTCGGTCCCTAGATGTGAAAATAAGCTAGAGATGTTCAAAATTTGTCATCTTTCGGATGGATGATCCTTAGATACTCCTAACACTAAAACAAGTCTTATTACACAAAGCTTGGATCAAAACTCAACCTTTTCCAATCATGAAGATTTCAGCCATTTTTAAGAAGAAAAGGCTAGAAAACTTATTTGGTTTAATGCTCTTGGATTCATAGACAATAGGAAAGACAAGGATGGAATCAAGTGCTAGAAATCAAAAATTTGAACAAAACACTATTCACTCAAGAACATAGGGTTCGGCCACTTTGGGGAAAATAGGCTAGGATGAGAGTTGATCATAAGATCTTGGATTTAGATTGAGAATGATGAAGCGAGCTCAAAGAAATTGGTTTCCCATTAAAAGGATTTTTCTACAATTTCCTATGAATTTTGAAAGTTTTGTATCATAAACTTGATTTTCATGAAAACAAGATTTGATCTTGAGATTGGAAGAGATTCAAAAAGCTAGGAGATCATAGAAGTGATCTTACCTAA
Source organism: Ammopiptanthus mongolicus (assembly GCA_039655645.1). Lineage (NCBI taxonomy): Eukaryota > Viridiplantae > Streptophyta > Magnoliopsida > Fabales > Fabaceae > Ammopiptanthus > Ammopiptanthus mongolicus. The sequence continues at coordinate 42,994,440 of CM077345.1, forward strand.
GAATGGATGAAGATTGATCAAAGATTCAAGGTTTCCTTCAAAGATTTCAAGGTTTTTCTCAAGAAACAATGGTGGCTTTGCTCTAGGAGGAAGAAGAAGTTTTGAGCTCTATTTGGGGCTGTGTTCATGCGTCAATGGGGCTGGGAAAGGGGCTGACCAGCCATAAAAACAAGTCACTTAAGGGTAAAATGGTCATTTGCTTCAAGGGTAAAATAGTAAAAGAGAAAAAAGGTTAAGTTAGGGGTATTTTAGTCATTTCGCGTCCCGATATTTCCGAATGTCATGACGACTCTGGCATACTCTCCCAAGTGATTTGACATGATGTGGTATCAAGATTATCCGTTGGTGAATCTCGTTGAATCCCTTTACGACTCCAAACGTCTCCTGGTTCACGTATACGGTTAAATATAATATATTATTTTTATTTTTCGGACGTCAGGACGGATTTTAACAAATATGTAGAGATTTAAATCCTGAGACTTACTATCTCGTTCACGAGTCAAAACTAGGTCTTGATAGTAGAAAAATACTATTGTCAAAGAAAAACGCAGACCGGGCTCCGTCTGAGATTTTGACCCAAAATTGACCAAAGCTTCCTACGAGAGGGTAGAGCATGACTATGGTCTCAGGATATTTGATTTCACTCTCTAGACCCTCCAATAAAATACAAACGTTTAAATACTGAAGAATTATAAAACTCGAAAATCGGGGCGTTACACTAACCACTACCGATAATACATCAGAAAAACAACTAACATAAACTAAACTATACTAAGAGCAAGAGATCTCCTCGGAATCACTCCTCAGCTGGCTGCTTACCATCTTTTGCATCACCAAAGTTACATGCAAGAAAATAGCGACAAGAGTAGGGAGTAAGGAACTGTACATATGAACATAAACAGTAATAGAGCAGTTAGCAAGATGATCATGCAGCATATAAAACATCATAATATAACATGTTATAACACATTCCATCATATCACATCATAAACATGCTACGCGATGCAATACTACTCCGCTACTCCATATGCAATGTGGATACAATAACTAACTCAGGAAGACGATTTCAGAGTTACATATCCACATTGGCCAATAAGCACAAACGTCGGCAGTTCACCAAACTCACGGGTGAACCCCTTGGATAGCTGGTCCACCTTACTCTCGGATGGACCACCACGGATGCCCTTGATTCACCTAACTCTAGGATGAATCACCGCGGACGGCTAGTTCGCCATACTCTCGGACAAACTCCCCAATCATTGTAACTTCCGCCAAACTAACAAAACCGTATCATGATGCATGCAATGCTAACATACAAACAACATGGCAACCACCTCCATCGACACCATTAACAAGGCTATCAACTTTGACCAATAAGCATTAAAGTGATTTGTCAACATCAAACTTTACTAATAAGCATCAAGAATGATTTAACCAACAACATTGATAATAGTACATCGTTACCAATAACATCGTCGTCTTATTAACTAATCTCTTTATTAAGTCCTCGCCATTACATCTTACTTATCATTATCCTAGTTCACTAACTATCCTCAAGATCATGTTTTATAATCTCTTATGTCAAATTTTAATCCCAAAAGGTTATTAAATCTAATTTTATTTAAAACGGTGAAGTTTTCTTAATTCTAACAGTGGCACGGCTTGAGCACGGCGCGTGTTGACCAACTGGCACCGGCGTGCTGCATGAGATCATAGGCGTGCTAAACAGCGTCACTTTTCTAGTTTTTTTGACACGAGCGTGCTGCTAAGAGCACGGTCGTGCTGGCTTTACTGGGCATAGAGCACGGGCGTGCTCAACGCTGTTACAACATTCTCAGTTCTGGAAAACTTCGTATTTTTTCTAGATTTCAACACTCCATTCTTGACTAATCCATTGGCATTAATCTCACCCCTCATCAACATTTTTATGTTTTATGCACATCAATTAGATTAATCCTAGTTTTAGGCTTAGCGCTAACATCCCTATGTCTTTTATTAACGTAGTTTTAACAGCAGTTACCATCATACTGATTCATACAATCATGGCATATCAACAACATCATTAACAACATAATAAACGTCATGCCAAGGTCATATAACTCAATTAAAGAATTAACATCATGTATAAACAGCCATAATAACTTCATACATCAATTAAGGCATACAACACACAAATAGGTTCATGGGTGAACCCTCATCTTACGCTACCCTAGAACCTATATGTTCATATTAATCCCTTCTCCCCATACCTGGCGTGATGATTCCAACCTATTATCCAACTAGAGCGAAGCCCAAAATGCATTTCTGCTGCGCGCGCAGAGCACGGGCGTGCTGAACGAAAGCACGAGCGTGCTCACCTATCAGAATCATTGATCTGACTCATTCTACGGTTAACTACCCAAAAACACATCCCTAAACATCTAACATAAGCATAACAACTATAGAAACATATATAACAACACTTTATAACAAGCAAGCGAAAACTGGGGTATTAAAATTCCACCCCCTTATAAAAATTTCGTCCTCGAAATTTCTACAAGCTCGGACTTGGTTGGCAGACAACCAGTCCATAATAAAAACAACATCTAACAGCTTAAGAGATGAACTCACACAAGGTCAACTATGAAGTTTCTATAATTAATGATAAAAGAACAACCTTTACGAAACATGGGAAGGGATAGCAGGCCTACTTACAGGTGTAGCAACAACTAGATCATGCTCAAGATAGGGAACAAACAACTTAAGGTTTCTAACACCAAACATGCGAATCAAACGAAGGAAGAGAAGACAAGGCATCCGAACCAAACAACACAAAAGAAGGAGTCCCTTACCTCGAGACAGATCTGCAAATTGAAAGGCTTCATCTCCGCTAAGGGTGAAAACTCTCCCACTTGCCTTCAGTCGATTCACCTGAGAACTCTGACTCTTGGTAGCACTCTGCGGCTCTGACTTTGTTCCTCCACCACAATCATGGCTGATGTAGCCAGATTTTCCACACTTGAAGTAGATGACATCAGTTTCCTTGCACTCGTGAGTGAAGTGACTTTTTCCACACTTGCCACACTTAATTGGCCTAGGGGCAGAAAATCCTCCGTCACTTGTTAACCTCGTAGCATACTGTGGCTTCTACTTGACTTGCTTGAAATCACGGCTTACTGGCGCTAGATGTCGTTCCTCATTATCTTGCTGAGTTGTCTTCTTGTTACCTTGCTAACTAGAACTCTTGCCGTGCGCAACTTTGGATTTGTAGGCATCTTCAAAGATTCTACACTTGTTCACCAGAACGGGAAAAACTCGAATCTCCTGGTAGCTGATGGCTTGCTTGATCTCTGGGTGCAGACCATCTTCAAACTTCACACACTTGGAGCGGTCATCATTCACGTATTGGTAGAGTGTGTAGTAACAAGTAAGCTCCTCGAACCTCGTAGCATACTCCCCAATGGACATGTTTTCCTGCTTCAGAGCCGGAAACTCCACCTCCTTTTTGTCACGGATGTCGACTGGAAAGTACTTCCCCAAGAACATCTCCTTGAAGGCAATCCAAGTGACTGCGGTGCCTACAGCTTCCATATGTTGGCGATAACTCTCCCACTACTGCTCGGCTTCGTTAACTAGCATGAAAGTCTCGAAAGTGACCTTCTGGGCATCAGTGCATGCCATGGCCCGAAAGATCTTCTCGAGCTCGCGGATCCATAGAAGAGCACCTTCACGGTCATAAGCTCCCTTGAACGAAGGCGGGTTGTTCCTCTGGAACTTGTCCAAACCTTGAAACTCAGTGGCTCCTCCATGATGATTCTGGTTCAGGTTGTTGTTCTGAGCAATGGCATTAGCTAATAGTGCCAGAGCATTAGCAATCGCACGATCATTCCTACCAGCCATAACCTTCTACACCGTCCAAAGCGAACCACTTAACACAGAAAGTTAAACAAGAAAAGAAACTATGGTTAACATAATCCTATATCATCAACCATGCCAGGCATAGATAATCATATAAGAGTACACAGAAGAAAACACAACAGACACATACCCTGGCCTGAAGGACAGACCGACTCTGATAGCACTAAATGTGACACCCACTACCCCGCATACAATATTTATAAAAATATATCACATAAAATAAAATCCATAAATTAAAAACCAAAGGGTAACAAGTACCATATGATCCGAAACATTTAAACATAAATAACAATTGCGGAAAACATAAACATAAAACAACTCAAACCCTGATGTCACATATCAGAGCTGATAACCACTACCGATAATACACCGAAAAAACAACTAACAGAAACTAAACTATACTATGAGCAGGTGATCTCCTCGGGATCACTACTCGGCTAGCTGCCCCCATCCTCTGCATAACCAAAGGTACATGAAAGAAAAAACCAACAACCGTAATAGAGCATTTAACAAGATGATCATGTAGCATATAAAACATCATAATATAACATGTTATAACACATTCCATCATATCACATCATAAACATGCTACGCGATGCAATACTACTCCGCTACTCCATATGCAATATGGATCCAATAACTAGCTCAGGAAAACTATTTCGGAGTTAGATAACCACATTGGCCAATAAGCACCAACGCCGGCTGTTCACCAAACTCACGAGTGAACCCCTTGGATAGCCAGTCCACCTTACTCTCGGATGGACCACAACGGATGCCCTTGATTCACCTAACTCTAGGATGAATCACCGCAGATGGCCAGTTCTCCATACTCTCGGATGAACTCCCCAATCATCGTAACTTCCCCCAAACTAACAACAACATGTCATGATGCATACAATGCTAACATACAAACAACATGGCAACCACCTCCATCGACACCATTAACAAGGCTATCAAAGTTGACCAATAAGCATTAAAGTGATTTATCAACATCAAACTTGACCAATAAGCATAAAAAATGATTTAACCAACAACATTGATAACATTATGTCGTTACCAATAACATCATCATCTTATTAACCAATCTCTTTATTAAGTCCTCGTTATTACATCTTACTTATCATTATCCTAGTTCACTAACTATCCTCAAGGTCATGTTTTATAATCTCTTATGTCATATTTTTATCCCAAAAGGTTATTAAATCTATTTTTATTTAAAACGTTGAAGTTTTCTTAATTCTGACAGTGGCAGGGCCTGAGCACAGGCGTGCTGACCAACTGGCACGGGCGTGCTGCATGAGAGCATGGGCGTGCTAAACAGCGTCACTTCTCTCATTTTTCCAACACGGGCTTGCTGCTGAGAGCACGGTCGTGCTGGCTTTACTGGGCATAGAGCACGGGCTTGCTGATATTGAGCACGGGCGTGCTCAATGCTGTTACAACGTTCTCAGTTTTGGGAAACTTAGTATTTTTTCTAGATTTGAACACTTCATTCTTGGCTAATCCATTGGCATTAATCTCACCTCTCATTAATATCTTTATGTTTTATGCACATCAATCAGATTAATCCTAGTTTTAGGCTTAGCGCTAACATCCCCATGTCTTTTATTAACATAGTTTTAACAACAGTTTCCATCATATTGATTCATAAAATCATGGCATATCAACAACATCATTAACAACATAATAAACGTCATGCTAAGGTCATATAACTCAATTAAACAATTAACATCATGTATAAACAGCCATAACAACTTCATACATCAACTAAGGCATACAGCAGACAAATAGGGTCATGGGTTAACCCTCATCTTACGCTACCCTAGAACCTATAATCCCTTCTCCCCATACCTAGCGTGACGATTCCAGCCTATGAGCCAACTAGAGCGAAGTCCACACTTGACTCCTCTAAACGGGTTCAACAGGTTCAGCGAGCTTTGACCAAGAACATCAGGAAAAGACAAAGGGTAGTTAATTCCCAAACAAAGAAAGGAAAGGGAATTAATACAAGGGTTACAACATACCTCGATTAGATCCTTGGGGAACTAATCTACTAGTTGCCATTCACAACACTAGCACACGAACAACGAAGTCTGGTTCGATAGGGAGAAATTGATTTAACACTAAACTCAAAGCATTCAAAGGAAAGGATGAACAAGGTTGATTACCTTACCTCGGAGTAATACTAAACGAACGGCTTGACCCCAAACGCAACGAAAAACACCACAAGGATGTTTTCTTGACGAAAAACACCCAAACAAGGATTGGAGAACGCTCAAGGATTCAATGGGAACCTAAGAGGGAGGTCAATGATAGTTGTTTCTAACTTTAGGGCTGATGGCTATGAAATTTAGGTCGAAGAAAAGAGGTATAAAAAGGATTAGGGTGAAACGGGCTGACCAAAAGCCCAAAACGCGTTTTTGCTGCACGCGAAGAGCACGAGCGTGCTGAACGGGAGCATGGGCGTGCTCACATATCAGAATCACTGATCTGACTCGTTTTATGGTTAACTACCCAAAAACACGTCCTAAACATCTAACACAAGCATAACAACTATAGAAACATATATAACAACACTTTATAACAAGCAAGCGAAAACTGGGGTGTTAAAATTACACCCCCTTTATAAAAATTTCGTCCTCAAAATTTCTACAAGCTTGGACTTGGTTGGCAGACAACCAGTCCATAATAAGAACAACATCTAACAGCTTAAGAGATGAACTCACACAAGGTCAACTATGAATTTTCTATTATTAATGATAAAAGAACAACCTTTACGAAACATGGGAAGGGATAACAGGCTTACTTATAGGTGTAGCAACAACTAGATCATGCTCAAGATAGGGAACAAACAACTTAAGGTTTCTAACACCAAACATGCGAATCAAACGAAGGAAGAGAAGACAAGGCATCCGAACCAAACAACACAAAAGAAGGAGTCCCTTTGAGGAGACCCTTACCTCGAAACAGATCTGTGGATTGAAAGGCTTCATCTCCACTGAGGGTGAAGACTCTTGCACTTGCCTTCAGTTGATTCACCTGAGAACTCTAACTCTTGGTAGCACTCTGTGGCTCTGACTTTGTTCCTCCACCACAATCATGGCTGATGTAGCCAGATTTTCCACACTTGAAGCAGATGACATCAGTTTCCCTACACTTGTGAGTGAAGTGACCCTTTCCACACTTGCCACACTGGATTGGCCGAGTGGCAGAAAATCCTCCGTCACTGGTTAACCTCGTAGAATACTGTAGCTTCTAGCTGACTTGCTTGAAATCACAGCTTACCGGCGCCAGATGTCGTTCCTCAACTTCTTTTTACCTTGAGAACTAGAACTCTTGCGGTGAGCAACTCTATATTTGTAGGCATCTTCAAAGATTCTACACTTGTTCACCAGAACAGGACAAACTCGAATCTCCTGGTAGCTGATGGCTTGCTTGATCTCTGGGCGCAGACCATCTTCAAACTTCACACACTTAGAGCGTTCGTCACTCACGTACTGGTAGAGCTTGTAGTAACGAGCAAGCACCTCGAACCTCACAGCGTACTCCCCAATAGACATGTTTTCCTGCTTCAGAGCCGGAAACTCCACCTCCTTCTTGTCACGGATGTCGGCTAGAAAGTACTTCCCCAAGAACATCTCCTTGAAGGCAATCCAAGTGACTGCGGTGCCTACAACTTCCATATGTTGGTGACAACTCTCCCACCAGTGCTCGGCTTCTTCAACTAGCATGAAAGTGCCGAAAGTGACCTTCTGGGCATCAGTGCATGCCATGGCTCGGAAGATCTTCTCGAGCTCGCGGATCCATAGAAGAGCACCTTCACGGTCATAAGCTCCCTTGAACGAAGGCGGGTTGTTCCTCTAGAACTTGTCCAAACCTTGAAACTCAGTGGCTCCTCCATGATGATTCTGGTTCTTGTTGTTGTTCTGAGCAATGGTAATAGCTAATAGTGCGAGAGCATTAACAGTCGCGTGATCATTAATTCCTACCACCCATAACCTCCTACACCATCCAAAGCGAACCACTTAACACAGAAAGTTAAACAAGAAAAGAAACTAAGGTTCACATAATCCTATATCATCATCCATGCCAGGCATAGATAATCATATAAGAGTACACAGAAGAAAACACAATAGACACATCCAATTGCAACAAGAGGAGGTCAAACCATTCAAGTCCAAGTGACTTGATTCCTTGTTTTGATTGTAACTTGTTCTCTGATAATCCGATTGTCATGTTCTTGGAGGCGTTGGAAAGCTAATTGAATCTTCTACAATCTTATTTCTACCATCTAGACCTAATTCGACCTCTATCATGAAGAAAATAGGGCTAGAAGTTAAGAACGAAATTCTGGACGGATTTGACCCATTTAGATTTAGAGTTGTATTTGGTTTTAATTTTTAAATTGTTTTATGGACTATAATAAGTGAGGGTCGAATTTGATGACAAAGGAGGGTAAATTTTGGCTTGCATGCCTTGATAACTCCTTGGGAGGTTATGGAATCTTTGGCCACTTATTGGGGAGTCATTTTGTGGTGGTTATGGAGTTAATAGCCACACATTAGTGAGTCCTTATTTGGTGGTTATTGTTCTTTTCTTTTAATTAGATTTTAGTAGGATATTTTTCTATTTTTATGAGTCGGGTCAAGTCACTTTATAGTGATCTTTTGATGGCATCTTCATGCATCCCACACTATATGTATTTCGAGTATGATGAATGAAAGGATAACTTGAATGTTGAATTTTGGATTAAATCCATTTTGTGAGAATTGTTTCTCTTTGGTTCTTGGTTGAGCCATCCTTGTTCTTATCAAGAATCCAAGATTCTTGTGGCGAACTTCACTTGGCTTATCAAACCATTTAGGTTTGTGGTGCCACCACCATCTCTATTTTCCTACCCCTTTTGTTGTTTTTATTCTCTTCCTGTTTACTACTTGATACTTGTAACACCCCCGCTCGGGTGCTACATGCTCGATTTAAAATGCGGAAAAACATCAAGAAAATAGAACGCTGGTAGCTTTCGAAAAATAATATAATTAAATAGCTATGTTCAAAAACGTGGTTCTAAAAACTTTCTGTAGGCATAAGAAGTTCAACTCAAAACAAAGGAATAACCCTTATAACACATACATCGATATTCATTGTTCATAAAAACATAATCATAACGTAAGTTCAGTATAATATATCATATTACAGACTTAAAGACAGTCACTATTCATGCAGTAAATAAATATAAGACTGCTTCAAAAAAGACTCCTATGCTGGTCAGGCTAAAAGCAGCCATTGGGGTACAACCTCAAAGTCAGCTTCTTCAAAAGGATCCGTCATCCGAGTCCTCACGTGTCCGCAATGACCTACGATCAACATCTGTACATGTGTTCCAAAAACACAACAGGGTGTCCAACATGTACAGGCAAAGGTGAGATACTCATTTTATAAGTCTATCATGATAGCCGCACAAGCGACAAACAACAGTTACAGTCACACATAAATACAGTTATAATAACAGTTATTCATATGAAACAATATCTCAAACACTATCACGAGTACTAATAATGCATGAGACTTCAATATCGTCTTTCTAATTCATATACTCCGGAGATTCCTACTACCCTTCATCGAACGATAGGCCGCAATAACACCCGTAAAACAATTGTTCTCATGAGTCGGCCTCTCAATTTAGGTCCGAACTCTAATTGTTCCAGGGTACCACGTCATAACCATATCCTGAATAGTCCAGTTTCTGATAGAGTCCATTTGTGTTGGGCAACCGATTTACCACGGCACGGGGTTACTATGCCACCGGCCACTTGTGGAGTTTCGAACACAGAATGTCCCTATAGACCTAGTGGTCTTAACTGGCTCAATTATCAACTACGTAAGTTGTAGCTCGTTTTCAAATGACACGTCTACCGGTTCATGCATGTACACATCAATTTTTTGTTTTCTTTTTCATTCGTTCTTTCATTTGTCGAGGCATAAAGCTCACGACTCATTTTAAAGGACATTAAGCCCGTTCAAAATCAAAAACACAGGACACGAAGTCCGAGTGCTCAATCCACAAAATGCTAGTCCGACGTCTCGGTCACTAGGTTTGTGTTCATCTCAAAAGATTCATCGTTTTTCTTTCGATCATCCGTTCTCAAAACAACTTTGGAAAACAAAACTAAATTTTGTTTTCTTGAACTAAAACATCTTTTTCCAAGAACACATTTTCCAGGGAAAAGCACTTTTTCGTAAACCAAACCGTTTTCTAAAGGTTCTTTCTCTTTGAAAACGTTTTTCAAAAAGGAAAACACTTTATATTGACTTTTCCTTAAAGGCTTTTTCTTTTAAAAAGGAAATCAACTTTTTAAAACGGAAAGCTACTTTCTTTTTCTTGAAAAAGCAACACGTTTTCCCAAAAGCACCTTTTTGCTTTTCAAAACTCGGTTTTCAAAACTTCGATTCCGGTTTTCGAGCATTTTAATTATTTATTGAGTCATAGCTAGTCCTATGCTCATCCAGGATATATATATCAAAACAGCCCAATATCACAATAATATTCATCAAAGGCATCCATGCCACAATTCTAAATCAAATGCTCAAGTACAAACTTCATTAAGTACATAAGTTAATCATTCACAACTTCCAATCATCAATCAACACTACCACATCTCATATAACAAGTCAAATACCATGAAGCTATCAAACTCAAATGAACTACCTCCCTTTACCTCTCTAAGATGCTCAATTAAAACCTGAATGATGCTCGACTCCGGTTAGGGGTGGGCATGGGTCGAGTTGGGTGGGTTTTGGTGCATTTTAAGACCCAACCCAATCAAATAAATATGGGTTGGGTTGGATCGGTTTCTTCAAAAATTTTCACGTAACCCAACCCAACCTCATACGGGTTGGTTTGGGTTGGGTGACTGGGTTTGGTAGTAAATTATTTTGTTTTTATCAAAAGCTAATAATGGAAAAAAAATAGGGAAGAAAAATACTAGCAAAGTACCAATGCATCAATTTTAACTTCCAAATACAAAATGAAGCGTACAACTTAAATTTGGAGCAGAATATCCATCAAAATTAAACAAGCAAGTGAAATAAAAAATAATAATAATGTCTTCAAACAATTCCAAAACAATTTTATTGGCTATGTCTTCAAGCTATTTCTGCATGTCTTCAAACTATTTCTACTCTGTAACCAAAAAAACCATCTCTGAAGTATCTTTCAATTTGGCTTCAAAGTTCCACTTATGAAACTCACTTCTTCAAACTGTTGCTGCAATCACTGACCAATGTAACAGTCCAAGAAAACAAAACAAAACCAAAAATTTATAAGCCACATAGTTATGAATGACATAAAATCAAATCAAATCAAATCAAATAGAACTTTTATACCTGAATCAACTTCTACATCAGCCATTGGAGCTTCTAGCTCACCATATATGTTACCGTTAGAAAGTCCCAACCAGTTTTGGGTGCAAATCAATGCCCCAACCGTGGAGGGATTTAAGGAACTACGAAAAGGGTCAAGAACACGTCCACCCGTGCTAAATGCTGACTCAGAAGATACAGTTGATACCGGAATAGCTAGTATATCCCTGGCCATACGAGAAAGAACATGATATTTTGATGTCTTCCCTTTCCACCACCTGAGAATGTCAAACCCCTCACAATCATCCTCAACATCATCCTCCAAATATCTTTCCAACTCATTTGTTTTCAGGTCCCCTTGTTTTTTCTTAACTTTCTCCCTGAATTTGTTCCTAAGTCTAATTGCAGGATTTACATCTTGACAAACAAGTGACTGGGAGACAACCTCTGATGATGGGAGACTAGTTTGATTGTCATCAACAGGATAAGGATACATTGAAGTATATTGATCAAACAACCCTTTTATAACATCATTCAGTTTTTTCAACACTTTATCACACTTTCCAGAATCACACATTTCACTTAAACAAAACTTCACAAAATCCAATTTATATCTCGGGTCAAGAAAAACAGCCACAAAGAGGAGATAATTCAAATTTCCACCAATATCCCAGTATTTGTCAAATTTAACTTTCATGTTTAAAGCCATGTTTTTCATCCCTCATCAACACTTCCCTGCCATTCATCCAAAGTATTTAAGATATGACATAATTGATGGAAAAAGGTATTAGCAGTCACACTCAATGATGAAGAGAATACAAGAGTAGCATCATAAAAAATCTTCAAAAATTGAATGAACTTACGAACATGACTCCAATCATCAGTATTTGGTGGACCACCTTCAGAGTCAAGCTGATTTACAAACGTTTGGTCTTCATATTCAAGGCGACTAAAAGCCTTTTCATACTTTTCAGCCGCTTCCAACATCAAGTAGGTGGAATTCCACCTAGTTAGACAATCAAGTATCACCATTTGATTGACATCCAAATTAGCATCTCGGGCACACCTCTTGAATGAAGCTAATCTACTTGGAGAACCCTTCACATACTTACAAGCAGCTCTAATCCTAGCAATAGAGCAATCAATCTCCTTCATCCCTTCACACACAATTATATTCAATATGTGAGCACAACATCTTAAATGCATATATTCCCCTTTCAACATGGTAGTCCCATTCCAGTGACTCATATTCCTAACCAAATATGTAAGAGCAGCATTATTGGAACTAGCATTATCAACAGTTATAGCTCCCACCTTGTTAATACCCCAATATTTCAAACATATCTCCAATGCTTTTCCTATAGTGTCTCCCTTATGATCAGAAATCAAACCAAAGCTTTGTATTTTTTTATTCAACCCCCATCCATCATCAATGTAATGAGCAGTGACACACATATAATTCAAGTTTTGGATTGAAGTCCAAGTATCAGTTGTTAGTGAAACCATTTGATAATTCAAAGACAATAGGGACTTCAAGATTACCTTCTCTTCAATAAACAGTTGCATGATATCTCTTGTAATAGTCCTACGACTAGGAATTTTAAGTCGAGGTTGAGCTTTACTCATGAAACTTTTAAACCCAACATACTCTACAAACCTTAAGGGCAGTTCATCAACAACTAACATCTTAGCTAGAGCAGCTCTAGACCTTTCTTGACTAAATTGTGCAAGCTTAAAAGTTGTAGGGTCACCCTCATGTTGCTTTCCTAATACAATCTGTTTTTGCTTCTTATCAGCTTCTCTATGAGGATTCTTAGCACATCTCGGCAAATGTTTGTGCAAGTTTGTTGTCCCATGAATATTACTATTACAAGCATATGATTTACCACAGTAATTACAAATAGCATTCTTTCCATCCTTTGTAAAATGAGCCCAAACACCAGAAGAAGGTCTACTAGGTTTTCTTTTGGTACCTGTTTGTGTAGGTTGCTCAGCTTGAAGAGGTTGTTGCTCTGGAGTATTAGTTCCTCCAACAGGTTGTTGTTGTTGCTGCTCTTCCTGCACAATAATTGGTGTTGGTGAATTTGGTGCACTTCCCACTTAAGTTTGTTGTTCTTCAGCCATTTGAAACTGCAAAAAAAATTCAATAAAAGAGACATTCAGATTCATAGCAACCGAAAAAGCAGGGTATCCATATCCTTATCAACCGAAAAATATCTCAAGAAAAAGAGTGTGTGACAGTAATTTGGTAATAAAACTGTAACAGAGTGAAATCTCCTTAACAGGGAAAGAAAAAAAAAATTAAAATATGTATCAGTGTTTGAATGAATCAGTGGACAGTGAACACAAACACGCTGGGTTTTCTCTTAGGGTTTGAATGAATCAGTGTTTGAATGAATCAGTGAAGGGGAAGAATCTGGGAGACGAACACAAACACCACTTACTTGTAGGGTTGTCTCTTCGATCTGTATCAGTGAATAGCGCTTGAAGGAAGGGAAAATCTGGGAGACAATTCGGATGAACACGCTGGGAGAAGAAGAAACGAACACGCCGGGAGACGAATTGGATGAGGGGGACGAGATTCACAGTAATTTTGAAGCAGAAGAAACGAACATGCTGGGAAGAATCTCTCAGGCCAAGTGAGGGAGGCGAAATGGGAATGGAAGAAATGGGAATAAGCTGCTCACTGTGCTCAGGCCGATTGAATTTCATTGAGAATGTGATTTTATAAGTGAAAACAAAAACCCCTTCCTCTTCTGATACAACCCCTCTCATACTCGACGCCTCGTATCCTTACTTGAAGTTACTTCAGTTGCTTGCTCTCAGTTAATTTAGGCGGCTCGATATTTACAGAGAGTTATCAAATTCCAGATATATGGATTGGGTTGGGTTGAGTGGGTTTACAATCTTTGGACCCAGCACCCAACCCATAAATTATGGGTCTACTTATTTAGAAACCAACCCAACCTAATGACCCGAACCAACCCAGTATTTATGGGTTGGGTTGGATTGGGTACACCGGGTTCACGGGTCGACCCGTACCCGTGCCCACCCCTAGCTCCGGTTCCGATTTCGTCTGCATCACCTAAAACAATTAAGCACAATTCAATTCAAACAACAATCAACATCAATTTACAACATCAAAACACAAATTTTCTTCCCCAAAAAGAAGTCCAAGGCCAAGAAAAGATAAAAAGGTTAGGAATCTCATTTTGTAACACCCCGATTTTCAAGTTTTCCTAATTATACAGTATTTATGAACTTATATTTTATTCGAGCTCTTAGAAACAGGAATAAAATATTCCGAGACCATATTCATGCTCAACGTTATCGTAGGAAGCTATGATTAAGTTTTGAGTCGAAAACTCAGACGGAGCCCAGTCTGCGTTTTTCATTGACAGTAGTGTTTTACTACTATCAAGACCTAATTTTGACCTATGAACGAGACAGTAAGTCTTAGAATGTAATTCTCTACCTTTTCGTTAAATTTCAAAAAATAAAAAATAAAAAAAAAATCATTTCCTCACCTTTTTTCGAGCGAAATCCTCTATCGAGTGACGAACGGAGTCGCGTATGGACTTACCGGGACCCGACAACTGATAATCTTGATGCCACATCATGTCAAATCACTTGAGAGAGCATGTCAGAGTCGTCATGACGTTCGGAAATACCGGGACGCAAAATGACCAAAATACCCCTAACTTAACCCTTTTTCACTTTTACCATTTTACCCTTGAAGCAAATGACCATTTTACCCTTAAGTGACTTGTTTAGAAGGATGGAAAGCCCCTCCTTAACCCTCATTCACGCCCCAATTCTGGTCTTAGAGCACCAAGAACACTTCATCTTCTTCCTTAGAGAAACCTCCATTTTCTTCTTGAGTAAAGCTTGAAATCTTTGAAGAAAACCTTGAATCTTTGATCAATCTTCATCCATTCTTAGGTAAGATCACTTCTATGATCTCCTAGCTTATTGAATCTCTTTCAATCTCAAGATCAAATCTTGTTTTCATGAAAATCAAGTTTATGATCCAAAACTTTCAAAATTCATAGGAAATTGTAGAAAAATCCTTTTAATGGGAAACCAATTTCTTTGAGCTCACTTCATCATCCTCTACCTAAACCCATGAGCTAATGATCAAACTCTCATCCTAGCTTATTTTCCCCAAAGTGGCCGAAACCTAGAAGAGATGATGAATAGTGTTTTTGATCAAATTTTTGATTTCTAACTCTTGATTCCATCCTTAACTTTCCTATTGTCTTTGAATCCAAGTGATGGGAAACCAAATCATTTTCTAGCCCCTTTTCCCCAAAATGGCCGAGACCTTCGTGTGTAAAAATCATGAGCCATGTTTCATATTTTTGAGTCATAGGACTTGTAGTAGGGTTACCCAAGCTTATGAACCAACCCTCCAAAAGTTTGGAACCAAATGTGATCCCAAACCCTTTTTACCAAAAGTGGCCGAACCTTATTCTTATAGGGGACGGAAAATTTATGTTTTGATGTTGTATATTGATATTGATTGTTGTTTGAATTGAATTGTATTTGATTGTTTTAGGCGACGCGGAGGAAGCCGTAGTCAGAGCCGAGAATCGTTCAAGTTTGGATTAAGCGACTTAGAGAGGTAAAGGGAGGTATTTCATTTTGAGTTTGGTAGCCTCACGGCATATGATTGATTGGTGTGTTATGGTTGAATTAAGACTTGATGTATATGTATACTTATATCCTGGATTGATTGGATGCTAAGTGTTGTGTATAATTGGTTATTTGATATAAACTGTGGCATGGATATGCTATTGTTGAACTATTTGATATATATATATATATATATATATATATATATATATATATATATATATATATGAGCATAGGATTGGCTATGTCTCGATAATTAATTAAAATACCCGAAATCCAAAATCAAAGTTTTGAAAAACGAGTTTTGAAAATCAAAAAGTGGTGTTTGAGAAAACGTGTTGCTTTTCAAGAAAAGTTATGCTTTCCTTTTTGAAAAAGTTATGTTCTTTGAAAAGGAAATGTGATTTTTGTGGAAAGTCGTGCAAAACGTGTTTTATTTCAGAAAAACGTTTTAAAAAGACGTGAAACCTTAGAAAACGGTTTTTGTTCACAAAAAAGTGTTTTTCCCGAAAATGTTCTATTTGATCAAGAAATGTTTTCTTTCAAGAAAATGAGATTGATTTTTTTTTTACAACGTTTTTTGGAGAAAGTTTGGCCGAAAAGGAAAAATGATGATCTTTTGAGATGAATCCGAACCTAGTGACCGAGACGTCGAACTAGTGTTTCGTGGTTTGAACACTCGGACTTCGTGTCCTATGTTTTTTATTTGAATGGGCCTAATGTCCTTTAAAATGAGTCATTGACTTTATGTCTCGACAAATGAAAGAATGAAAAAAAAAGAAAACAGAAAACTTTCTGTGTACATGCATGAACCGGCAGACGTGCTATTTGAAAATGAGCTACAACTTACGTAGTTGAGAATTGAGCCAGTTAAGACCACTAGGTCTATAGGGGCATTCTGTGTGTCGAAATTCCACAAGTGGCCGGAGGCCTCGCGACCCCGTGTCGTGGTAAGTCGGCTACCCAGCACGAATGAACTCGATCAGAGACTGGACTATTCAGGATATGGTTATGATGTGGTACCCTGGAACAATTGGAGTTCGAACCTAAATTAAGAGGCCGACTCATGAGGACAATTGTGTTATGGGTGTTACAGCGGCCTATCGCTCGATGAAGGGTAGTAGGAATCTCCGGAGTACATGAATTAGAAAGATGATATTGAAGTCTCATGCATCATTATAACTCATGATAGTGTTTGAGATGTTGTATTGTATTACAAAAATAAGTGCTCTTATAACTACATTTTATCTGTGGATGTCTATGCTATTTGTCGCCTATGCGGCTATCGTGATAAACTTATTATATGAGTATCTCGCTTTTGACTGTACATGTTGGACACCCTGTTGTGTGTTTGGAACACATGTACAGATGTTGAGCATAGGTCCCCGCGGAGATGTGAGGACTCGGATGACGGAGCCTTTTGAAGAAGCCGACTTTGGGTTGTATCCCAATGGCTACTTTTAGCCCGACCAGCTTAGGATTCTTTTATTTTTGTTGCAATCTTATATTATTTTGCTGCACGTATATGGAACTTATGTTCTCCAGTCTGTAATATGATATATATTAGACCCAGATTTATGTTATGATTATGTGAGTGTGCATCTTAATTATTAATGCACGTTAAGGAGTTTATTTCCTTGCCTTGAGTTGTTTTGCCTATGCATGCAAAAATTGTTAGAACCACGTTTTTGAACGTAGCTATTTAATTATATTGTTTTCCTAAAGCAACCAGCGTTTTATTCTCTCGATATTTTCCGCATTTTGAGTTCGAGTACGTAGCACCCGGGGGGGGTGTTACATTAGTGTTATCAGAGCTGGTCGAGTCTTTCGAGAATCCTTGGGAAGTGAGTCTATTGTGTTTGTGTTGTGTGATCTCTGTTTCTCGCGGGGCGAGCTTTAGTTTCGCGTTGCAAGGCCGAGAGGCTGTGTTTTGCTTCTCAGGCTGACCTTCTGGCTCGCATGGCAAGCATGGGTTTGCCTGGCGAGAAACTTGTTTTCCCTTTTCCTTGGTTGTTTATGTTTCCTTATTAAGGTATGATTGGTTTGCCTTGTAGGGAAACATAAATCTTAGAGGTGGTCGTGGTGGAGGTCGCGGCACTGCTGACAATAATGCCACTACTGACAACAATGCTGATGACAACAACATCAATCGGGCTATCCAGGCCATGGCTGATATGGCGGCTGCTGTTGCTCAACAGACAGCTACGATGGCTCAACAGAATCAACAAAGCGCTGATCTTGCTGCTGGTGCCAGAAGGTTAGTCGATTTTCAGCGTCAAGATCCTCCGCAGTTTCATGGGGACTGTAACCCGGAAAAGGCTGACTTGTGGTTGCAAGAGATAGAGAAGATTTTTGCTATTATGCACTTCCCCGAGGGAGTGAAGGTGGACTATGCCACATTCCTGTTGTTGGGAGATGCAGAGTATTGGTGGGGAGGAACCAGACAACTGCTAGAAGCCAACAACCAAGAGATCACTTGGGGAGTATTTCGCACCAAGTTCTTGGATAAGTACTTTCCCCAAAGTGCCAGGACCGAGAAAGGGCAGGAGTTTCTAAGGCTGTAGCAGAGGGGCATGACTGTTAGGGAATATGCGGCGAATTTTGAATCACTCGCCAAGTATTTCCGCTTTTTCCAAGCCCAACCTGACGAGGACTGGAAATGTTACCACTAGAGATCCGTACCTTCCAAGCCTTGGTGGAGAAGTGAAGAAAAGTTGAGAAGATGAGAAAAGGAAGAGAGAACAAGAGTACTGCAGGAGGGCCATCTAGGTCCAGGAACCCGAACCAGTACCAGTACCAGAACCAGAAAGGGAAGCAGTCCCAGAAGAAGCCATATTCCCAACCTCAAGGGAATAGCCAGAAACAACAATCTTATCGTCCTGTCGCTTCTGCCTACGATGGAGGGATCGGAAACGACCAGAACCAAGGCCAAGCCTTGAGATGTTTCAAATATGGGAAACACGGACATCAAGCTGACAACTGTGAGCTGAAGGGAGTTCTATGTTTCCAATGCGGGAAGATAGGACATTTTGCGAGGGATTGTCCCACACCAAAGTCAGAGCCGACTATCAACAATGTAAGGACTGCTAGACCAACAGCGAGGGGAAGGGTTTATACCATGAGTGGCGTTGATGCTTCCAAATCTGATGATCTCATACAAGGTAGTTGCATCATAGATGGAAATCTCCTAACTGTACTATTTGATTCGGGTGCGACAAATTCGTTCATCTCTTTGAATTGTGTGAGACTTTTGAACTTGCCTGTTTCTTCGCTGTCTTTTGATTTGATTGTCACAACTCCAACTGCTAAACATGTTACTGTTAATGCAGTATGTTTGAACTGTCCTATTATTGTTCATGATAGGAACTTTCTTGTTGACTTAATATGTTTGCCTTTGACTCAATTGGATGTGATCCTGGGCATGGATTGGTTATCTTCCAACCACATCCTTTTAGACTGTGCACATAGAACCTTAGTTTTTCCTGACCCTGAAATTTCTGGATTTTTACCTGCCAACCAAGTAAGAGCTTCTTTGAAAGAAGGAGCTCAGGGATACATGCTTCTATCCTGTTTAGAAATCGATAAGGATGTTGTCTTGAGCGATGTGCCGGTAGTGAAAGATTTTTCGAAAGTTTTTCCTGAGGACGTTCCAGGTTTGCCACCTGTGAAAGACATCGAGTTTTCGATCGATCTAGTTTTAGGATCCGGTCTGATCTCTATAGCTACTTATAGGATGTCACCTACGGAGTTAGCCGAGCTGAAGACTCAACTAGAGGATCTGATGTCTAAGCGGTTCGTGAGACCAAGTGCGTCCCCATGGGGAGCACCAGTGTTGTTGGTGAAGAAGAAAGACGGGAGTTCGAGACTCTACGTGGATTACCGTCAACTCAACAAGATAACTATCAAGAACAAGTATCCTCTACCCCGCATAGATGATTTGATGGATCAACTTCAGGGAGCCGCTGTCTTTTCAAAGGTCGACTTGAGATCTGGTTATCACCAGATTAGGGTGAAGAATGAGGACGTACCTAAGACTACTTTCAAGACTCATTATGGTCACTATGAGTACCTCGTGATGCCTTTTGGAGTGACAAATGCACCTGCTATCTTCATGGACTACATGAACCGGATTTTCCGTCTGTTTCTGGATCAGTTCGTTGTCGTGTTCATTGATAATATTCTCATCTACTCGAAAAGTCCCGTGGAGCATGAGAAACACCTACGACAAGTTTTACAGATCCTTCACAAGGAGAAGTTGTATGTAAAGCTGCCCAAGTGCGAGTTTTGGCTGGATGAAGTCAAATTCTTGGGACATGTGATTACGAAGGAAGGAATTGCCGTCGATCCTACGAAAGTGGAAGCAGTACTTTTATGGGACAGACCTAAGACTGTGACAGAAATCCACAGTTTCGTTGGACTGGCTGGTTACTACAGAAGGTTCATCGAAGGATTTTCGAAGATTGTTCCGCCGTTGACTCAACTTAGGAGGATGGACCAACCGTTCAAGTGGACTGAGAAATGTGAGGAAAGTTTTCAAACGATGAAGGAAAGTTTGACAACCTCACCAGTGTTAGTGTTACCTAAATCGGACGAACCTTACGAAGTGTACTGTGATGCCTCGCATCAAGGATTAGGATGTGTACTTATGCAGCATCGGAAGGTTGTAGCGTATGCTTCACACCAGTTGAAGACTCATGAGAGGAATTACCTGACGCACGACCTTGAGTTAGCTGCCGTGTTTTTTGCACTGAAGATCTGGAGACATTACTTGTATGAATCCAAGTTTGATGTCTTCAGTGACCACAACAGTTTGAAGTACCTGTTCGACCAGAAGGAACTTAACATGAGGCAGAGACGTTGGATGGAGTTTCTTAAAGACTACGACTTCACTTTGCTGTACCACCCTAGGAAAGCAAATGTCGTTGCAGACACTCTGAGTCAAAAGACTCTACACATCTCTGCAATGATGGTTAAAGAGCTAGAATTGATAGAACAGTTTCGTGATCTCAATCTAGCTATGGAAGTGGACCACAAGAAGATTAGTTTGGGAATGATCAAGGTATCTAGTGGACTGATAGAGACGATCCGTGAACAACAAGCAACTGATGAGTACCTCCAAGAGAAAAAAGAGTTACTGGGACGAGAAAAAGCTGCAGAGTTCAGCTTGGGAACTGATGGCATCTTGAGATGCAATGGACGAGTTTGTGTACCTAGTAACCCAGAGATGAGGAAGATGATTCTAGAAGAAGGACATAAGAGCAAGCTGAGCATTCACCCTGGATCAACCAAAATGTACCAAGATTTGAAACAAAAGTTTTGGTGGCCAGGAATGAAGAAGCAAGTGGCTGAATATGTAGCATCATGTTTGACCTGTCAGAAAGCAAAGGTAGAACATCAACGACTTGGAGGAATGCTTCAATCCTTGGATGTACCCGAATGGAAAAGGGAGAGCATCTCAATGGATTTTGTGGTAGGATTGCCGAGAACATCTAAGAGTTTTGATTCAATTTGGGTGATCGTTGATAGGTTAACGAAGTCAGCAAACTTCTTACCTGTTAAGATCAACTACTCCGTGGAGAAGTTAACTGAGTTGTATATCAGAGAAGTAATCAGACTACATGGAGTGCCGTCAAGTATAGTCTCTGATAGAGACCCAAAGTTTACGTCACATTTTTGGCAAACTCCAATTAAGCTTTAGGAACAAAGTTGAGGCTGAGTTCAGCCAAATCACCCTCAGACTGATGGACAGACAAAAAGAATGATACAATCTTTAGAAGATTTGCTGAGAGCTTGTGTTCTAGAACATGGTGGAAGTTGGGATGATATGTTACCCCTTATCGAGTTCACCAACAACAACAGCTATCATTCCAGCATAGGAATGGCACCCTATGAAGCCTTGTATGGACAAAAGTGCCTATGTCTATGCTATTTGTCGCCTGTGCGACTATCGTGATAAACTTATTATATGAGTATCTCACCTTTGCCTGTACATGTTAGACACCCTGTTGTGTGTTTGGAACACATGTACAGATGTTGAGCATAGGTCCCCGCGAAGACGTCAGGAGTCGGATGACGGAGCCTTTTGAAGAAGCCAACTTTGGGTTGTATCCCAATGGCTACTTTTAGCCACACTAGCTTAAGAGTCTTTTATTTTTGTTGCAGTCTTATATTATTTTGCTGCACGTATACGAAACTTATGTTCTCCAGTCTGTAATATAATATATATTAGACTAGGATTTATGTTATGATTATGTGAGTGTGCATCTTAATTATTAATGCACATCAAGGAGTTTATTTTCTTACTTTGAGTTGTTTTCCCTATGCATGCAAAAAATTTCAGAACCACATTTTTGAACGTAGCTATTTAATTATATTATTTTCCGAAAGCAACCGGCGTTTTATTCTCTTGATATTTTCCGCATTTTAAGTTCGAGTACGTAGCACTCGAGGCGGGTGTTACACATTTGGTTCCAAACTTTTGGATGGTTGGTTCATAAGCTTGGTTAATACTAATACAAGTCTTAATACCCAAAAATATGAAACATGACTCATGATTTTTTTTTCCATGAAGGTCTCGCCCATGAAGGGGAAAACTAGGCTAGGAATTGATTTGGTTTTCCATCACTTGGCTTCAAAGACAATAGGAAAGGTAAGGATGGAATCTAGAGTTAGAAATCAAAAATTTGAACAAAAACACTATTCACCAAAAATCATAGGGTTCGGCCACTTGTGGAAAATAGGCTAGGATGAGAGTTTGATCATAAGCTCTTGGGTTTAGGTAGAGGATGATGAAGTGAGCTCAAAGAAATTGGTTTCCCATTAAAAGGATTTTTCTACAATTTCCAACAAATTTTTGAAGTTTTGGATCATAAACTTGATTTTCATGAATACAAGATTTGAACTTGATATAGGAAGAGATTCATGAAGCTAACAAATCATAGAAGTGATCTTACCAAAGAAATGATGAAGATTGATCAAGGATTCAAGCTTTTCTCTCAAGGTTTCAAGCTTTTCTTAAGAGAAAAATGGAGTTTTTCTAAGAAGAAGATGAAGTGTGTGAAGAAGGCTCTCAATCTAGTTTGGGGCGTGGAGATGGGGGCTGACCAGCCTATAAAACAACTCCCTTAAGGGCAAAATGGTCATTTCCTTCAAGGGTAAAATGGTAAAAGTGAAAAAGGTTAGGATAGTGGTATTTTGGTCATTTCGCGTCCAGATATTTCCGAACGTCATGATGACTCTGGCATGCTTTCCCAAGTGATTTGACATGATGCGGCATCATGATTACTCGTTGTAAGGTCCCGGTAAGTTCATATGCAGCTCCGTTTGTCACCCGATTGAAGATTTCGGTCGAACGGAGGTCAGGAAGTGATTTTTTTTTTTTTAAATATAACAAAAATGTAGGAAATTAAATTTTAAGACTTACTGTCTCATTCACGTGTCCATCTGAGGTCTCCTGAGCAGTAAAACCATATTGCCAGTGTAAAAACGTAGACCGGGCTCCGTTTGAGTTTTCAGCTCAATTTAATCGTAGCTTCGTACGATAACGTTGAGCATGAATATAGTCTCGGTTTATTTTATTTCATTTTCTAAGTCCTTGAATAAAATATAAACTTAATTATATAACTTGTTGATTTAAAAAGACAGTGAAAAATCGGGGTGTTACATTACTACCCCTCTAAAAAAAATTTTCGTCCTCGAAAATAAGTACCTTGAAAAAGATCGGGTACTGTAACCTCATCTTGTCGTCGAGCTCCCACGTCGTGTCACCAGTCGCTTCATTCCTAACAACCTTGACCAAGGGAACTTGTTTTCCCCTGAGTTGCTTGATCCTCTTATCGTCGATTTGCACAGGCGATGTCTCATAAGACAGGTTTTCTCGTAAGTGTACTATATCAGGTTCGATTACATGGGATAAATCAGGAATATACTTTCTGAGTTGTGAGACATGGAAAACATTATGAATGTTGGACAGAAAATTTGGTAAAGCAATCTGGTAAGCTATTGGACCAATACGTCGAAGAATCTGGTAAGGTCCAATGAATTTGGGAGTGAGTTTTCTGGACTATGTAGCTCTACCTACCCCAGTCGTGGGGGTGACTCTCAGGAACATGTGTTCACCTTCTTGAAACTCGAGGGGTCGTCTTTGTGATACCCTTTACCCCAACATAGATTTATTATATAAATATTGATTTGCGAAAAGATTCTCTGCGGAATAAAGATACGAGTTCTACCATTAATAAACATTTTCGCAATAGTTAAGAGTATCACCATTCATAAACTCAACTTCAAATCAAATTAAATTAAACATATTGTCATAAAACGTTTACAAGTTTCGCATAAATAATAAATAGTTTAAACAAGATAATCTCCTAGCCCGATGTCACATGGATCAGAGCTAAACAAAAACCCATAAAGAAATAAATAACATGATACAAAGTCCAAAGAACAACATCAAAATGAAAACAACTCCTAACAGAGCATCCACAACTCCACGTAAGCTCTAATACGTTACTCCTCAATCACTTGAGAATCATCTGTACAAATCGTACATTATGCAAGAAGAGACACAAATACAAAGGGGTGAGAAGACATACTCATATACATAAGTTATGGAAGTAAAATGGAAATTAAGGCAAGTGCATACACACACATATTTGAGTACCCACAAATAGGCTCTCTAGGGTCTGGGTCTCATCCACGGGCTCTTACCGGCTGGATCCCATCTCGGGCCATTCCATGGCTGGGTCCATAAATGGGCAATTCAGAGCTGAGTCCCATCTCGGGCCTTGCAGAGCTAGGCTTTACACAAACAATCACAAATGAGTACCCATCATGGGCTCCTTAGAGCTGGGTCTCACACACAACATCCACAAATGAGTACTCATCACGGGCTCCTTAGAGCTGGGTCTCACGCATAAACAATACATCACATTTTAATATAGTCACAATCATAGTTCACATACATTTATCCTTAATTATAACTCAATATTCACATATTATATCTCAAACCAATAGTTATATAATTCATGATCAAAACATTATCATAATAACATTAACAACACTATACCACTTATAGTAACACATACATATTTATAACATCATTATAACAATGCATACACATTTTCATGATATCACAATCATATAATAGATTAAATACAATAATCATAGCACACAACCATCTAAGCCATTGGTCCAACAATGGTATCAACAAATCACTCAAGGCACAAGGGAATCATTGGAATCCCCAATCACCTTAATCTCATTCTCACATTCCCATATGATATGATCATCTTTTCCCCCCATACCTAGTATGACGAAATGCATAGCCTAAGGGTAAGAGAAACAAGGATTCGTTCTTGATTTCCTCCTCACGGTCCAACACTTGATCACGATCTACCCAGCAAGAATAGGATTCATACGTTCAAGAAGTGTTCTTGATGAAGATCAACCAAAACAAGGATTTCTCTTTGGTGGTTTAGGAAAGAGATTAAAGGGATTTCATGAGAGATGAAAAGAGGCTGTTTTTCTGAGTCTAAGATAGCAAATAATAGGGTTTAAAAGGAGTTAAGATGAAACGGGCCGAATTAAGGGTCCAAAACTCGTTTCTGCAGAAAAACGGAGTAATAATATTATGACTGTTCTGACTCGACAATCAGCGTTCTCGAATACCCATAATCGATTATGGGTAACCAGTAATCGATTATGGTTGTTATGACACTCATAATCGATTATAAGCTGTTCTGACTTGTAGATAATTCTCTAAGCTTTCCAACGCATCCAAGATCGCCTCAATCGGACATCTAGAACTCAAGATACATCCAAAACCGTAAAACAGATTTCGTGACCCTTTCTAAGGATTAAACTACCCAAAACATACACTTAAACGCCAAATATGGAACTAAGGACATAGATCATCATATGAAAACATATATAAACACACTGATACACATATAAACGAAAATTGGGGTGTTACAATTCCACCCCCTTATAAAAATTTCGTCCTCGAAATTTCTAAGGGTTATCTATCAAACATATACAAGCCAGCAAGTAAGATAAGAAACAGGTTCCAAATCACACAAAGCATTACAACAAGGTCAAACAATTCACACCACTTAACAGAGCTCATATAGAGAAGCACAATAGACACACAATGCATGGCCTGAAGGTCAGACCGAGCGTCTAATAACTTAACTTCACAGTCCGGTTAGGACCGAACTGCTCTGATACCACTAAATGTGACACCCTTAACCCCAACATAGGTTTATTATATAAAAATTGATTTGCGAAAAGATTCTTTGCGGAATAAAGATATGATTTCTACCATTAATAAACATTTTCACAATAGTTAAGAGTATCCCCATTCATAAACTCAACTTCAAATCCAATTAAATTAAACATATTGTCATAAAACATTTACAAGTTTCGAATAAATAATAAATAGTTTAAAGAAGATAATCCCCTAGCTCGATGTCACATGGATCAGAGCTAAACAAAAACCCATAAAGAAATAAATAACATGATCCAAAGTCTATAGAACAACATCAAAATGAAAACAACTCCTAATAGAGCATCCACAACTCCACGTAAGCTCCAATGCGTTACTCCTCAATCACTTGAGAATCATCTGTACAAATCGTACATTATACAAGAAGACACACAAATACAAAGGGGTGAGAAGACATACTCATACACATATGTTATGGAAGTAAAATGAAAATTACGGCAAGTGCATACACACAAATATACATTTTTACGTATACATACATAAACATATAAATACTACACACCCACAAATATGACATAATCATCTTTGCAATTCGAGTCAAATCATTTCATAACGTTTAACATATCATTTCATTATATTTTGTAAACATGTCACATTACAATCACAAGCAACAATGTCCCCTCGGACTCATACAACACACATATTTGAGTACCCACAAATAGGCTCTCTAGGGGCTGGGTCTCATCCAGGGGCTCTTAGCGGCTGGATCCCATCTCGTGCCATTCCATGGCAGGGTCCATAAATGGGCAATTCAGAGTTGAGTCCCATCTCGGGCCTTGCAAAGCTGGACGTCACACAAACAATCACAAATGAGTACCCATCACGGGCTCCTTAGAGCTGGGTCTCACACACAACATCAACAAATGAGTACCCATCACGGGCTCCTTAGAGCTGGGTCTCACGCATAAATAATACATCACATTTCAATATAGTCACAATCACAGTTCACATACATTCATCCTTAATTATAACTCAATATTCACATATTAAAATCTCAAACCAATAGTTATATAATTCATGATCAAAACATTATCATAATAACATTAACAACACTATACCACTAATAGTAACACATACATATTTACAACATCATTATAACAATACATACACATTTTCATGATATCACAATCAAATAATAGATTAAACACAATAATCATAGCACACAATCATCTAAGCCATTGCTCCAACAATGGTATCAACAAATCACTCAAGGCATAAGGGGATCATGGGAATCCATAATCACCTCAATCTCATTCTCACATTCCCATATGATATGATCATCTTTTCCCCCCATACCTGGTATGACGAAACGCACAGCCTAAGGGTAAGAGAAACAAGGATTCGCTCTAGATTTCCTCCTCATGGTCCAACGCTTGATCACGATCTACCTAGCAAGAACAGGATTCATACGTTCAAGAAGTGTTCTTGACGAAGATCAACAAAAACAAGGATTTCTCTTTGGTGGTTTAAGAAGGAGATCAAAAGGATTTCATGAGAGATGAAGAGAGGCCATTTTTCTGAGTCTAAGATAACAAATAATAGGGTTTAGGTCGTGCTCAAAGGGTTTAAAAAGGAGTTAAGACGAAACGGGCCGAATTAAGGGTCCAAAACTCGTTTCTGCGGAAAAACGCAGTAATAATCGATTATGATAATCGATTATGACTGTTCTGACTCGACAATCAGCGTTCTCGAATACCCATAATCGATTATGGGTTACCAATAATCGATTATAGTTGTTCTAACACTCATAATCGAGTATAATAATCAATTATGGCTATTCTGACTTGTAGATAATTCTCTAAGCTTTCCAACTCATCCAAGATCGCCTCAATCGGCCGTCTAGAACTCAAGATACGTCCAAAACCGTAAAACAGGTTTTGTGACCCTTTCTAAAGATTAAACTACCCAAAACATACACTCAAACACCCAATATGGAACTAAGGACATAGATCATCATATGAAAACATATATAAACACATTGATACACATATAAACGAAAATCAGGGTGTTACAGTCTTCGTCTATCGGAGTAGCTCTTTTGTCTGCTCTGTGCCGTCTTCATCATTTCACGGATCTGCTTAACCTTTTCCGTTGTTTGTTGCACAAGTTCAGGGCCTACAATCATATTTTCCCCATCCTGGTACCAACACAACGGTGTCTGGCACTCTCGTCCATACAAAGCTTCATAGGGTGCCATCCCTATGCTAGAATGATAGCTGTTGTTGTAGGTGAAATCAATAAGCGGCAACAAATCATCCCAACTTCCACTATGGTCTAGAGCACAAGCTCTCATCAAATCTTCCAAAGATTGTATCATTCTCTCTGTCTGTCCATCAGTTTGAGGGTGATAGGCTGAACTCAGCCTCAGCCTTGTTCCTAAAGCTTGATGTAGACTTTGCCAAAAACGTGACGTAAACTTTGGGTCTCTATCAGAGACTATGCTTGACGACACTCCATGTAGTCTGATTACTTCTCTGATATACAGCTCAGTTAACTTTTCCACTGAGTAGTTGATCTTAACAGGTAAGAAGTGTGCTGACTTTGTTAGCCTGTCAACGATCGCCCAAATTGAATCAAAACTCTTAGATGTTCTTGGTAATCCTCCCACGAAATCCATTGAGATGCTCTCCCATTTCTATTCGGGTACATCCAAGGATTGAAGCATTCCTCTAGGTCGTTGATGTTCTACCTTCGCTTCCTGACAGGTCAAACATGATGCTACATACTCAGCCACTTGCTTCTTCATTCTTGGCCACCAAAATTTCTGTTTCAGATCTTGGTACATTTTGGTTGATCCAGGGTGAATGCTTAGCTTGCTCTTATGTCCTTCTTCCAGAATCATTCTTCTCATCTCTGGGTTGCTAGGTACATAAACTCGTCCATTACATCTCAAGATACCATCAATTCCCAAGCTAAACTCTACAGCCTTCTCTTGTCCAAGTAACTCCTTTTTCTCTTGGAGGTACTCATCAATTACTTGTTGTTTGCGGATCGTTTCCATTAGTCCACTAGCTCTTGATCATTCCCAAGCTAATCTTCTCGTTTTTCATTTCCACAGCTAGATTGAGATCACGAAACTGTTCTATCATTTTTAACTCTTTAACCATCATTGCAGAGATGTGTAGAGTCTTCCGACTCAGAGCGTCTGCAACGAAGTTTGCTTTCCCGGGATGGTATAGGAAAGTGAAGTCGTAGTCCTTAAGAAATTCCATCCAACGTCTCTACCTCATGTTAAGTTCCTTCTGATCGAACAGGTACTTCAAACTTTTGTGGTCACTGAAGACATCAAACTTGTATCCATACAAGTAATGTCTCCAGATTTTCAGTGCAAAAACCACAGCAGCTAACTCTAGGTCGTGCGTCGGGTAATTCCTCTCATGAGTCTTCTACTGGCTTGAAGCATACGCTACAACCTTCCGATGCTGCATAAGTACACATCCTAATCCCTGATGCGAGGCATCACAGTACACTTCGTAAGGTTCGTCTGGTTTAAGTAACACTAACACTGGTGAGGTTGTCAAACGTTCCTTCATCGTCTGAAAACTTTCCTCACATTTCTCAGTCCACTTGAACAGTTAGTCCTTCCTCCTAGGTTGAGTCAACGGCGCAACAATGTTCGAAAATCCTTCGATGAACCTTCTGTAATAACCAGCCAGTCCAATGAAACTGTGGATTTCTGTCACAGTCTTAGGTCTCTCCCATAAAAGTACGGCTTCCACTTTCGTAGGATCGACGGCAATTCCTTCTTCATAATCACGTGTCCCAAGAATTTGACTTCATCCACCCAAAACTCGCACTTGGGAAGCTTTGCGTACAACTTCTCCTTGTGAAGGATCTACAAAACTTGTCGTAGATGTTCCTCATGCTCCTCGGGACTGTTCGAGTAGATGAGAATATCATCGATGAACACGACAACGAATTGATCCAGAAACGGATGGAAAATCCGTTTCATATAGTCCATGAAGATAGCAGGCGCGCTCATCACTCCAAAAGGCATCACAAGGTATTCGTAATGACCATAACGAGTCCTGAATGCAGTCTTAGGTATGTCCTCGTTC
Source organism: Ammopiptanthus mongolicus (assembly GCA_039655645.1). Lineage (NCBI taxonomy): Eukaryota > Viridiplantae > Streptophyta > Magnoliopsida > Fabales > Fabaceae > Ammopiptanthus > Ammopiptanthus mongolicus. The sequence goes on from CM077345.1 coordinate 43,024,674, forward strand.
TTTATTTTAATCTGGTGATAACCGAATCTCTGAATAATCTTTGAAAAGGCAGCGGCTCCCTAAAGTTGATCCATCAAATCATCTATGAGGGGTAGAGGATACTTGTTCTTGATCGTTATCTTGTTGAGTTGATGGTAATCCACGCAGAGTCTCGAACTCCCGTCCTTCTTCTTCACCAACAAAACGGGTGCTCCCTACGAATACACACTTGGTCTCACGAACCGCTTAGACATCAGATCCTCTAGTTGGGTCTTCAGCTTGGCTAACTCCGTAGGTAACATCCTATACAGAGCTATAGAGATCGGACCGGATCGTGGAACTAGATCAATTGAAAACTCGATGTCTCTCATAGGTGGCAAACCTGGAACGTCCTTGGAAAATCTTTCACAACCGGCACGTCACTCAAGACAACGTCCCCCTCGATTTCTAAACAGGATAAAAGCATGTATCCCTGAGCTCCTTCTTTCAAAGAAGCTCTTACTTGGTTGGCAGTTAAAAATCCAGAAATATCAGGGCCAAGAAAAACTAAGGTTCTATGTGCACAGTGTAAAAGGATATGGTTGGAAGATAACCAATCCATGCTTAGGATCACATCCAATTGAGTCAAAGGCAAACATATTAAGTCAACAAGAAAGTTCCTATCATGAACAATAATAGGATAGTTCAAACATACTGTATTTACAGTAACAAGTTTAGTAGTTGGAGTAGTGACAATCAAATCAAAAGACAGCAAAGAAACAGGCAAGTCTAATAGTCTCACACAATTCAAGGAGATAAACGAATGTGTCGCACCCGAACAATAGTACAGTTAGGAGATTACCAACTATGATGCAACTACCTTGTATGAGATCATCCAATTTAGAAGCTTCAGCACCACTCAAGGTATACACTCTTCCCTTTGCTGTTGGTCTAGCAGTCCTTGCATTGTTGACAGTCGGCTCTGACTTTGGTGTGGGACAATCCCTCGCAAAATGTCCTACCTTCCCTCATTGGAAGCATAGAACTCCCTTCAGCTCACAGTTATCATTTGGGTGTCCTTGCTTCCCACACTTGAAGCATCTCTCAACTTGCCCCGATCTGGTCTTTTCCACTTCTTCCACCGTAAGCAAAAGCGACAGGACGATAAGATTGCTGTTTCTGATTATTCCCTTGAGGTCGGGAATACAGCTTCTTCTAGGACTGCTTCCCTCTCTGGTTTTGGTACTGGGTTCCTAGACCTTGACAGCCCTCCCGCACTGCTCTTGCTCTCTCTTCCTCTGCGCATCTTCTCAACTTTTCTGCACTTCTCAACCAGAGCTTGGAAATTACGGATCTCAAGCCGGTAACAATGACTCCTTGATTTCGAAGCGCAGACCTCCTTCGAATCTCTCGCATTTCCAGTCCTCATCAGGTTGAGCTTGGAAAAAGCGGAAATATTTAGCGAGCGACTCAAACTTCGCCGCATATTCCCCAACAGACATGTCCTTTTGCTGCAGCCTCAGAAATTCCTGCTCTTTCTTGGTCTTGGCGTTCTGGGGAAAGTACATGTCAAGAAAATTGGTGCGAAATACTCCCCAGGTGATCTCTTGGTTGTTGGCTTCCAGCAGTTGTCTGGTTACTCCCCACCAATACTCTGCATCACCCAGAAACAGGAATGTGGTATAGTCCACCTTCACTCCCTCGGGGCAGTGCAGAACAGCAAAAATCTTCTCTATCTCTTGCAGCCACAGGTCAGCCTTTTCTGGGTCACAGTCCCAATGAAACTGCAGAGGATCATGACGCCGAAAATCGACTAACCCTCTAGCATCAGCAGCAAGATCAGCTTTATGTTGATTCTGTTGGTTCTGTTGAGCCATCGTAGCCGTCTGTTGAGCAACAGCAGCCGCCATATCAGCCATGGCCTGGATAGCCCGATTGAGGTTGTTGTCATAAGCATTGTTGTCAGCAATGCCTCGTCCTCCACCATGACCACCTCTAAGATTCATGTTTCCCTACAAGGCAAACCAATCATACCTTAATAAGGAAACATAAACTTGTGTGTCAAGTGCTAGCGTGTCAACACACATTGCTTCAACAGGGAAACAATTCCAACAAAGTTAACACAGAGATCACACAACACAAACACAGCAGACTCACTTCCCAAGGATTCCTGAAAGACTCGACCAGCTCTGATACCACTAATGTAACACCCCCCTCGGGTGCTACATGCTCAAATTCAAAATGTGGAAAAACATCAAGAAAATAGACCGCTGGTTGCTTTCGGAAAATAATATAATTAAATAGCTACATTCAAAAACGTGGTTCTACAAACCTTCTGTAGGCATAAGCAGTTCAACTCAAAACAAAGGAATAACCCGTATAACACATACATCGATATTCACTATTCATAAAAACATAATCATAACGTAAGTACAGTATAATATATCATATTACAGACTTAAAGATATAGTCAATATTCATGCAATAAATAAATATAAGACTGCTTTGAAAAAGACTCCTATTCTGGTCGGGCTAAAAGCAGCCATTGGGGTACAACCCCAAAGTCAGCTTCTTCAGAAGGTTCCGTCATCCGAGTCCTCACGTGTCCGCGGGGACCTACGATTAACATCTGTACATGTGCTCCTAAAACACAACAAGGTGTCCAACATGTACAGGCAAAGGTGAGATACTCATTTTGTAAGATTATCACAATAGCCGCACAAGCGACAAAAAACAGTTACAGTCAAACATAAATACAGTTATAATAACAGTTATTCATATGAAACAATATCTCAAACACTATCACGAGTACTAATAATGCATGAGACTTCAATATCTTCTTTCTAATTCATATACTACGGAGATTCCTACTAGCCTTCATCGAGCGATAGGCCGCAATAACACCCGTAACACAATTGTTCTCATGAGTCGGCCTCTCAATTTAGGTCCGAACTCCAATTGTTCTAGGGTACCATGTCATAACCATATCCTAAATAGTCCAGTCTTTGATCGAGTTCATTCGTGTTGGGCAACCGATTTACCACAGCACGGAGTTGCTACGCCACCGGCCACTTGTGGAGTTTCGAACACAGAATGTCCCTATAGACCTTGTGGTCTTAACTGGCTCAATTCTCAACTACGTAAGTTGTAGCTCGTTTTCAAATGACATGTCTGCCGGTTCATGCATGTACAAAGCAATTTTCTGCTTTCTTTTTTGTTCCTTCTTTCATTTGTCGAGGCATAAAGCTCATGACTCATTTTAAAGGACATTAAGCCAGTTCAAAATCAAAAACACAGGACACGAAGTCCGAGTGCTCAATCCACAAAATGCTAGTCCGATTTCTCGGTCACTAGATTTGTGTTCATCTCAAAAGATTCATCGTTTTTCTTTCGATCATACTTTCTCAAAATAACTTTGGAAAACAAAACTCAATTTTGTTTTCTTGAACTAAAACATCTTTTTCCAAGAACACATTTTCCGGGGAAAAGCACTTTTTCGTAAACTAAACCGTTTTCTAAAGGTTCTTTTTCTTTGAAAACGTTTTTAAAAAAGGAAACCACTTTACATTGACTTTTCCTTAAAGGCTTTTTCTTTTAAAAAGGAAATCAACTTTTCAAAACGGAAAGCTACTTTTTCTTGAAAAAGCAACACGTTTTCCCAAAAGCACATTTTTGCTTTTCAAAACTCGGTTTTCAAAACTTTGATTCCGGTTTTCGAGTATTTTAATTATTTATCGAGTCATAGCCAGTCCTATGCTAAAACATCCCAATATCACAATAACATTCATCAAAGGCATCCATGCCACAATTCTAAATCAAATGCTCAAGTACAAACTTCATCAAGTACATAAGTCAATCATTCACAACTTCCAATCATCAATCAACACTACCACATCTCATATAACAAATCAAGTACCATGAAGCTATCAAACTCAAATGAACTACCTCCCTTTATCTCTCTAAGATGCTCATTTAAATCCTGAACGATTCTCGGTTCGGGTTCCGATTTCGTCCGCATCACCTAAAACAATTAAGCACATTTCAATTCAAACAACAATCAACATCAATTTACAACATCAAAACACAAATTTTCTTCCCCAAAAAGAAGTTCAAGGTTCGGCCAAGAAAAGATAAAAAGGTTAGGGATCTCATTTAATTCTAAACTTTTTGATGGTTGGTTCATAAGCTTGGTTAGTACTAATACAAGTCTTAATACCCAAAAATATGAAACATGACTCATGATTTTTTTTTCCATGAAGGTCTCGGCCATGAAGGGGAAAACTAGGCTAGGAATTGATTTGGTTTTCCATCACTTGGATTCAAAGACAACAGGAAAGGTAAGGAAGGAATCAAAAGTTAGAAATAAAAAATTTGAACAAAAACACTATTCACCAAAAATCATAGGGTTCGGTCACTTTGGGGAAAATAGGCTAGGATGAGATTTTTATCATAAGCTCTTGGGTTTAGGTAGAGGATGATGAAGTGAGCTCAAAGAAATTGGTTTCCCATTAAAAGGATTTTTCTATAATTTCCTATGAATTTTTGAAGTTTTGGATCATAAACTTGATTTTCATGAAAACAAGATTTGAACTTTATATAGGAAGAGATTAATGAAGCTAACAGATCATAAAAGTGATCTTACCAAAGAAAGGATGAAGATTGATCAAGGATTCAAGCTTTTCTCTCAAGGTTTCAAGCTTTTCTTAAGAGAAAAATGGATTTTTTCTAAGGAAGAAGATGAAGTGTGTGAAGAAGGATCTCAATCTGGTTTGGGGCGTGGAGATGGGGGCTGACCAGCCTATAAAACAACTCACTTAAGGGCAAAATGGTCATTTCCTTCAAGGGTAAAATGGTAAAAGTGAAAAAGGTTAGGTTAGGGGTATTTTGGTCATTTCGCGTCCAGATATTTCCGAACGTCATGACGACTCTGGTATGCTCTCCCAAGTGATTTGACATGATGTGGCATCAAGATTATCCGTTGGCGGGTCCCGGTGAGTCCATATGCAGCTTCGTTCGCCACCCGATTGAAGATTTCGCTCGAATGGAGGTCAAGAAGTGATTTTTTTTGAAATATAACAAAAACGTAGGAAATTAAATTCTAAGACTTACCATCTCATTCACGATGCCATCTGAGGTCTCATGAGCCGTAAAACCATACTGTCAGTGTAAAAACGCAGACCGGGCTCCGTCTGAGTTTTCAGCTCAAAATTTAATCGTAGCTTCGTACGATAAAGTTGAGCATGAATATGGTCTCGGTTTATTTTATTTCATTTTCTAAGTCCTTGAATAAAATATAAACTTAATTATATAACTTGTTGATTTAAAAAGACAGTGAAAAATCGGGGTGTTACAATACTCACGAAATATAAACAATATATATGTGTTATAATTCAACCTAAGATCTCTTTGGTTCTTGGTTGAGCCATCCTTGTTCTTATCAAGAATCCAAGGTTCTTGTGGCAAACTTCACTTGGATTTTATTCTCCATCTCTAATCTCCAATCTCCTTCCCCATTTGTTGTTTTTATTCTCTTCTTGTTTACTACTTGATACTCACAAAATATAGACAATATATATATGTGTTATAATTCAACCTAAGATCATCAACAAGGCAACCTATCCATTTGGTCGTCATCAAGTAGTATCAAAGCTCAGACTTGGTTGAATTGTACCATGGAAGCTCTATCCTTTGAACTGCAAATCTTTGCAAGACACATGGAGAAGCTACTTAAAAAACGAAGTGATAATTTCCATGAGATGTTTGACAAGCTACAAGATAGCATAAGGAGGAGGCAAGGAGGAAAGAGATATGAGAAAAGAGATAGAGAAAGGAAGCACACCTTGATGGAGAATTCTTACTTCAATTCAACAAATTGAAAAGACAACCAAAAGAAGGAGGGTTCCTCTTCAACTCCCAAAGAAATCGTGGTTGCCAACAAGACCACCATCCCTACTAATAATTCTTCTTCTACTCCTAGTGCTCTTAAAGTTAATTTTTTTATCTTTATGTCCAATAGAGGTTAGTAAGGAAAAGAAAAATTCCACTTTTGAGAGGGTACAAGAAAAAAAGGAATTGAAAGGAAAAGAAAAAAGAGAGTGTGCAAAATCAAATTTCTCAATTTGAAGAGAAAATTTAAAATGAAGAGGGAGGGGAAGAAAACCAAGAGAGTGAGAGAAAAATTTGAGGGAAAAGTAGAGATTATATTTTTAAAAGAAAGTAAGGTGGAAAAAGCATTCTTTGAAGGAGAAAACAAAAACAAAAAGAATGAGGCAGAGGTTGAATTAAGAGTCTCCTTATAAAAGAAAAATAAGGCGAAGGGCACATTGTTGACAAGACAACCTATGTATATCTTTCTATATAATTATGCTTGTTTGACTACTAATGCTAATTCTTTGCCTATTTGAGATAATTTTATTTTGAAGGAAGTTGAAGAAGTAATTCCAAGAGAAGTACCCTATGGATTCAAACGAGTTGTGTTTGAACCCGGAGGATGAAGATGATTCTCAAAAGCAATAAATTCGAGGTTGAATTTATTCCAAGTAGGAGGGAATGATATAAGTCAAGGGGGCGATTCAAGTTTGCAACAGAGAAGGTCAAACCATTTAAGTCCAAGTGACCTGATTCCTTGTTTTGATTGTAACTCGTTCTCTGCTAATCCGATTATCAAGTTCTTGGTGGCGTTGGAAATCTAATTGAATGCTCTACTAGTCTTACTTCTACCATCAAGATCTAATTCAACCTCTATCATGAAGAAAATAGGGCTAGAAGTTAAGCACGAAATTCTGGACGGATTTGACCCATTTGGTTTTAGAGTTGTATTTGGCTTTGATGGTAGAAATAAGACTTGTAGAACATTCAATTAGCTTTCCAACGCCACCAAGAACTCGACAATCGGATTATCAGAGAACAAGTTACAATCTAAACAAGGAATCAGGTCACTTGAACTTGAATGGTTTGACCTCCTCTTGTTGCAAACTTGAATCACCCCCCTTGATTCATATCACTGTTGGGTTTGTTGCTGGTGGGGTTTCAAGAGGGATAATTTTTAAAAACAATTTATAAAAAACCTCTTGAGCGGAAAAACCCCTTTACCAAAGAACCATGTATTGTGCATGAATCACAAGGATATTGTGTTTACCTCTTGAAGCATAGCTTTACTGCAAACACTGTGAGCGCGCCAACCACACCGGTTAGCCAAAAACGCTGCTACTTGCAATGCTCATAACTTTCGCTCCAGACCTCGTATCGAAAAACTGAACGGTGAAGATGTAGAACCATATGTCACGAACCAGCTGAACGGTGAAGACGTGTCCTATTTGACTTACCCGAGATATGGACACGTCATCAACCTGAGAGATATGCAATACTCCTAACTCAAGAAGGTGATGAACCGCTCATGGATGATGATGAGCCTGTGCCTTACCAGGAGGCCGTCATTGGCCTAGATTTTGAGAAGTGGCTAGGAGCCATGGGATCTGTAACGCCCCGATTTTCACGTTTTCTAATTCTTCAGTATTTTAATGTCTTTATTTTATTCGAGGTCTTAGGAATAGAAATAAAATATTCCGAGACCATAGTCATGCTCGACGATATCGTAGGAAGCTACGATTAAGTTTTGAGTCAAAAACTCAAACGGAGTTCGGTCTGCGTTTTTACACTGACAGTATGATTTTACTGCTCAGAAGACCTCAGATGGACCCGTGAACGAGACAGTAAGTCTTAGAATTCGATTATCTACGTTTTGGTTAAATTTCGTAAAAATTTCAGAATAATCATTTCCTGACCTTCGTTCGGGCGGAATCCTCAATCGGGTGACGAACGGAGCCACATATGGACTTACCGAGACTTGCCAACAGATAATCATGATATCACAACATCCCAGGACACTTGGGAGAGTATGCCAGAGTCGTCATGATGATCGGGAAAATCTAGACGCAAAATGACCAAAATGCCCCTAACCTTAGTCTTTTGCACTTTTACCATTTTACCCTTTTGGCAAATGACCTTTTTGCCCTTAAGTGACTTGTTTTAAAGCTGAACTCAGCCCCTCACACTCTCATTTTCGCACAGCCCTCTCAAAAAGAGAAGAACACCATAGTTACTCTTGAAGAAGCACCATTGTTGTTCTTGAAAAAGCTTGAGTTCTTGTTGGATTCACTTGATTCCTTGAGCAATCTTCCATCATTTCAAGGTAAGATCACTTCTATGATCTCTTAGCTTCTTGAATATCTCTTTATTTCAAGATCAATCTTCATTTTCATGAAAATTATTTCTTAGATCCAAAACTTTGAAAATCCATAGGAAATTGTAGAAAAATCATTTTGATGTGAGACCAAGTTCTTTGAACTCACCTCATCATTCTCTATCTAAACCCAAGAGCTTATGATTCAACTCTCATCATAGCTCAAAAAGCACATTAGGGCCGAACCCTTCTTGATGATGATGAATAGTGTTTTCATCAAGTTTTGATTTTTAACACTTGATTTCATCCTTAGCTTTCCTAATGCTTTTGAATCCATGAAATGGAAAACCAAGATCAATTCCTAGCTTTATTCTCTTTAAGGTGGCCGAAACCCTCTTTGTGAGAATTGTTGAGTTTGGTTTGATTGGTGTTTAATGTTTGATTGTTTGGTTGTTTGTAGTTGGTGACAATTATCAGAAGGTTCACAAACCAATCAACCGACTTTGATCCGGGAATCTGCTCTTCAACAGGTATGGGGAGAAGAACCTCATCACACCAAGATGGTGGTGGTGAAGATGGTTGTTTACTTTATGTGTGGGTGAAACCCTTTAGTTTGGGTTCACTTTTAATTGTTATGTTTTGTTAAGTTCTCTTCAAGAACAAGGTTGTCTTGATGAGTGTATGCTTTAGCATATGTTGATGATTGAATAAAAACCATTTTCATGTATGTTGGAAAACCTACTTTGATCACTAGATCAAGTATGGACTTTTTATTGTTGATTATGAGACCATAATGTGTGATGGACTTGGATGTTTGATTATGATGTAGTAATGTGTATTATGGTTATCATGATTGTGTAAGTGTTGTGAGCCATACTTTGATTGGTGGATGAAGTAAAACTTCACATTGATTCCTAGTTGGCTATTAGCCATGACCTTGAGGAAAGGAAGGATATGAATAGTTCTTGGACAAGTCAAGTTTTGATGTAAAGAAAGTGTTTTCAATAACTTGTGTTTTTCAAAGAAAAACCCTAAGTGACTTTAAATGGAATTTAATCTCAAAGTGCTTTCACCAAAGTGAAACATGTTTTATACCTTATCCTTAGTTCATCTAGCTAATCAAGTGACTCAAAATGAGAAAAGAAGTGTTTTCATGAAGAGAATCAAAATGGTTCCATAAGGTTGATGTCTTGTTTTAAGGCAACTTTTCGCTAAGCGAAATTACTTTCGCTACGCGAAAAACAGGGAAAGTCTTAGTTGGGCATCACTGCCTCACTTTCGCTAAGCGAATTCATATTCGCTAAGCGAACCCAGCAAATTTCGCTACGCGAATTACATCTCGCTGAGCAATCCAGAGAAGTCTCCAATAGAGGTGCAACCGTCTGAACTTGCGCTAAGCGAATTCATATTCGCTAAGCGAATCCAATATATTTCGCTACGCGATTTGTGTCTCGCCGAGCGAACCAGAGGAGTTCCAAAGGAGGTATTACTGCCTCATTTCCGCTAAGCGAATGTAACTCCGCTAAGCGAATTTCATGTTTTAGAAAATGTTAGAAGTGAAGTAAGTAGTTCAAATGTTGTTTCAAATCAAATGAGTTTTCAATCGTAAAAGTTGTTTGGTTTACAAAAGGAGTTTTCTAACTCAATCGTAAAGTTTTACGCGTGAAAAACCTAAGTTAAATAATTAACTTAGAGTTGAAGACAAGGGTTAATTAAGTATGGTATGTGGTGGAACAAGACCATGTACTATACCATTGATGACTTAGTACATCAATGACTTCATAAGACTTAAGTGAAATCAACACTTGTTTCCGTAATTGAAAAACAAGGGATTAATATCTTAGAAAGGCTTAAAGACTTATCTAAGAGGATTCTCAATCCTTATTCATAATGCTTAGGACTTGAGACATAATTCATAAGACGTAAACACAAACACGAAACGTTTTGGTTTTTGAAACAGTAGTTCGATGACCGACCGATGATTCGGATCCAGGTTAATCGTTCAATTGTTTCTGTCTTGTGATAACTGGAATGAGAGAGATCCTGAGGCTGTGCAGGTATGGGACTGTACAGTGGAAGGAATCCTGAGGCTATGCAGGTATGGGACTGTATAGTTAAGGGAAGGCATATAAGAATTGATTGGTACTACCCATACCAACAAGATTTATCTTCTTTTCGGGAGCTTAGAACATAAGAACTTTATAGTTAAGCGTGCTTGACTTAGAGTAATTATGGGATAGGTGACCTTCTGGGAAGTTTCCTAGAAAGCGTGTGAGTGAGGACAAAACACGCTGAAAAGACTTGTGTTGGTCTGTGGGGACAGTCGGCGATTCTGAAAGCAGTCTGGATCATTCCAAAGGAATCATGAGATATTTATCCGATGGATAATTGTTTTATCCGATGGATAACTGTTTTATAAAACAAAGATGTGTGTAGTTTCTAAGGAAGAGAACCTTAGTGAGCCTTGAGGTTTATCCAATGGATAGACATTGCTTTATCGCATCTGCTTTGTGTAAGCATTGGCATTTCATGTGCATAGTTGTAAGGCCTTGAGCCTAGGAGTTGAGCTTACACCTTGATGCGGGTGCGAATCTTACGGTGACGATCTTCAATGGTCTTTTTGGAGGTATCAGGGTTGGAAGGGCTGACATGTGACCAGTTGGTGATTCTTCTGTGTCGTGGCGAATCCGTGCAATACACTGATATCCTCTACTAGATGCCGTACTTTTCATGTTTGGTCGAGAGTGTTACCGTAAAGCCAGATACGTGCACGTTACGAATGTTGTAGCATCTTGCTCATGGCTGGCAGAAACCGGAACATGTCCTCCCATTCACTCTCTCCGAATGTTTTGTTAGCTCCATGGAGTAGGGGTCAGAGTAGTACCCAGTGACATTGACATTGAGTCATATACATTGCATTGCATTGCATGGCTATTGATGTTTATGGCTATTGATGTTTACGTTTACTGTTATACATCGCTGTGTTGTTTAAGGATGCCTTATATTATGCTGCTAAATGTTTAGCATGCTATTATGTTGTTAACTGCTTAACATGATTTATACTGAGAACCTTTGTAAGCATGTTGGGTACGCTGTTACCCGGTGAGTCGTCCCGTTTTTACTACTGCTGTTTTGTTGTGTTGATGAACGGGAATCTCACCCATATCTGTATGTTTTCTGCTGGTACTTGCTGTTGATGCTTGAACAGATGGACGCGACGATGGTTCGGTTCCGCAGTCCCTTTAAGTTCGGAGGTGGACTCTTTTGCTGTTTTAATTTTGTTGTCGGCCAGACTATGTCAGTTTTTGTAGTACCTTTTGGGAGCTATGACTCCTAGTACTTATTGTATTTTTCTTATGTCAGTCATACATTAGACTTATGTCTGTATATAGTAATGTTGATGTTTCTGTTTTCTGTTTCTGTTTTCTGTATTATAATACTGTATGTATGTCCTAGTAATGCATGGTGAACCTAAGTTCACTTATTAGTATTATTTATTACCTTTACTAATCCTAGTACATCTTTATGAAAAGAAAAGAAAAAGAAAAATCGTATTTTCCGCATTAATAAATATTTTCGGCCTTATAAACGTTCGAGAATGTGACACTCGGGAAAGGGTGTTGCATTATTTGGTATCAGAGCTGGCCGAGTCTTTTTGGGGTTTGTAGGTTATGGTCTGTCTTGTTTGTGTTGTGTTTTCTCTGATTGTTTTCTGTGTTATTGTTTCTGAGAGAAAACAATGTTGGAGAGGATGATGACTTTGGTCTATCCTTTTGTATTGTTTGTTCTCTGTGTTGTGTTTCTGTGAAGAAGACAACGATTGTTTGTTACTCTCTGCATTATTGTTTCTGAAGGGGAATGATATTGGACAGGGTAGTAATGTTTTTGCTTTCTTGTAAGTTGTCGCTCGCAGAGTTTTTCAGAACGAGTGTTTTCCGACTAGTGCCAGACGAGTTGAAAGACATGGAGTTCCTGCAGCTACGTCAAGGAGGAATGTCTGTCAAAGAATATGCTGATCGTTTTGAGTCCCTGCTGAAGTCTTCAAGGTATTTCCATCTTCATCCCGATGAGGAGTGGAAGTGCACAAAGTTCGAAGAAGGTTTAACGGACGAGATTCGAGGAGAGGTGCTACCTCTTGAGGTCAAAGAGTTCTCGGTTTTGGTAGATGAATGCTTTGTAATCGAAGATCTGATGAAGACTTGTGGAGGAAGGCAACGTCACTCTGGACCGACTAGATTCCATAAAAGCACCAATGGTCGTGATGATAGATCTCGATCAAAACCATATTCAAAACAGCAAGGTCAACAACAACGTTCTGTAGGAGGAAGTAGTGGGAATATTAGTCAATCTGGAAGCGCCCCAAAGAAGTGCATGAAGTGTGGCAAGAACAATCATGTCACCAGAGGATGCTTGATCAAGGGGATCATATGCTTCAAGTGTAGGAAGCCAGGACATACTTCACGCGATTGTGTGCATTCAAAAGCTAGACATTCTGTCAATGATGTGCAAACAGTGAAGCCTAAGGCAATGAGTAGAGTTTATACTGGGGATGATGCTGAGACTTCTCAAAGGGAAGATTTGATTCACGGTCAGATCGTTGTGGAAGGTAGAACCTTATCTGTATCTTTCCTTACCCTTAGATTTGGTAATTTTTGCACTTTCTGCAAAGCCCGTTATAACTGCGAAAGTCTGTTTGAACTGTTCTATTTTCTGTAATGGATAGAATGTTTTTGATTGATTTAATCTATTTGCCTCTTTCGCAAATGGATGTGATCATAAGGATGGATTGGTTATCTTGTAACTATATCCCATTAGACGGTGCAAACAAAACCTTAGTTTTCCCTGGTTGTGAGAATTCTGGATTTGGATTGCCAACCAAGGAAACGTTTCTTTGAGAGGAGGAGCTCAACGAATACATGTTACTAACGAGTTTCCGGAAGTCTTTCTTGAAGACGTACCAGGTGTACCGCCAGTTCGAGACATCGAGTTGTGATCGAACTTGTGCCAGGAACAGGACTAGCGTCTATGGCACCTTATCATATGGCACCTGCTGAGTTGGAAACCTTGAAGGAACAATTGGTGGACTTATTGGGAAAACAGTTCGTTAGACCCAGTGTGTCGTTTTAGGGAACGCCTATGCAATTGGTGAGAAAGAAAGACGAAACATCTCGCTTATGTGTGGATTAGCGCCAGTTGAACAAAGTTACCATTTAGAACAAGTATCATCTTCCGGGAATAAATGACTTGATGGATCAGTTGAGGAGAGCGGCAGTTTTCTCCGAGATTGATTTGCGATCGGGTTATCACCAGATTCGTGTGAAGACAGAAGACATACCAAAGACAGCGTTTCAAACACGCTATGGGCACTACGAGTACCTTGTAATGCCGTTTGGTATGGTGAATACTCCTCTATATTCATGGATTACATGAATAGGATCTTTTGTTCATATCTAGATAAGTTTGTCGTTGTTTCACAGACGACATACTCATCTATTCGCGAAACTAGGAAGTACACGCTGAATACCTTAGTGTGATTCTTCAGGTTTCTGAAGGAGAAACAGCTGTATGCAAAGTTGTCCAAGTGTGAGATTTGGCTCGACGAAGTAAAGTTTTTGGGTCATGTGATTTCAAAGGAAGGATGAAGCGTTTGAATGGACTGAAGCCTGTGAGGAAAGTTTGCAAGGATTAGAGAGAAGGTTGACTACTTCACCTGTGTTAGTGCTACCTGATCTCAAGGGAACATTTGTGTTCACACTTCTACATATTCCTCAATGTATTAGACAATTGAGTGAATTGGTAATATGGTGTCCATTGGTCTGGACATTTTCGTATTACTTCACTAAAAGTTTTGTTATTACTATTTCTTGAGTTATAACATAAACAACTTCTCGATACTGGAAGTTTCTTGATGAAACTTAGTCTAATCACTTTTACTTTTGGTGAAGGTGATCCAGTCTGATTTTTGCCAGACTGTTTATCTTTTGATTCCCAAATTTATTGGAAGGTTCTTATGAAAGAAGGAACTTTATTAGAATCATGGATGTAAATATGTATTAGCTATGCATTTTTACACTCACGAACCTACTGAAGAGTCTTTTTGCATACTGGATATTCCTATATTCATTCCAGATTGGTAAAATTCTTTTGTTATTTTCTTTTGAGACCAAGACCAGGAAAAATTTCCTTTGTTGAAAATTTCTTTCCTTAATCTTCAGCGATCGAGTGGGTTTAGTTTTAAGTCACGGAATTTCGAGGACGAAATTCTTTTAAGAGGGGTAGGAATGTAACGCCCCGATTTTCACGTTTTCTAATTCTTCAGTATTTTAATGTCTTTATTTTATTCGAGGTCTTAGGAATAGAAATAAAATATTCCGAGACCATAGTCATGCTCGACGATATCGTAGGAAGCTACGATTAAGTTTTGAGTCAAAAACTCAAACGGAGTTCGGTCTGCGTTTTTACACTGACAGTATGATTTTACTGCTCAGAAGACCTCAGATGGACCCGTGAACGAGACAGTAAGTCTTAGAATTCGATTATCTACGTTTTGGTTAAATTTCGTAAAAATTTCAGAATAATCATTTCCTGACCTTCGTTCGGGCGGAATCCTCAATCGGGTGATGAACGGAGCCACATATGGACTTATCGAGACTTGCCAACAGATAATCATGATATCACAACATCCCAGGACACTTGGGAGAGTATGCCAGAGTCGTCATGATGATCGGGAAAATCTAGACGCAAAATGACCAAAATGCCCCTAACCTTAGTCTTTTGCACTTTTACCATTTTACCCTTTTGGCAAATGACCTTTTTGCCCTTAAGTGACTTGTTTTAAAGCTGAACTCAGCCCCTCACACTCTCATTTTCGCACAGCCCTCTCAAAAAGAGAAGAACACCATAGTTACTCTTGAAGAAGCACCATTGTTGTTCTTGAAAAAGCTTGAGTTCTTGTTGGATTCACTTGATTCCTTGAGCAATCTTCCATCATTTCAAGGTAAGATCACTTCTATGATCTCTTAGCTTCTTGAATATCTCTTTATTTCAAGATCAATCTTCATTTTCATGAAAATTATTTCTTAGATCCAAAACTTTGAAAATCCATAGGAAATTGTAGAAAAATCATTTTGATGTGAGACCAAGTTCTTTGAACTCACCTCATCATTCTCTATCTAAACCCAAGAGCTTATGATTCAACTCTCATCATAGCTCAAAAAGCACATTAGGGCCGAACCCTTCTTGATGATGATGAATAGTGTTTTCATCAAGTTTTGATTTTTAACACTTGATTTCATCCTTAGCTTTCCTAATGCTTTTGAATCCATGAAATGGAAAACCAAGATCAATTCCTATCTTTATTCTCTTTAAGGTGGCCGAAACCCTCTTTGTGAGAATTGTTGAGTTTGGTTTGATTGGTGTTTAATGTTTGATTGTTTGGTTGTTTGTAGTTGGTGACAATTATCAGAAGGTTCACAAACCAATCAACCGACTTTGATCCGGGAATCTGCTCTTCAACAGGTATGGGGAGAAGAACCTCATCACACCAAGATGGTGGTGGTGAAGATGGTTGTTTACTTTATGTGTGGGTGAAACCCTTTAGTTTGGGTTCACTTTTAATTGTTATGTTTTGTTAAGTTCTCTTCAAGAACAAGGTTGTCTTGATGAGTGTATGCTTTAGCATATGTTGATGATTGAATAAAAACCATTTTCATGTATGTTGGAAAACCTACTTTGATCACTAGATCAAGTATGGACTTTTTATTGTTGATTATGAGACCATAATGTGTGATGGACTTGGATGTTTGATTATGATGTAGTAATGTGTATTATGGTTATCATGATTGTGTAAGTGTTGTGAGCCATACTTTGATTGGTGGATGAAGTAAAACTTCACATTGATTCCTAGTTGGCTATTAGCCATGACCTTGAGGAAAGGAAGGATATGAATAGTTCTTGGACAAGTCAAGTTTTGATGTAAAGAAAGTGTTTTCAATAACTTGTGTTTTTCAAAGAAAAACCCTAAGTGACTTTAAATGGAATTTAATCTCAAAGTGCTTTCACCAAAGTGAAACATGTTTTATACCTTATCCTTAGTTCATCTAGCTAATCAAGTGACTCAAAATGAGAAAAGAAGTGTTTTCATGAAGAGAATCAAAATGGTTCCATAAGGTTGATGTCTTGTTTTAAGGCAACTTTTCGCTAAGCGAAATTACTTTCGCTACGCGAAAAACAGGGAAAGTCTTAGTTGGGCATCACTGCCTCACTTTCGCTAAGCGAATTCATATTCGCTAAGCGAACCCAGCAAATTTCGCTACGCGAATTACATCTCGCTGAGCAATCCAGAGAAGTCTCCAATAGAGGTGCAACCGTCTGAACTTGCGCTAAGCGAATTCATATTCGCTAAGCGAATCCAATATATTTCGCTACGCGATTTGTGTCTCGCCGAGCGAACCAGAGGAGTTCCAAAGGAGGTATTACTGCCTCATTTCCGCTAAGCGAATGTAACTCCGCTAAGCGAATTTCATGTTTTAGAAAATGTTAGAAGTGAAGTAAGTAGTTCAAATGTTGTTTCAAATCAAATGAGTTTTCAATCGTAAAAGTTGTTTGGTTTACAAAAGGAGTTTTCTAACTCAATCGTAAAGTTTTACGCGTGAAAAACCTAAGTTAAATAATTAACTTAGAGTTGAAGACAAGGGTTAATTAAGTATGGTATGTGGTGGAACAAGACCATGTACTATACCATTGATGACTTAGTACATCAATGACTTCATAAGACTTAAGTGAAATCAACACTTGTTTCCGTAATTGAAAAACAAGGGATTAATATCTTAGAAAGGCTTAAAGACTTATCTAAGAGGATTCTCAATCCTTATTCATAATGCTTAGGACTTGAGACATAATTCATAAGACGTAAACACAAACACGAAACGTTTTGGTTTTTGAAACAGTAGTTCGATGACCGACCGATGATTCGGATCCAGGTTAATCGTTCAATTGTTTCTGTCTTGTGATAACTGGAATGAGAGAGATCCTGAGGCTGTGCAGGTATGGGACTGTACAGTGGAAGGAATCCTGAGGCTATGCAGGTATGGGACTGTATAGTTAAGGGAAGGCATATAAGAATTGATTGGTACTACCCATACCAACAAGATTTATCTTCTTTTCGGGAGCTTAGAACATAAGAACTTTATAGTTAAGCGTGCTTGACTTAGAGTAATTATGGGATAGGTGACCTTCTGGGAAGTTTCCTAGAAAGCGTGTGAGTGAGGACAAAACACGCTGAAAAGACTTGTGTTGGTCTGTGGGGACAGTCGGCGATTCTGAAAGCAGTCTGGATCATTCCAAAGGAATCATGAGATATTTATCCGATGGATAATTGTTTTATCCGATGGATAACTGTTTTATAAAACAAAGATGTGTGTAGTTTCTAAGGAAGAGAACCTTAGTGAGCCTTGAGGTTTATCCAATGGATAGACATTGCTTTATCGCATCTGCTTTGTGTAAGCATTGGCATTTCATGTGCATAGTTGTAAGGCCTTGAGCCTAGGAGTTGAGCTTACACCTTGATGCGGGTGCGAATCTTACGGTGACGATCTTCAATGGTCTTTTTGGAGGTATCAGGGTTGGAAGGGCTGACATGTGACCAGTTGGTGATTCTTCTGTGTCGTGGCGAATCCGTGCAATACACTGATATCCTCTACTAGATGCCGTACTTTTCATGTTTGGTCGAGAGTGTTACCGTAAAGCCAGATACGTGCACGTTACGAATGTTGTAGCATCTTGCTCATGGCTGGCAGAAACCGGAACATGTCCTCCCATTCACTCTCTCCGAATGTTTTGTTAGCTCCATGGAGTAGGGGTCAGAGTAGTACCCAGTGACATTGACATTGAGTCATATACATTGCATTGCATTGCATGGCTATTGATGTTTATGGCTATTGATGTTTACGTTTACTGTTATACATCGCTGTGTTGTTTAAGGATGCCTTATATTATGCTGCTAAATGTTTAGCATGCTATTATGTTGTTAACTGCTTAACATGATTTATACTGAGAACCTTTGTAAGCATGTTGGGTACGCTGTTACCCGGTGAGTCGTCCCGTTTTTACTACTGCTGTTTTGTTGTGTTGATGAACGGGAATCTCACCCATATCTGTATGTTTTCTGCTGGTACTTGCTGTTGATGCTTGAACAGATGGACGCGACGATGGTTCGGTTCCGCAGTCCCTTTAAGTTCGGAGGTGGACTCTTTTGCTGTTTTAATTTTGTTGTCGGCCAGACTATGTCAGTTTTTGTAGTACCTTTTGGGAGCTATGACTCCTAGTACTTATTGTATTTTTCTTATGTCAGTCATACATTAGACTTATGTCTGTATATAGTAATGTTGATGTTTCTGTTTTCTGTTTCTGTTTTCTGTATTATAATACTGTATGTATGTCCTAGTAATGCATGGTGAACCTAAGTTCACTTATTAGTATTATTTATTACCTTTACTAATCCTAGTACATCTTTATGAAAAGAAAAGAAAAAGAAAAATCGTATTTTCCGCATTAATAAATATTTTCGGCCTTATAAACGTTCGAGAATGTGACACTCGGGAAAGGGTGTTGCATTATTTGGTATCAGAGCTGGCCGAGTCTTTTTGGGGTTTGTAGGTTATGGTCTGTCTTGTTTGTGTTGTGTTTTCTCTGATTGTTTTCTGTGTTATTGTTTCTGAGAGAAAACAATGTTGGAGAGGATGATGACTTTGGTCTATCCTTTTGTATTGTTTGTTCTCTGTGTTGTGTTTCTGTGAAGAAGACAACGATTGTTTGTTACTCTCTGCATTATTGTTTCTGAAGGGGAATGATATTGGACAGGGTAGTAATGTTTTTGCTTTCTTGTAAGTTGTCGCTCGCAGAGTTTTTCAGAACGAGTGTTTTCCGACTAGTGCCAGACGAGTTGAAAGACATGGAGTTCCTGCAGCTACGTCAAGGAGGAATGTCTGTCAAAGAATATGCTGATCGTTTTGAGTCCCTGCTGAAGTCTTCAAGGTATTTCCATCTTCATCCCGATGAGGAGTGGAAGTGCACAAAGTTCGAAGAAGGTTTAACGGACGAGATTCGAGGAGAGGTGCTACCTCTTGAGGTCAAAGAGTTCTCGGTTTTGGTAGATGAATGCTTTGTAATCGAAGATCTGATGAAGACTTGTGGAGGAAGGCAACGTCACTCTGGACCGACTAGATTCCATAAAAGCACCAATGGTCGTGATGATAGATCTCGATCAAAACCATATTCAAAACAGCAAGGTCAACAACAACGTTCTGTAGGAGGAAGTAGTGGGAATATTAGTCAATCTGGAAGCGCCCCAAAGAAGTGCATGAAGTGTGGCAAGAACAATCATGTCACCAGAGGATGCTTGATCAAGGGGATCATATGCTTCAAGTGTAGGAAGCCAGGACATACTTCACGCGATTGTGTGCATTCAAAAGCTAGACATTCTGTCAATGATGTGCAAACAGTGAAGCCTAAGGCAATGAGTAGAGTTTATACTGGGGATGATGCTGAGACTTCTCAAAGGGAAGATTTGATTCACGGTCAGATCGTTGTGGAAGGTAGAACCTTATCTGTATCTTTCCTTACCCTTAGATTTGGTAATTTTTGCACTTTCTGCAAAGCCCGTTATAACTGCGAAAGTCTGTTTGAACTGTTCTATTTTCTGTAATGGATAGAATGTTTTTGATTGATTTAATCTATTTGCCTCTTTCGCAAATGGATGTGATCATAAGGATGGATTGGTTATCTTGTAACTATATCCCATTAGACGGTGCAAACAAAACCTTAGTTTTCCCTGGTTGTGAGAATTCTGGATTTGGATTGCCAACCAAGGAAACGTTTCTTTGAGAGGAGGAGCTCAACGAATACATGTTACTAACGAGTTTCCGGAAGTCTTTCTTGAAGACGTACCAGGTGTACCGCCAGTTCGAGACATCGAGTTGTGATCGAACTTGTGCCAGGAACAGGACTAGCGTCTATGGCACCTTATCATATGGCACCTGCTGAGTTCGAAACCTTGAAGGAACAATTGGTGGACTTATTGGGAAAACAGTTCGTTAGACCCAGTGTGTCGTTTTAGGGAACGCCTATGCAATTGGTGAGAAAGAAAGACGAAACATCTCGCTTATGTGTGGATTAGCGCCAGTTGAACAAAGTTACCATTTAGAACAAGTATCATCTTCCGGGAATAAATGACTTGATGGATCAGTTGAGGAGAGCGGCAGTTTTCTCCGAGATTGATTTGCGATCGGGTTATCACCAGATTCGTGTGAAGACAGAAGACATACCAAAGACAGCGTTTCAAACACGCTATGGGCACTACGAGTACCTTGTAATGCCGTTTGGTATGGTGAATACTCCTCTATATTCATGGATTACATGAATAGGATCTTTTGTTCATATCTAGATAAGTTTGTCGTTGTTTCACAGACGACATACTCATCTATTCGCGAAACTAGGAAGTACACGCTGAATACCTTAGTGTGATTCTTCAGGTTTCTGAAGGAGAAACAGCTGTATGCAAAGTTGTCCAAGTGTGAGATTTGGCTCGACGAAGTAAAGTTTTTGGGTCATGTGATTTCAAAGGAACGATGAAGCGTTTGAATGGACTGAAGCCTGTGAGGAAAGTTTGCAAGGATTAGAGAGAAGGTTGACTACTTCACCTGTGTTAGTGCTACCTGATCTCAAGGGAACATTTGTGTTCACACTTCTACATATTCCTCAATGTATTAGACAATTGAGTGAATTGGTAATATGGTGTCCATTGGTCTGGACATTTTCGTATTACTTCACTAAAAGTTTTGTTATTACTATTTCTTGAGTTATAACATAAACAACTTCTCGATACTGGAAGTTTCTTGATGAAACTTAGTCTAATCACTTTTACTTTTGGTGAAGGTGATCCAGTCTGATTTTTGCCAGACTGTTTATCTTTTGATTCCCAAATTTATTGGAAGGTTCTTATGAAAGAAGGAACTTTATTAGAATCATGGATGTAAATATGTATTAGCTATGCATTTTTACACTCACGAACCTACTGAAGAGTCTTTTTGCATACTGGATATTCCTATATTCATTCCAGATTGGTAAAATTCTTTTGTTATTTTCTTTTGAGACCAAGACCAGGAAAAATTTCCTTTGTTGAAAATTTCTTTCCTTAATCTTCAGCGATCGAGTGGGTTTAGTTTTAAGTCACGGAATTTCGAGGACGAAATTCTTTTAAGAGGGGTAGGAATGTAACGCCCCGATTTTCACGTTTTCTAATTCTTCAGTATTTTAATGTCTTTATTTTATTCGAGGTCTTAGGAATAGAAATAAAATATTCCGAGACCATAGTCATGCTCGACGATATCGTAGGAAGCTACGATTAAGTTTTGAGTCAAAAACTCAAACGGAGTTCGGTCTGCGTTTTTACACTGACAGTATGATTTTACTGCTCAGAAGACCTCAGATGGACCCGTGAACGAGACAGTAAGTCTTAGAATTCGATTATCTACGTTTTGGTTAAATTTCGTAAAAATTTCAGAATAATCATTTCCTGACCTTCGTTCGGGCGGAATCCTCAATCGGGTGATGAACGGAGCCACATATGGACTTATCGAGACTTGCCAACAGATAATCATGATATCACAACATCCCAGGACACTTGGGAGAGTATGCCAGAGTCGTCATGATGATCGGGAAAATCTAGACGCAAAATGACCAAAATGCCCCTAACCTTAGTCTTTTGCACTTTTACCATTTTACCCTTTTGGCAAATGACGTTTTTGCCCTTAAGTGACTTGTTTTAAAGCTGAACTCAGCCCCTCACACTCTCATTTTCGCACAGCCCTCTCAAAAAGAGAAGAACACCATAGTTACTCTTGAAGAAGCACCATTGTTGTTCTTGAAAAAGCTTGAGTTCTTGTTGGATTCACTTGATTCCTTGAGCAATCTTCCATCATTTCAAGGTAAGATCACTTCTATGATCTCTTAGCTTCTTGAATATCTCTTTATTTCAAGATCAATCTTCATTTTCATGAAAATTATTTCTTAGATCCAAAACTTTGAAAATCCATAGGAAATTGTAGAAAAATCATTTTGATGTGAGACCAAGTTCTTTGAACTCACCTCATCATTCTCTATCTAAACCCAAGAGCTTATGATTCAACTCTCATCATAGCTCAAAAAGCACATTAGGGCCGAACCCTTCTTGATGATGATGAATAGTGTTTTCATCAAGTTTTGATTTTTAACACTTGATTTCATCCTTAGCTTTCCTAATGCTTTTGAATCCATGAAATGGAAAACCAAGATCAATTCCTAGCTTTATTCTCTTTAAGGTGGCCGAAACCCTCTTTGTGAGAATTGTTGAGTTTGGTTTGATTGGTGTTTAATGTTTGATTGTTTGGTTGTTTGTAGTTGGTGACAATTATCAGAAGGTTCACAAACCAATCAACCGACTTTGATCCGGGAATCTGCTCTTCAACAGGTATGGGGAGAAGAACCTCATCACACCAAGATGGTGGTGGTGAAGATGGTTGTTTACTTTATGTGTGGGTGAAACCCTTTAGTTTGGGTTCACTTTTAATTGTTATGTTTTGTTAAGTTCTCTTCAAGAACAAGGTTGTCTTGATGAGTGTATGCTTTAGCATATGTTGATGATTGAATAAAAACCATTTTCATGTATGTTGGAAAACCTACTTTGATCACTAGATCAAGTATGGACTTTTTATTGTTGATTATGAGACCATAATGTGTGATGGACTTGGATGTTTGATTATGATGTAGTAATGTGTATTATGGTTATCATGATTGTGTAAGTGTTGTGAGCCATACTTTGATTGGTGGATGAAGTAAAACTTCACATTGATTCCTAGTTGGCTATTAGCCATGACCTTGAGGAAAGGAAGGATATGAATAGTTCTTGGACAAGTCAAGTTTTGATGTAAAGAAAGTGTTTTCAATAACTTGTGTTTTTCAAAGAAAAACCCTAAGTGACTTTAAATGGAATTTAATCTCAAAGTGCTTTCACCAAAGTGAAACATGTTTTATACCTTATCCTTAGTTCATCTAGCTAATCAAGTGACTCAAAATGAGAAAAGAAGTGTTTTCATGAAGAGAATCAAAATGGTTCCATAAGGTTGATGTCTTGTTTTAAGGCAACTTTTCGCTAAGCGAAATTACTTTCGCTACGCGAAAAACAGGGAAAGTCTTAGTTGGGCATCACTGCCTCACTTTCGCTAAGCGAATTCATATTCGCTAAGCGAACCCAGCAAATTTCGCTACGCGAATTACATCTCGCTGAGCAATCCAGAGAAGTCTCCAATAGAGGTGCAACCGTCTGAACTTGCGCTAAGCGAATTCATATTCGCTAAGCGAATCCAATATATTTCGCTACGCGATTTGTGTCTCGCCGAGCGAACCAGAGGAGTTCCAAAGGAGGTATTACTGCCTCATTTCCGCTAAGCGAATGTAACTCCGCTAAGCGAATTTCATGTTTTAGAAAATGTTAGAAGTGAAGTAAGTAGTTCAAATGTTGTTTCAAATCAAATGAGTTTTCAATCGTAAAAGTTGTTTGGTTTACAAAAGGAGTTTTCTAACTCAATCGTAAAGTTTTACGCGTGAAAAACCTAAGTTAAATAATTAACTTAGAGTTGAAGACAAGGGTTAATTAAGTATGGTATGTGGTGGAACAAGACCATGTACTATACCATTGATGACTTAGTACATCAATGACTTCATAAGACTTAAGTGAAATCAACACTTGTTTCCGTAATTGAAAAACAAGGGATTAATATCTTAGAAAGGCTTAAAGACTTATCTAAGAGGATTCTCAATCCTTATTCATAATGCTTAGGACTTGAGACATAATTCATAAGACGTAAACACAAACACGAAACGTTTTGGTTTTTGAAACAGTAGTTCGATGACCGACCGATGATTCGGATCCATGTTAATCGTTCAATTGTTTCTGTCTTGTGATAACTGGAATGAGAGAGATCCTGAGGCTGTGCAGGTATGGGACTGTACAGTGGAAGGAATCCTGAGGCTATGCAGGTATGAGACTGTATAGTTAAGGGAAGGCATATAAGAATTGATTGGTACTACCCATACCAACAAGATTTATCTTCTTTTCGGGAGCTTAAAACATAAGAACTTTATAGTTAAGCGTGCTTGACTTAGAGTAATTATGGTATGGGTGACCTTCTGGGAAGTTTCCTAGAAAGCGTGTGAGTGAGGACAAAACACGCTGAAAAGACTTGTGTTGGTCTGTGGGGACAGTCGGCGATTCTGAAAGCAGTCTGGATCATTCCAAAGGAATCATGAGATATTTATCCGATGGATAATTGTTTTATCCGATGGATAACTGTTTTATAAAACAAAGATGTGTGTAGTTTCTAAGGAAGAGAACCTTAGTGAGCCTTGAGGTTTATCCAATGGATAGACATTGCTTTATCGCATCTGCTTTGTGTAAGCATTGGCATTTCATGTGCATAGTTGTAAGGCCTTGAGCCTAGGAGTTGAGCTTACACCTTGATGCGGGTGCGAATCTTACGGTGACGATCTTCAATGGTCTTTTTGGAGGTATCAGGGTTGGAAGGGCTGACATGTGACCAGTTGGTGATTCTTCTGTGTCGTGGCGAATCCGTGCAATACACTGATATCCTCTACTAGATGCCGTACTTTTCATGTTTGGTCGAGAGTGTTACCGTAAAGCCAGATACGTGCACGTTACGAATGTTGTAGCATCTTGCTCATGGCTGGCAGAAACCGGAACATGTCCTCCCATTCACTCTCTCCGAATGTTTTGTTAGCTCCATGGAGTAGGGGTCAGAGTAGTACCCAGTGACATTGACATTGAGTCATATACATTGCATTGCATTGCATGGCTATTGATGTTTATGGCTATTGATGTTTACGTTTACTGTTATACATCGCTGTGTTGTTTAAGGATGCCTTATATTATGCTGTTAAATGTTTAGCATGCTATTATGTTGTTAACTGCTTAACATGATTTATACTGAGAACCTTTGTAAGCATGTTGGGTACGCTGTTACCCGGTGAGTCGTCCCGTTTTTACTACTGCTGTTTTGTTGTGTTGATGAACGGGAATCTCACCCATATCTGTATGTTCTGCTGGTACTTGCTGTTGATGCTTGAACAGATGGACACGACGATGGTTCGGTTCCGCAGTCCCTTTGAGTTCGGAGGTGGACTCTTTTGCTGTTTTAATTTTGTTGTCGGCCAGACTATGTCAGTTTTTGTAGTACCTTTTGGGAGCTATGACTCCTAGTACTTATTGTATTTTTCTTATGTCAGTCATACATTAGACTTATGTCTGTATATAGTAATGTTGATGTTTCTGTTTTCTGTTTCTGTTTTCTGTATTATAATACTGTATGTATGTCCTAGTAATGCATGGTGAACCTAAGTTCACTTATTAGTATTATTTATTACCTTTACTAATCCCAGTACATCTTTATGAAAAGAAAAGAAAAAGAAAAATCGTATTTTCCGCATTAATAAATATTTTCGGCCTTATAAACGTTCGGGAATGTGACACTCGGGAAAGAGTGTTGCAGGATCCGAATTAGAATCCATGTACATCAACCGGGTATGGACCTTGGTTGAGTCACCTAAAAGGGGTAAAACCCATAAGGTGCAAGAGGGTCTTCAACAAGAAGACTAACTTGGATGGGAAGGTTAATACCTTTAAGGAGCGACTGATTGCAAAAGGTTTCAAGCAAATTCATAGTATGACTATGATGACATCTTTTGTCCAGTTGCATTGATTCAGATCCCACTTGCTATTGCTTCATAGTAAGACTATGAGATCTAGCAAATGAATGTCAAAATAGCATTCCCTAACAGGAATCTTCTCGAGGATGTGTACATGACACAACCTGAGAGTTTTGTCTATTCAGAGAATGCTAGAAAGGTTTTGCAAGTTGCAAACGTCCATTTATGGATTAAAGCAAACTTCCAGAAGTTGGAATCTTCGCCTTGATGTAAACTGTAAGACAATTTGGATTCATCAAGAACAAGGATGGACCTTGTGTGTACAAGGTTAGTGGGAGCATAATTATTTTTCATATAGTATGACATACTACTTATGGAAACAATATTCCTACACCACAAATGTGAAAACATGGTTAAGGAATTATTTTTCAATGAAGGACTTAGGCGAAACGTCCTATGTATTAGGAATCAGGATCTATGGAGATAGATCGCTGAAATTGTTAGGCCTTAGTCAAAGGTACATAAATTGACAAAGTGCTTGCACGCTTTAAATGTGCATGATTCCAAAAGGGTATCTTGCCTATGTCACGTGGCGTATACCTGTCCAAGGGACAATCCCTATTACATTAGATGTAGAGGGAACACATGAATAAGATTCTACATGCTTCGGCAATTGAATCTATTATGCATGCCATGATATGTACTCGAAAAGATGTCTCGTATGCTTCGAGCATGATGAGAAACTACCAATCCAATCCCAATGAAGGTCACTGGACCGAAGTCAAGAATATCCATATGTACTTGAGAAACTAAGGATTCATTCTTGATCTGAAATGGTGAGGAAGGGCTCATTGTAATGGTTTACACTGATGCTAGCTTCCAAACAGATAAGGATAACTTTAGATTGCAGTTTGGTTTTGTGTTTTGCCTTAATGGTGGCACTATGAGCTTGGAAAGGTTCCAAGCTTGAGACAGTTGTTGATTTTATTATAGGGGCCGAGTAGTATAGTTGCCTTAAATACAGATTTAGAGGCCATTTGGATCAGAAAGTTCATTTATGAACTAGTCGAAGTTTCTAAATTTGCGAACTCCATTGATCTCGTTGCGATGATGATGGAGTAATCGTGTAAGCTAAGGAAACTTGATCTTACCAGTGATCCTAACATATAGTTAGGTGCTTTCATCTCATTCGATAGATAATCGATAGAGGAGATGTGAAGATGTGCAGAATGACAACACTGAACAATCCATTATTGGAATCTCTTGCTCAATGGTAGCATGACACTCAAACTAAACTGATTGGTGTTATATTGATGCCTGATTGGCTCTAGTGCTAGTGGGAGATTGTTGGGGTAAGCCCTAGTGGCCAATCTATTTTGAATAGATAATCATTTGTATCATGACTTTGATCATATATTTGATATATGTGTAAGGCATTTATTTATTATGTTATATTTGATGATCATATTTATAGCATAATAAAGTCCTTACAATAGGTAGTTCATTTAATGGAACGTCAAGTATGACTTGACCGTGAGATGCCATTAAATTATAGAACAATATTCTTAAATATCCATAGTCAAGTATTATTATTAATAAGACAATAATAATATATTGAGACTATTATGTAAGTGTACTGATGATCATATTTCATGGGTCATAGATATACGATATCAAGTCTTCACATATGTATAAATATTAGTAGAATATTTATATTGGAGTGACCCACTATGAGAACGCTGCATAATAGTTATGTAAGTGTCCTAAGCGATTCTCATGGTGACCATAGTGAAGTAGTTCTTCGACTTGAAGTCACTACGATTCCTAACATATGTAGTTGTAGGCTTTAATACTATTAAACTTTGTCTGTAACAGGACAACGATAAAGATAGTTATTGGGCCTACAATGAAACATGTTGAGGAATGTAAGTGATGTAGATAGGATTCGTCCCTCCTACATTACAGGAGTAATGTCGATAGGCCACTTGATGGTATGCGACGTAGAAATGCATGGCCATGCTAAGATGGGACAATATGAGATATTGGGCCCACATGATCGTACGTCAATTACTAGATCAAGAAATAAATAATTGGACTTAACAAGGATGACACATTTATGCCTTGTGTTCGATTAAGACATTGAGACGAAAGGACGTTGACTTCACATTATATATGGTTACAACAAGGTTTTAATTGTATCACATATATTCTAATTAATTGGGTAACAATGATGTATTGCTAAATACTGCTCATTGTTTATAATATTAATTGATTATTAATATGATTAATAATAATTAATATTATTGCCAATTAATTGAGAACCTATAAGGTCATACGCATAGAGCAAATGTTCAGATAATTAATTTAATTAATTAATTAAATATGATTTAATTAATAATTAAATGGGATTGATTTAATTGATTAATTAAATATGATTTAATTAATAATTAAACATTGAGCTTGTAGCATACAGTGGCCCAAGTGGGTTAGGTTAACTGAGTGACAACTATTATTAAGTTGTGCACGTCACTTAAGCAACACACAACACAGAGCACTCATAACGGCCACTATTCACCCTTGATGGGCGCGCCCTCTTTTCTCTCTCTGTGTGTCGTGCCTCTCCCAATCCTGATAGCTAGCATTACGTTATGTCTGACGTTGGTATGCTCGCGTGAACTGAGTAGAGGTATTGCTACTTTGCAATACTGGTGATAGAGAAGCCTTTCCTTATGGTGGTTATGACTGGACAGTTATCGTAATCTCGCGATTCGAGATTCGTTAACCATTGAATTGGGCTGAAATTTGGATAACTGGTTCGTGACATATGGTTCTTCATTTTCACAGTTCAGTTTTACGATACGAGGTCTGGAGCGAAAGTTATGAGCATCGCAAGTAGTAGCATTTTTGGCTAACCGGTGTGGTTGGCACGCTCACAGTGTTCGTGGTAAAGCTACGCTTCAAGAGGTGAACACAATATCCTTGTGATTCATGTGCAATACGTGGTCCTTTAGTAAAGGGGTTTTTCCGTTCAAGAGGTTTTTTATAAATTGTTTTTAAAAATTATCCCTTTTGAAACCCTAGCAATTGCATCATCGTAGTAGGCAAATCCCTCATGGCTCGCATCGCTTTAGAAGTCTCACCAGCACTTCCAAATCTAGAGTGGTCACTGTTGTTGCTGTGGTTGTTGTCTCTGGTCATAGCCGGCCTACCTTCTCTCGTGCCTCATCCACGGGCCATTTCAGCTTCCAATAGAAAGGAGCTATTAGATCCGATTCATAAGACATACAATAGCACTTAACAATTAAACATATTATATGTCTTACGAAAGAAAACAATTATCACACTTCGATAACTTGCGCTTTAGACACTCTACCCAAAACTAGACAAAGTTGATACAACGCGGGTATAAACCTTCAAAGCCAATACACTTTCTAACTCGCAGTAATGGTTCCAGACCTCCACAGTCCTTTATAGAACCAAACTGCTCTGATACCATAATAATGAGACAACCCAATATACATGAAGTCCCCCCATTAGCTGCAGAACGTTCTCAACGCTCTGATACCACCACAATGAGACGACCCCACTTACGTAGGATAATCCCATTAGTCCCAAGCTTAAATTGTTAACTATGCCTAACCGTATTAAAGGGATAGAGTGGTATTCAATAAACATTGCAGAACCAAGCGCAAACAAACATACAAGCAAACGGAAAAGCATAGACGACAATCAGAGTAAACGCAAATAAAATAATAACTATACACAAACCATGCATAAGCATAGCCCCATCAGTAGGGCACTGTACATAAGTATACAAACGATCTATACATTAAAACTGAAAGGATAAAACAAATACATCCAAAGACAAAAGAAAAAGCCCTCGCAGCTCACCAGCACTACCCGTCCCACACTCAAAAATACATGTATAAAACTCTCAGCTCACAATCTAGACGCACTAGCAGGCTCCCACCATCAGTGGTGAGGATGCCTTGAGCTACCCTGGCCCTCGCCATGAGTACGCCTATATGTCACTAAAGTCTCATTCTCAGATGACGAGCTCGACACCACAACCCTATGCATGCGGTAGGTCCTCAAGTACTGCTCCATCCTCCAACGCTGACCACGGTAAACAAAGCCTCTCCTGCTAGACGCATGAGATGTCACTGGCAAGGTCCAAGTGTAGTCCCGCTCATTGCGCCTCGACGGCTGCCACATCCAGGTAAAGGGTAGAAACTGGACGATTTTGAAGGGTCCCAAAATGTCCTCTCTGTGTGATGACCCCCTCGAAACAGAAAGCTCACCGGCCCTGTATAGACCGTCAAGAAGGTGGAAGGGTCCACATGCCACCCCCGATCATCGCGATAGATGATCTCGACCAGACCCAACACTAGCATCCTCGGTACTAATGTGATGAAAGGATGCGCCCTCGGGTCCATCATCCTCAGCAGTTGGATCCTCATCTCACACGAACCCGAAACAAAACAAACAACAAAGACAGTAGGTAGATAAGAATACGGTGTGTGCAAAGTCGGTAATGACAATAATAACATAGCATCCACATATAGAAGGTATCAAGTATGAACAAATAGCAGATATCGCACACAACCATAACATCTCTCGAGTCAACTCATACAACAATCATCCATCTCCATAAAGTCTCACCCTCAAATCAAACCTCTAGACCAGGATACTAATCCCATGCAGCATGTCAACCGAATCTCACAACACTAGTTCCACATCGGAACTGGAGTTAGCTTGTCCAAGAAACCGAACCGCTCTCCGTGACCAATAAAAGTGCATCCCCCTTCCACACCGGAACCGGGGTGTCTTGGTCGCCTTAGAACATTAGCCCGGAATGTGGAAAGCTCAGGGATTAGTCGAGCAAACCGGACTGGATCGGGCGTCACGACAGGATAGGAGCTACCTCATCCGTCAATGTAAACTATTCCCGAGACCGGCAACGTCCCCAAGGTCACTCACTTGACTTCCCCTTCCGCTATCCGTACCCGCACTCAGGTACAACTAAGCTCGTATGAAAAGTTCTAGAACATATTCACCTGAGAAATCACTCTCATCAAAAGAAAAGGGGTTAATATTGAATAATTTTATCATAAAAGCGTAACCGCTATAAAAGTCCAAGTCTCACATTTAGTAGCTAAGTCTAATGAAAAATTTTAATCAAGGAATTTTCTACTAATTTCAGTTTTCAAAAGACCAACTTTTTCGAATAAACTTATGAGACTATCAAAGTAATTCATCAACAATTTTTTTGTAAGGGGTCTCCTTAATTTCATCATAAAAAGAAAATCAACCCAGTTAATTGTATGAAACAATATAACCATGAAAAATATGTATATTTTTCCTTCTCACACTTAACATTTGTAATATCCTCAATGAAACAAAATATCATGAAATACAAGTGTAGAGAAGGAGAAGAGGGGAAAAAAAATTAATTAATTTTTTTAAATTTTTTTTTTTTTTTTGAAATCAAATATGCAAGGCCTTGCTTCAAATAATTATGGCCTTACTTCCCTACTTACAAGAAAATAAAGAAATACAGGTTGCCTTATACTCAGCGCTCGTTTAATGTCTCGAGCTTGACGGTACTTAGAATTAATCAATCCCGTAAGTAAGTGACAGACTTCACCTGAGGCCATCCCTCCTCAAAATGCTTAGCGCGTTGCCCATTGACATTGTAGATGGTGCCATCATCCTTAGTAACTTCAAGCGCTCCAGACGGGAAAACTTGAGTTACAGTGTATGTAACATCTCGATTTTCTGTGACTCTAGTCGATTTGGTTAACCTCGATTAGGGCTTTGGATGATTGTGTGAGTTGTTGTGTGCTAGTTTAAGACCTAGTTTGAAGCTTAGGAATTGGCTTGAACAAGGTTGGAGGTGCCTAAGGCGTTAAACGAGTAACTGTGGAAGCCAGAGGTTTGGAAGGCTTTTCCCCGCTCAGCGGCACGCTCAAGCGTGGGAAGGGAGCACGCCCTAGCATGACAACGCTCAAGCGTTGGTAATGTTGCACGCTCAAGCGTTCTGAGTGCATTTGCCAGCTGGTGTGCTTTTTGACACGTGTGCTACACGTGTCAGGACAGGGTAAAGGCGAAGCAGACAAGGTTCCACTCTCAAGCGTGGAGAGAACTGACGGGTGCCGAACCCACCAAAATTAATAAAACCGAATAACAACCTTACAGTAGCAAGGGTGTTGACCCGAATCGTTTCCCGATTGACCAAATCAGAGATTTAATCAAATTAAGCAAGCTAATTACAAGGTTGGGGGGGTTCGCAGGTTTATAAAAAGAGACTTAAAGCAGTAGAAACTGTTAAAAACTAAAAACAGATATTTAAAGACAACCAATCCAAGGGAATGACAATTACCGGGTATAATTCATCCTTAATCACTAAAGAACATACATATGTTAATTAAGCCCTTGATTTCGAATTCCAATTAGAAGCCTAAAAGGAACCCACGAATTTCCTACTAGAAAAGCATCTAGAGTTTGATTAATTAAGGTAAACAAATTAAGCATTCATAAAACCAAAATTAAACACTAAATCCGAAATTCATTCAAGCTAGGCATTTCATCAAACACCTTCAATGCATAAATGTAGAAAATATTCAAAAATGAATCAATGAAGCCATCAACTCATAAATCCAAGACTCCAATTCATTTAAGCAAATAAACATAGAATCAAGAATTAAAATGGGGAAAACAGAAAAACAAAATTAACACATGTAATTAACCAAAACATAACTTGATTTCAAAATTAAACCCATAACAGGTCAACCCAAGGATTGGTCAAAGGAGTTTAGCTCTCCATTATTGTGGACAAACAACTCATAAAAAGGGAATACATTCAAACCCTAGAAATGGGAAAGAAGAAGAAGAGAAAAACTCTCATAAACCCTCCAAATTCGTGGTACTGTTATGTTTCTCTTTTTCCCTACTTCAAGCTGACTTAATTAACAAATTAACTATTTCCCTTCATGCCCCATGAGCCCAGCTTCAATTGGCCACCAAAAATGCCCCATTTGGATCTCTAATGAGAAAGTTAGGTCCAAATTACTTCAAGATACTCCAGGATTCGAGGCTGACATTCCAAAGCAAATTACACCATCAAAACGAAATCAATTGGTCAAGTGATCTTCATGAAAGTTGTACCCAAATGTGGCTTCTTCAAATTGGTCTTGAATTCAAGTGCATCCGACCTCTATAACTCAAGTTATGGCCTAAACACTGCTCTCTGTCCAAACCCCCGCAACAGCACCTCTGGTCATACTTTCAGCCCATATTTGACCATTTTATTCTCAAAATTGGATCTTGAGCTCTGCATGAAAGTTGTAGATCATTTTCTTAGCTTTTATAAAAAATTAAAATCACAATTTTTCAATGTCTACATCCAAAGTTATGCTCAAAATACAGAAGCAATGTCAATGTGCCAATTATGACATAAATGCAATTAGGCCCAATTAATACCCAAAGTCATGAAATGCACCCAAAACCCAACAATTAAGCACAAATGATGTTTAAAACAATAAGTATGAGGGCTAACAAATATGCCCAAATTATGTTCATCAAATACCCCCACACTTAGCTTTTGCTCGTCCCGAGTAAAACCAAAAATATATCAAAGCATAGGACATGGGACAATAAACAAGGATTCACTTCCAAAAGATTTTCAAGAGTGCAAGAATATATGAGCAAGAAGAACAAGCAAAGATTCAAGAAATTACAACATCCATGAAGCAAATTCTTTCCATCTTCAGCCAACAAGCAAGGCAAATCCCATTAAAAAGAATAAATCAAGAATGATAGAACCTCACATGACATACTCTCAATCCCTCAAGTGTTTAGATGTTAAGTGTTTCACTCAATTCAAACCATGAAAATTGGTACTACCATAAGCTTGCTTATTGTCTCATTATCCACCACCCATGCACATGCACACAAAAATCAAATGGACTTTATTCAAGGATTTAACGTGGTCAAGGTAAAGGAATGAAATGGAATGGATATGGAAAGTTAGGACCAAAGAGAATGGAGGAACATTGGCGACAAAATCACATAGAACCAGATGCACCCTACAACCAAGCAACTTTTTTTTCAAATTCCTTCCTTCCCTTGTGTTTATTTTTCTTTTCCTTCTTCTTTCATCTTTTCTCTTTTCTTTTTCTTTCTTTTTCTTTTCTTTAAGACAAGTATAGCTGTACATTTTGTTTTATTTCTCTTTGTAACTCTTTCTTCCTTTCCTTCTTTCTATATTCTTTTTTTTTTTTTTTTTACCATCAACACTTGCATAACAAAAATCAACTTCCCCCACACTTGTTCAAGAGCTTTCCAATGTTCCCCTATTCCCTAAGGTAAGGTAGAGACGTGGTTTTTCACTTTAAGGCTTGTAATGAGCTCAAAAACAAAACAAAAAATGGTCAAAAAGGCCCAAGGGGATAAATTAATGGGAAAACATGCGAGGTTGGCTATTTGGCTTAGTGGCTAAAAGAGAACAAAAATGCCTTCATCATCTTAATATGTGCATCCACAATGTAGCTTCAAAAAGAATCAAAGCAAGTTCTAGAGCAACCAAATCCATGAATGAAAATTCACACAAGAATGAAGAGAGTGTATAGGCTCAAAAATCTCACAAGGTATATGTTTCATCAAACTCAATTTATAAATTCAATGTTCATCACCAAACTTGTGAAAATAAAAAAAAAAAAAAAAAGATAATTTAATCACTTATGTCATGACGCTTTTCACTTCGATTGATTCAAACCCACAACTCTCACAACTCTAAAAACTCAAACTGGAAAGCAAAAACCATTTATACTATTTCTTTATTTTTTTTAAAACAGCAAAACAACACTAAAACAGTGAAATAACACTAAAAACAGCAGAAAAACCGTCCAAACAGCAAACAGCGAAAAATAGAAACGGCACAAAAAAAGCGGAAACAACAAAACAGTAAAATAGTAAAACAGAAACAGTAAAATAAACTGAAAACAGTATATTAAAACAACAAAATAGAAACAACAGAAACAGCAACAGCAAAAACATTAACAACAGAAACAGTAAACAACAGCAGAAATCAGCAAACAGTAAAACAGTAAACAGCAAACAGCAGAAAACAGAAGAAACAACAGAACAAATTTTTCAGAACGACATGACATTATTCAAAGCTCAAAATTAAAAACAGAAAATAAAAACAAAAAACAGCAACGAAATTTTTTACATTTCGTTTTAAAAACATAGAAAAATAACATAAATAACAAAAGAAAAAGATGCCACCAAAGTTCTGGGCAACACAATTTAAAAACATCAAGACATACTATATCTCTGCCACACTTGAAATCTATATTGTCCTCAATGTAGAACATGTGAAAATCAAGAATCAGAACAAATTCATTCACATAGAGGACATGAAAAATAAAATAGAAAGGGGAAGAAATAGCCTTATAGAATGTAGTGCAACAAGTGTCATGGTGTGAGTGCTTGTTCTCCAATGCTTGCTCTACACCAAATTGTTTCAGCCAATGTTCATCAACCATGATAGCCTTAGTGGCTGTCTCAAACATCAATGGTCGCAGCTCCATTTCAAATGGATGCACATAGGAGGGAAGTGATTTAGGTGCTTCTGTAGGCAGTACTTCTTGTGTTTCATGTTCCAAATTCACCTTTTGCTCCTCATACCCTAAAAAGGATGAAATTTCAACATACGCTACACACAAAGCAGAAGCACTGTGTGAACCTTTTCGGATTGCCTGTGTCTTCTTTACCTTTTGATTTAGTGATTTCTATACCTACTACAAAGCCTGTTATAACTGCTAAAGTTTGTTTGAACTGTTCTATTTTTGTAGAAGATAGGATGTTCTTGATTGATTTGATTTGTTTGCCTCTTTCGCAAATGGATGTGATCTTAGGGATGGATTGGTATTCTTCTAACCATATCATGTTAGATTGTGCAAATAAAACCTTAATCTTTCCTAGTCCTGAGAATTCTAGATTTTTGACTGCCAACCAAGTAAAGGCTTCTTTGAGAGAAGGAGCTCAAGGATACATGTTACTATCTTCTTTGGAGGTCAAAAGCGAGCTAGTCTTAGAGCATGCACCTATCGTGAACGAGTTTCCGGAAGTCTTTCCTGAAGATGTACTAGGTTTGCCGCCAGTTCGGGACCTCAAGTTTTCGATTGATCTCATACCAAGAATAGGACCTGTGTTTATGGCACCGTATCGCATGGGACCTGTAGAGTTGGAAACCTTGAAGGAACAGTTGGAAGATTTATTGGGGAAACAGTTTGTTAGACCCAGTGTGTCGCCGTGGGGAGCTCCTATGCTGTTAGCACTAGTGCAAAATATGGATTCTACAACAGGTTTCTAGATCGGTTGAAAAGGAACCGATTTAAAAAAAGAGGCGGTGGCAATTTTGAAAATAAGTTCAAAATTATTTACATCGGTTCAGAAAGAAACCGATGTATAAAACATTTAACATCGGTTACATATTTCAACCGATGAAAACAATTTAAATAAAAAACTATTTATTTATTCCCGCCAAGTATTTACATCGGTTATTACACAACCGATCTCATTAGTAAACTTTCAAACTCGGTTATTTTACAACCGATCTCATTATTAAACTTTCAAAATCGGTTCTATTAACTAACCGATTTCAAATCTTCATTAAACCCATTTCTCCAACGTTCTTTCATATCTTTCCCTCCTCACTGTTTGCCCTCTCTCTCGTTTGCTCCTTCTCCTTCATCCTTCACCACCGTAACCTAGCACCATCCTTCATCCTTCTCCTTCTCCTCACATTTCGTTGCTGCTCCTTCATCGCTGATACACTGCCCAGGTGCTTCACCCTCTCCTCTGAACCTTTGTACCAAACTTTGCCCACGGCTTCACCTCTGAGGTGAGTTTGTTTACATTTATTTTTTCGTTTTTGGCTTTAGGTTTTATGATATGGCTTATAGTTTATTTTCAATTCTACTTAGGACAAGGCAGCACCTGAAGAAGATCTGAATCCATTCTCGATATTCCCTAACCCGGAGGAAAATTTGAAGGTACGTATCTAATATCCTTATTTTGATTATTAATTGCTTCCCCATTCTATTCTGTTGAACCCAATGCTTCACTCTATTAGTGTGCTCATGTCATATGGAGTCGTTTCCAGTCTTGCTCATGACATTTATATGAGTGTTTCCATGCAGTGGTCTGCTTAGTAAACTGAGTGAAACTTCCATGCAGTTCTCTTTCTTTCTCTCTACATTTTTGTTGTTGTCTGCTACCTGTTACTTTGGTTTTGCTATGTAACTTGATTAGTTTTACAGTATGCATATGGCATGTAACTTGATTAGTTTTACAATATCGCATGTAACTTGGCAGGAAATCGATACGTGACATTCTAATGAAGAAAAACACTTCTCCTTCTGATTAGATTTTCTTATGAAATTAAAGGGAGAAAGGAAGAGAAAAAGTATTAATGTATTAGAATTTACTATTTACTTTGAAAATGTGGTTGATTCAACTTGAGTAAATATGCAAGGAAACATAAAACTATAAACTACAAAAATGTTTGACTAATTTAAAGAAAGGTGATGCGCTAATTTAGAGCTGGCAGTGATACTTAGGCAAGCATAGAGGAGACCATGGTCCAATCAAGCCCATTATAAGCTATTAAGTCAATTCTGGATGATAAAAGCAATTGTGCATATCCACTGACGCAATTTTTCACAGCCGGGACCTTTCATGCTTCTTGCATGTAAGCAAAAAAACCTGCGCATCCTCTAAGTTGTCCTCTAGACATAGCACCTTGTTTTCACCATTTCCTTTTGTCTCTTGAGCACCAGGACAACAAACATTCTCAATTCTAACCACGAATGCAGTACATGCCATGTAGATTTATAGATAGTAGACCTGCAGTACATGATAACACAACATAAAAAGATTAGGTTGAAGAGTGAAACTATCATTCTGCCTCCAATGTAAAAGATTAGTTTGAGGAGTGAAAATATTTTTCAGCACCTAGTATTGGCTTTGCAAAAGGAAAAACAAAGTAGTTAATGTAATTTCGATATGCAGATTGTAAAATACTTAATAATCATACCAAGTTAAGAACATCTAACATTGAAGCTTATCACGAAAAGATTAAGCATTGTAATGTAACAACAATACTAATGACACAAATTAAATAGTATGGGACAAAGTCATGTACATAAAACGGTCTTCTTTGGCACCCTTCATTGCTGATTGAAAAACATATTAAGCTACAAACTCAAATCAAATTATTTAAATGTATATTAAACCAAACCAGAGAAGCAGGTTATTAGTTTAACATGAATGGTTTTTAGTTTAACATGAATGGTTTTTAAATGTTAGGTTAAAAAACCTCTCATAGTTCTCTCAAACCCTCTCTTTGCTCTATGTTTCTGATTTAGGGTGGAGGCAAGCCTCAACCCATCTCGAGCGCCCTCTCACTCATCACTCTCTATCTCCTCACTCTGAGCACAAGTAAGATATTATATTCCGATGTTTTGTTTGCTGCTTTAACTTAGGGATTAATTGGACTGTTGGATTATCTTTTAGTGTTAATAAATTAGCAAAACCTTAGTTTCCCATTTGAGATTCAATATTAATGAGCATATGTGTACTTTATTAAGGTACTACTCATTGTATTGAATCTTGAATTGTCCAAGTTGGACAGTTTGGGGAAAAACTTATTCTTCATTTGGTTAATACTTATTCCTTAATTCTCATATCTTATACTTGAAGAAATTTCGGTCTGCTGCATTTCCTTTTGTTCTCCGGGTGCACACTTTGTCGCGGTGGATGTCACCGCGGTCAAGTCGTGTACGTCGGAGACCAATGGGAAATGCTGCCGAAATTTCGTTAAGTATGGGCATGAAAGTTAAGGACTAATTGTTAACTGAGTGTTGAAGAAGTTTCTTCTCGAATGGGATAGGGCCGTACCCTGTGATAAAAAGGAGTTGAAGATCTTGGACTAAGTGAAGTTGGTGTTGTTGTAGTTATGGATCATAATTGGATCGATGCTAGACGCACAAGTCATGAGTATGAGAATGGAGTGGAAGAGTTTTTAGAATTTGCTAAAAGAAATGTTCCCGATAGTAATGGAAGGTTTTATTGTCCTTGTGTTAATTGTTTGAATGAGAGACGACTGGAAGCTGAGAAAATACGAGAGCATCTTATTTGTGAAGGGATATGTAAGAGTTATAGAAGATGGATATGGCATGGTGAATGTTAGACAAACCAAGTGTGTCCCAAAGAGAGGAGGTTGATGACGTAGATATGGACGATCGACTAGAGGACATGATCCGCGATATTGGACAAGAGTCATTTCAACGAGCAAATGTGTATGATCCTTTGTGCAGTGATGCAGATAAGCCTTTGTATCCTGGGTGCTCTAATTTCACACGGTTGTCAGCGGTGTTAAGATTGGTAGTTGTGAAGGCGAGAAATGGGTGGAGTGATAAAAGCTTCACCGAATTGCATGAGTTGTTGAAAGAGATGCTTCCAGAAGGTAACACATTGCCGAACCGTAACTATGAGGCGAAGAAGATATTGTGTCCGATGGGTATGGAGTATAAGAAAATACATGCATGTCCTAATGATTGCATATTGTACAGGAATGACTTTGAAAAGATGCACGAGTGTCCAAGGTGTGGGGTATCACGCTACAAAGTGAACGATGGTGATTCAAATTGTGATGTGATCACAAAGGGTCCTCCTGCGAAGGTGTTATGGTATCTTCCAATAATTCCAAGGTTCAAGCGATTGTTCGCTAATGTAAATGACGCAAAAAACATTAGGTGGCATGCAGATGAGAGAAAATGTGATGGACAGCTTCGCCATCCGGCTGATTCTTTGCAATGGAAGAGAATTGATAGTTTATTTCCGGATTTCGCCAATGAGAAAAGAAACCTTAGGCTTGGACTTGCTACCGATGGCATGAATCCGTATGGCACCTTAAGTAGTATTCATAGTTCATGGCCTGTTCTCCTGGTAATTTATAACCTACCTCCTTGGTTGTGCATGAAGCGCAAATACATTATGATATCTATGATGATTTCGGGCCCAAAACAACCAGGAAATGACTTAGATGTTTATCTAAGTCCCTTGATTGAAGACTTGAGAAAGCTGTGGGTGGAAGGCGTTGATCTGTTTGACGGGTATTGCAATGAGATTTTCAAGATGCGTGCCATGTTATTTTGCACCATCAATGACTTTCCAGCATACGGGAACTTGTCCGGATATAGTGTTAAGGGCCATAAAGCATGCCCTGTATGTGAAGAAGGCACATGCTACCATCAACTACAACATGGAAGGAAGACAGTTTACCTTGGGCATCGAAGATTTCTCACACCTGATCACCCGTATCGTAGATTGAGAAAAGCTTTTAATGGATGCCAGGAGAATGAAATTGCTCCGACGGCCTTAACCGGAGATCAAGTTTATCAACGGGTTAAGGACATGGATATTATCTTTGGAAAGACCCATAAGAAGGCTACTGAGAAAAACATATGGAAGAAGAGGTCGATCTTCTTTGATCTTCCATACTGGTGCAAACTTGATGTAAGACATTGTATTGATGTGATGCATGTGGAGAAAAATGTGTGTGATAGTGTAGTCGGGACGCTTCTTAACATTCAAGGCAAGACAAAGGATGGTGTCAATGCTCGTTTAGATCAAGTTGCGATGGGCATATGAGAGCAGTTAGCTCCACAATCAGTAGGGGTTAAGCGGACTTATTTGCCCCCAGCATGTCATACTTTATCGAAAAAAGAGAAAAAAAGTTTTTGTGAGTGTCTGCGGGACGTCAAAGTGCCACAGGGTTACTCTTCAAATGTTAAGAGGCTTGTCTCAATGAAAGATCTCAAATTAGTTGGTTTAAAGTCTCATGATTGCCATGTCTTGATGCAACAACTACTACCAGTGGCTATTCGTGACATCTTGCCTAAAAAAGTGAGACATGCCATAACAAGGTTGTGCTTATTCTTCAATGCTATATGTAGCAAAGTCATTGACCTTCAAAAACTGGATGAGTTGGAAACTGAGGCTGCTATTATCTTGTGTCAGTTGGAGATGTATTTTCCTCCTTCATTTTTTGACATCATGGTTCATTTAATTGTTCATCTAGTGAGGGAGATTAGATTGTGTGGCCCCGTTCATTTAAGGTGGATGTACCCAGTTGAGCGATACATGAAGATACTAAAAGGGTATGTGAAGAATCCACACCGTCCTGAAGCATCTATTGTTGAAAGGTATGTTGCAGAAGAAGCTATTGAGTTTTGTACAGACTACATGTCAGAAGAGGAACCTGTAGGGCTTCCTAAGTCTCGTCATGAGGGAAGATGTGATGGTAAGGGTACACGAGGTATTACTGTTAAGAGCATGGGTCGAGAGGAAGTGCTTCAAGCACATTTGTATATATTGAATAACACCGATGAGGTTAATCCTTACTTATGTGATCACAAAACCATTGTCAAGCAAAATTACCCTCGAATGAACGAAAAATGGTTGTTGAACAAGCATAATAAGACTTTCTTAAACTGGTTTAAAGATCAAATTGCGGAGGATAATACTGCTTCTGATACATTAAAATGGTTAGCACACGGGCCTAACTTTGATGTCATATGTTGGAGTGGATACGATATCAATAAGTTTTCCTTCTATACAAAGTCCCAGGATGACAAGAGTACCATGCAAAACAGTGGG
Organism: Ammopiptanthus mongolicus; assembly: GCA_039655645.1. Taxonomy (NCBI): domain Eukaryota; kingdom Viridiplantae; phylum Streptophyta; class Magnoliopsida; order Fabales; family Fabaceae; genus Ammopiptanthus; species Ammopiptanthus mongolicus. The sequence continues at coordinate 43,066,300 of CM077345.1, forward strand.
GTTATGGTTGTAGCCGAGTCTATGCACTTCTTTAGTTCAAAAGATACAAACCCCGTTATGGCATCCATATCTTACTTTGGAGTCATTGAAGAGATTTGGGAGGTCGATTACACTAAATTTAGAGTACCTGTTTTTAAATGTAAGTGGGTTGACAGTAACAGTGGTGTACAAACCGATGAGTTAGGATTTACATTGGTAGACCTTGGCAAGGTAGGTCATACAGAAGAGCCTTTTATCATGGCTTTCCAAGCAAGACAAGTGTTTTATATCCATGATCCTTCTAACAAAAGGTGGTCGGTGGTTCTCCAAGGAAAAAACATGCATAATGGTAGTGAGGAAAATCAAGATTCAACTCTCGATATTTCCGATACTCCTTCTTTCTCAACACGGATGCCTACTTTCAATGAGGAAAATGAAGCGGACGATGTACATGCCATTCGTGATGATCATCATGAAGGGATATGGGAGAACATTACTACTTGACCATGGTGTAAGTTATGTTTAAAGTTATATTTATTAGTTAAGTTATGTTTATCTTGATAAATATAAGTTAAGTTTTTTTTGTTATTTAATTTGATATTTATATGTTAAGTTATTGTGTAAGTTATGTTTAAAGTGATATTTGTTATTTATCCATCTTTACTGACATAGTTTATTATTTTTTGTATAAACAGGCATACATGGCAGATCCCTCGGGCATCCCTCCTACACGCAGCGGGTCGGATACCCCATTGACAGGTAAAAAAGGTAGACGCGCCACACGATTAAAAAAATTGGCCATCAACCGTAGTGGTAATCAAAGGTTGAGGGTTGAGTTTGATGGAGATTGCTTACCTATAGGGCCAATGGAAGATCAGTTTAAGAGTTTTGTGGCCGTCCTTGCCAAAAGCAAGGCTAGTATACTTATTGAGGATTGGGACCATGTACCGACGAACGTGAAGGATCAGATATGGGATAGTATCATGGTATTTTACTTTTACCCTCTTTGGTTGTATATATTTTATTTCACCATATTATTTTCATATACACTAATTTCTCCATTCTATTTTGTAAATATAGCTCACCTTTGAAGTGCCGGATACCGAGCGTATGAAGAAAAAATGGATTTCGTATGCGGGTGAGCGTTGGAGAGCATTTAAAACACAACTAAGCGGGAAATACATACATGGGCGTGCAGACAAATCTCCACTTGAGATGTACCCGTTCCTTGATCAAGAGACATGGGATAGATTTGTTCAGATCCGATTGGATCCCGCCTTTCAGGTTAACTTGAGTTATATTGTTTAACTTTACCAACCAAATTGATTTTATTAATATACTGAATTCAGTTGATGTTATTTATATTAGGAGAAAAGGAAAAAGGCGCAGGAGATCCAGAGTAAGAATCTCTACCCCCATCGTTTGTCTCGTGGGGGATGTAAAAAGCTGAGGAGGAAGATGATTGAAGAGAAGAAGAAACAACTTTTGGAACAAGCATCCCAAGCTGATCCTACGGTTGATCCACCTCCAAAAGTTGTTGATCCACCTCCACCCCCGCGCCACCATACATGGAAGAGAGCCCGACAAGGACCATCGGGACAATATACATCTGAGGAGGCACGTCTTGTTGCCGAAAAGATTGTAAGTATATATTCAATTCTAATTGTAATTGTAACATGCTTATCCATCATCTTACACAAATTAATGTGACAATTGTATGTTGTAGGATTCCTTAGACGAACAAAGCACACAAGGAACCTTTGTGTCTACTGGACGCAAAGATGTCTTGGCTGTTGCGATTGGTAAAGAGGACCACCCAGGCCGTGTCCTTGGTGTTGGATGGGGTGTTGGCATTACCCAATACCATGGACCATCTTCACATCATCGGAAGAGGGATGATATTGAGTCCATCAAGGCGCAGCTTCAAGAAGAAATAAAACGAGATCTTCTCTCAGAGTTGGCATCTATGGGTTTTTCCCAGCAAAACACAAGTGCCCAACCGTCTGTACCTGTGAGCACTATGGGTTCATGTGATCATTCACATCAGCCTGATAAGGAGGACGATCAATGTGAGTTGTATGTTGATGATCATCATGATCGCCGGGTAGTGGCATTTGGGAGGGTACACAACTTGGGAAATACCTTACACCACCAGACATTAGAGGATGATCATGTGAGGGTGGTGGTTGAAGATGTTCTAGATGTTGATGCTCTAGTCCCTGTGCCCACTGAGGAGGTTATTACAGTTGGCCAGGCCCCCGGTAATTTCATCCCTTGGCCGAGAAGACTTGTGAGGTTTTTTGTTTCAACCAAGGTATTCATGTAATTGTTCACTTACATATGTTTTTCTATATTTACAATTGAAATAACTTAATTGTGTTTACTTGTGTACTAATGCTTTACCTCTATTGTTTAGGATGATGGAAAAGGATCATCGACCCAAAAGGCCTAGGTCGGATCCGAGAAAACTTGTGGTGTCTGGTTCATCGAAGGTATTCATATAATCATTCAATAAGTTAAGTTTTTTTTTTATTTACAATTGAAATAACCTAACCGTGTTTACTAATGTTCTATATTTGCTGTTTAGGGTATTGACAAGGATGTTGAACTTGATGCTCTGGAACGTCTCGCATTAGCTGCCGTGAAACTTGGGAAGGAGTCCGCTTTTATAAATTTGGAACACGATGACAAGCCCGACACTTTCTATATCCCCCAGAGGGACATTATGGAGATATGCATTGATAGTGAAATGCTTTGCATGACAGTTGTCTTATTATGGTGCACGTAAGTTATGTTATTTCAACTAATTAATTTGTAAGTTAACTAATTAAGTTTTTAACTATTATAACTAATATTTATTTCAATATCTTAGGTATCTGCATCGCCTGTGTATTGATAGGGGTAACCTCCATCTTTATGGATTCCTTGACCCTCAACTAATTCAGGGTGAGACACTTAGGTCAGATGAGATTACTGCGTACATGCGACGTGTGCTTGATGAAGGCAAAAAACAGTTCTACCTAGCACCTTACCTCCATCTGTAAGTACAAGTTTTACTGGTGATTTATAATTATTGTGACTTGTCTCTAACTGTTTCCAAATGCAGTAAACATTGGCAATTATTGATCATCTGTCGTGGTATGAGTGTTATGGTCTTCTTTTGTTCGTTGGGAAGGAAGCCGACGAAAGAAATCAAGCTTATTGTTGAAACGTAAGCTTTTAATTAATTTAATTTGTACTACATTTGCTTTATTAATTACTCTGAAATATATAACATACTTTAAATTCATATTTTCTTAATTATGATAGAGCTATGAACGCAAGTCGTGTTTTGGATGGTGGTAGGCCTAGGCCTATTAGGTGGATTTACCCTAATGTAAGTAGTTTATTAATTAGTACCTGAGATTCAATTGCAGTGTAAAATAGTTACTATTATGTTTTTACTCATTATATATTCAAATTGTGTATTCATTTGTAGTGTCATAGGCAACGTGGCGGCTGGGAGTGCGGATATTATGTCATGAAGTGGATGTTCAACATTGTCTCCGCGAGTATTACAGATCGATGGAAGGAGGTAATTAACTAATAACATTTGTAAATAGTTATAGATTAATTATGTATAGTTATAGTTGATTAGTTATAATTAATGTGCAGATTTTCGACAATCCGGAAGCATTCTCTGAAGAGGACATTAAGGACATCAAGGAGCGTTGGGCAAACTTCTTTCTTGAGATGACTTCTGAACATTAATTTATGGATGACATTTTATTTCTTTAATTTGTTTAATTTGTTATATTTCTTTGTTGTTTCTTTGTTATGTATTAATTTAATTAATTAGTTTGAATTTATTACATTATATAATTAGTTGAGTTTGTTGAATCAAAAGCTGACTTTTGCATAATCAATAAAGTATAGTTTGGCTTACTTAGTATATATAGTGATTTGGATTCTGTTATTGTTGGGATTCTATTTTGGCTGGGATTGTTCTGGTTGTACATATATGAAACAGGGTTAAGGATTGTCACTGGTTTAAAACAGAGTATTAAAAAAAAAAAAAAAATTGGACTATCAACATCGGTTACAATAGAGAACCGATGTTGAACTATCAATTTCAAGCGGTTCTGAGTTACAACCGATGTGAAAATATACTTTCAACATCGGTTACACGACCAAACCGATGTTGAATTATAACTTTCAACATCGGTTCTATATTATAACCGATGTTAAAAGATCTTTTTCAATAATTATTAATCTGTTGAATGAGAACTTTCAAAATCGGTTTTGTCTATAACCGATGTTGAAAGTTAACTTTCAACATCGGTTAAAAATCGATGTTAAAAGGTCTTACATTTTACATCATCTGTTTCTACATCGGTTCCATAACCGATTTAGAATGTAATTTTTAACCGATGTTAAACATGTTTATTGCACTAGTGTAGTGAAAAAGAAAGATGGAACTTCTTGCTTGTGTGTGGATTATCGCCAGTTGAACAAAGTCACCATTATGAACAAGTATCCTCCCCGAGGATGGATGACTTGATGGATCAGTTGAGGGGAGCGGCAGTTTTCTCCAAGATCGATCTGTGATCGGGTTATCACCAGATTCGTGTGAAGGCAGAGGATGTACCAAAGACAGCGTTTCGAACATGCTATGGGCACTACGAGTACCTTGCGATGCCTTTTGGGGTGACGAATGCTCCAGCCATATTCATGGATTATATGAATAGGGTTTTTCGTCCCTACCTAGATAAGTTTGTCGTTGTCTTCATAGACGACACTAATCTATTCCCGAGATCAGGAAGAACACGCTGAACATCTTAGTGTGGTCATTCGGATCCTGAAGGAGAAACGGTTGTGTGCGAAGCTATCCAATTGTGAGTTTTGGCTCGATGAAGTGCAGTTTTTAGGTCACGTGATTTCAAAGGAAGGGATTGCAGTGGTCCCATCAAAGGTTGAAGCAGTTCTTGATTGGGAAAGGCCAACAATGGTGACTGAGATACGCAGTTTTGTGGGCTTGGCTGGGTATTATCAAAGGTTTATCGAGGGTTTTCTAAGATTGTAGGACCCCTTACCCAGTTGACAAGAAAGGATAAAGCTTTTGAATGGACTAAAGCCTATGAGCAGAGTTTTCAGGAGCTGAAGAAGAGGCTGGCTACTTCACCAGTGTTGATGTTACCAGATCCAAGTGAACATTTTGAAGTGTACTGTGACGCTTCATACCAGGGGTTAGGCTGTGTTCTGATGCAGAATTGGAAAGTGGTAGCTTATGCTTCGAGGCAGTTGAAAGTGCACGAAAAGAACTACCCTACCCATGATCTGGAGTAAGCAGCGGTGGTCTTTGCGTTGAAGATTTGGAGGTACTACTTGGTTCGACGTTCAATGTCTTCGGAGTCTGAAGTACTTGTTCGATCAGAAAGAGCTCAACATGAGGCAGAGAGACGGTGGTTGGAATTCCTGAAGGACTACGATTTCCAGTTACAGTATCATCTGGGGAAAGCTAATGTGGTAGCAGATGCTTTGAGTAGGAAAGTGTTATATGTGTCTGCCATGATGGTTAAAGAACATGAGTTGTTGGAACAGTTCAGAGATAGGCATCTGTCATTGGTCAGTATGCCAGGAAAGCTTTGTGTGGGCTAGGTTACAATGTCATGTGATCTGATGGATCAGATTCAGGAGAAGCAAGTGTATATCAGTATCTAGAGAAAGAGCGAGGGAATCTGAGGAAAGGGTTGACGTCTAAGTACAAAGAAGGAGCAGATGGGATTCTGAGACGAGGAGAACGGGTCTGTGTGCCAAACAACCCCGAGTTGAGGAGGTTAATTCTGGACGAAGCTCATAAAAGCAAGCTGAGTATGCATCCAGGGTCTACAAAGATGTACCAAGACCTGAAGCGGTTGTTTTGGTGGCAAGGCATGAAACGAGATGTGTTTGAAAATGTGGTGTCTTGCTTGCTGTGTCAGAAAACAAAGGTTGAACATCAAAGGCCAGTGGGAATGTTACTTCCGTTGGACATCCCAGAGTGAAAGTGGGATGGCATAGCGATGGACTTTGTGACGTGTTTACCAAGGACACCTAAGGGGTGTGATTCCATTTGGGTGATAGTAGATAGGCTTACGAAGTTAGCTCATTTCCTTCTTATCAATATCAAGTACTCTATGGAGAGACTGACTCAGATTTATATTAGTGAGATTATGAGACTACATGGGGTACCTTCGAGCATCATATCAGATAGAGACCCGCGTTTTACTTCACGATTTTGGCAAAGTTTGCATGAAGCTTTAGTGACAAAGTTTCGGTTGAGTTCGGCCTACCATCCTCAAACAGACGGACAATCAGAGAGGACGATACAATATTTAAAGGAATCGTTGAGGGCTTATGTGCTGGAACATGCCCGAAGTTGGGAGAGTTTTCTACCATTGATAGAATTCACCTACAATAACAATTATCATTCAAGTATAGGGATGGCACCTTATGAAGCTTTATACGGACGATGATTCATAACACCTTTATGTTGGTATCAGGATGGAGAAAGTGCTTCGTTAGGACCTGAACTAGTGCAGCAAACAACTGACAAGGTTAAAATGATTCACGAAAAGATGAGGACAACTCAAAGCCGGCAGAAAAGCTATGCGAATAAAAGACGTAGGCCCCTTGAATTCGAAGAAGGTGATCATGTGTTTTTGAGAGTCACTCCAACTACTAGGGTGGGCAGGGTCCTTAAGTCTAGAAAACTCACTCCAAAATTAATCGGACCTTATCAAATTCTTCGTCGGATAGGTCCAATAGCTTACCAAATAGCTTTACCACCTTTTCTATCCAACCTTCATAACGTTTTTCACGTTTCACAATTGCGAAAATATATTCCAGATCCCAGTCATGTCATAAAGCCTGATTCAGTACAGATAAATGATAACCTGACCTATGAAGCACTGCCTGTCAAGATTGAAGACAAAAGAGTTAAGCATCTACGAGGAAAAGAGATATACTTGGTCAAGGTTATCTAAATCGAGACTTCAGGTGATGCCACGTGGGAGTTGGAAGTTAGGATGAGGGAATAGTTTCCGCATCTCTTCTAAGGTAAATTTCGAGGACGAAATTTCTTTTTTGGAGGGTAGTGTTGTAACATCCCAAAATCCCTGTATCTATCTTTTATCTGTTTGTGTGAATAACTTAGCTGAGAACACAACCTGATTAATACTAATCGTAAAAATTGTTAATAATTGGAAATTCATAATTGAATTTCAATTATGAGCTTAATGATCATAAGATATTGTTTTGAGCCTGTTATGTTGTTTTGAGTCGGAGCCGATAAAAATATTATTATTTTAATCGGGATCGCTTTACCTTAGGAAGCGTGTCAGGGCCGGGGAGTAATCGGGCCCGGGATCGGGAGGTTACTTTGGCCTAGAGTCGGGAGAAGTTGAGACTGCTTATCACGTTTCACGAGGAGGTATCTTTTATCATTTCATGACAACTTACACCTTTGTCAACCTTTCTTTCATGGAAAAAGCCAAACCACCCACTTTTGGTTAATCACTACAACTTTGAATACGGTGTCGACACGTATGTACTTCATCACATCTTTGCCCTTCATTTCCTTACACTAATTCCCATCACACACTAACTAATATTTTGGTCATGAAGCCTAAAGGCCATTCGGCCATACCACACCAACAACACCTATCCATTTTCATTCTACACATCCAAAAGATCAAACACACCATTTCTTAAGTTTTTGAAAAATCCTCTCTTCTCTCTCTTCATCATAGATTCGGTTGTTCACTCCAAAACACCAACCAAATTTCCTTTTTCAATTCTAAAACCATGCTTCACCTTGTCTTGATCTAAGGATCAACTTTGGTGAAGGAATTTTCTTGATTTGGAGAAGTTGTTCTTCAACCTCAAGAACACCATCCAAAACCTAGGAGTTGTTCTTGTGTTGGTAAGCTTCTAGACCCTTTTCCTTTTCATTTCCTTACTTATTAACTTGAGTAATCATCTTCTAGTTCTTCTTTCCATGAAAACAAGTTCAAGATCTCACCTTTTTCTCTCCTCAAGGTTCGGCCTTCTCTTTGTTTTGAGGGCTTAGAGGTATGTGGGAGTGATCCTCATCACACCAAATTTGTTGGAGGATAAAAATGGTTGTTTATGTTTTGTTTGGGTGAAACCCTAGCTTGGGTTCACTACTCTCTTAGTGAAGTTCTCTTTGAGAACATGTTTGTAATAATGTTTCTATGCTTAGTATAAGTGTATGAAGATGTATGCTTGAATGGAAAAATGTTTTTATGTATGTTGAAAACCATACTTTGATCTCTAGATCAAGTAACGATTTTTATGCTTGTATAGTTGAATGATGTATGATTATTGTTCATCATAATATTGTGATCATTTTGAGCTATTACTTGACAAGTAAGTGAAGCAAAATCTTCACATCCACTAAGTGATGGTATTCGGCCATGGTTAGTAAAAAGAGGAAGAACATGAGTTTGTTCTTGAACTTCAATGTTTTGAAAGCTAATAAGTGTTTTAGTAACTTGTATTTCAAAACGAACAAGAAGTGATTTTGATCCAAAGATCAATTAGGGTTTCGGCCTTGAGTGTTTTTAACTAAGATGAAAATGTGTTTTACTTTAGTCATAGTTTATTCAATTAGGTAAGTGTTTTAAAAATAAAATAATGAAAGTAATTTCATGAAAGTAAAATTAATATGAAGTTACCTTATGTTTAATAGGACGTCACATTCTTTTTAAACTAATTTAACATTCAATCCTCAAAGCATAAAGGGGACTTTGTCCTCAAGTTTTAATTAATTGAATCATCGTTTGAAAACTAAATGAATGTTCCATTTCTTTTACGCTAACTTAGATCATGGTTTTACACGAAGTTAGTGAGGAAAAACCTTTTCAAATTAGTTGAGGTACTTTAATTCAATCAAGTAACCAAGTTCTTTTAAATCAAATGAGTTTTCAATTGGAAAGGTTTTGGTTTACAAAGTCTTGAATCGAGAGTTTTCAACTCAAATCGCAAAGTTTACGCATGAAAACCTAAGTTAAGTAATTAACTTAGAGCATAAGAAAAGAGATAATTAAGTATAGCCTATGGTGGAACAAGACCATACACTATACCATTGACGACTTAGTTCATCAATGACTTCATAAGACTTAAGTGAATCAATACATATTTCATTACTCGAAACTCAAGGAATTAATATCTTAGAAAGGATCAAAGACTTATCTAAGAGGATTCTCAATCCTTTTTCATAACATTTAGGAATTGAGATGTAATTCATAAGACACAAACACAAACATGAAACGTTTTGGGTTTGAAACAATAGTTCGATGACGAACCGGTGATTCGGATTCAAGAAAGTCGTTCAATTGTTTCAGTCTTGTGATGACTTGATCCCGGGGGGATCACGAGATTTATCCGATGGATAAAGGTTTTATAATACAAACACGTATATAGTTCCTAAGGAAGAGGACCTTAGTGAGCCTTGAGGTTTATCCGGTGGATAGACATTGCTTTATCGCATCTGCTTTGAGTAAGCATTGGCATTTCATTGCATGAGTTTGTAAGGCCTTAAGCCTAGGAGTTGACTTACACCTTGATGCGGGTGCGAATCTGATGGTGACGATCTTAAATAGTCTTGGAGGCATCAAGGTTGGAAAGGCTGACATGTGACCAGTTGGTAGCTCTTTTGTGTCGTGGCGAATCCGAGCAATACACTGATATCCTCGACTAGATGTCGTACTTTTCATGTTTGGTGTAGAGTGTTTCCGTAAAAGCCAGATACGTGCACGTTACAAATGTTGTAGCATTCTACCCAAGGCTGGCGTACATGGAATATGTTCTCCCATTCACTCTCTCTGATGTTTTGTTAGCTCCATGGAGTAGGGATCAGAGTTTTACCCTTTGTGGAATATGGCATTGAGTCATGTACATGACATTGCATTGCATGGCTGCTAATGAGTACATTTACTTGATATCCATCATTATCCTGTTTTTGGAGATGTTTCATGCTGCTAATTGATTAAATGATATATATTGAGATGTTTAGTATACATGATGGGTATGTAGTTACCTGGTGTGTCGTCCTGTTTTTACTTCTACTGTTTTGCTGCGTTGATGATCGTTAATCACACCCATATCTGTATCTGTTCTCTACTGTTGTTGTTGTTTCTTCTTGAGAAGATGGGCATGACGACGACTCAGCTCAGCGTCTACCTTGAGTCCGGAGGGGGACTCCTTATGTTGTTTTGTTTTGGCCAGGCTGTGTCTAGTCGTCGGTTGTATCTTTTGAGGAGCTGCGTCTCCTAGTACCTATTTATGTACTTATTTTACAGTTGGGCTTGGACCTATGTCTGCATTCAGTATTGTTTATATTTTTGCACTTTATTTCTGTTTGACCTTTAGAAATGCATGGCGAACCTAAGTTTAATTATTAGTACTCATATAACAAATCTCATTTCATCGTCATTATGAAAAGGAAATAAAGAAAACCCATATTTTTCGCATTAATATTATTTTCGGCCTTATAATTGTTCGGGAATGTGACACTCGGGAAAGGGTGTTAAACTCGCAGCCCTTCAACGGCAGCTCCAAGAACAGCCGCGATTCCACCTCCAAAGTCGTTGAAAACTTTGTCGCGATCACAACGTTACATTCGAAATCGCATTTCGGCGGCTCAATCACCTCCAACCTCAAGTTTTCTCTCACTAGAAGTTCAGATCTTCTCTCTAGTTGCAGGGAACACTTGGTAATTTCGTGCAAAAGTGAGAAGAGAAAGAAACTCCCCCAACATGACCAGTTGTCCGCGCTGAAGCGTGGAACACTTTTCACGCCTGAGCATTCCCACGCTCTAGCGTGGTCCTCTCCACACTTGAGCGTGGAACCTCGTCCACTCCGCCTTCACCCTGACCTGACACGTGTCTCACACGCGTCCAAACTCAGAACAGCTGGCACAGCGCACTCAGCACGCTAAAACGTTCAAGCTTCTCCAACGCTTGAGCGTGGAGTCCTCCCACGCTTGAGCGTCCAACTGGGTAGGGAAAGGACTTCCAGCTTTCTGACTTCCCCAGTTTCTTGTATTACACCTTAAGCACTTCCAACATTGTTCAAGCCTATTCCTAAACTTCCAACTAGGTGTCAAACTAACACACAAACAATCACACAAGCATACGAACACCCAATCAAGGTTATCCACCTTAATTAGGGTTTCAGAAAACAGGGATGTTACATTATCACCCCCGTTAAAGAGAATTTCGTCCCCCAAATTCCTCGCTCATACCTAAAAACAAAGATGGATATTGTTGGCACATCTTTGCTTCTCGTTCCCAGGTTGAATTTCCGGTCGTTGGGTCCCACTCAACCCTCACCGGGGAAATCTGCTTGCCGCGTGTGACACCCACTACCCCGCATATAATAAAACATGAATAAAATCATACATGTCTTTAAAAAAAAAAAATATAACAATTAAAATAAAAACATATCCTCAAGGATAATGTGCATCACATCATCTATAACGTAAAATATAGGAATCTGAAATAATCAAAATCCTTTAAAATCAAACTGCGAAAAACATAAATAATAAACATAACCCGAGTCCCGATGTCACATATCAGAGCTGGTATACATATACCGATAATACATCGAAATAAAACCGAATAACATAAATCATAAATCCTAACTACTGAGAGAGATCTCCTCGGGATCACTTCTCGTCAGCATGCTCACCCTCCTCTGCATATACCACAACATATGCACAAGAATAACAAAGAGAGGGGTAAGAAACACAATCATGAATATATATAAACGGAATGGAATAGTAATTAAGATGGCATACAACATACATCAATCAACACAGATATAATCAATATATATCGAGGATGCATGTCAATGCGCATGCAACATCACTACTCCGTATGCATGTGGCCAACAACTCTAACTCTGGAAAGACGATTAGGAGTACATGTCCGGTTATCAACGTGGATGATATGCCAGACCATGGGCCATCCCCAAACACTCTCACTAATCCTGATAACGTATAGTGGCTAGTCAGGATACTGAAGCTTATTCAGTAGGTCATTCCGACAATAGGTAGCTAGCCCATGTCACCTGGAACTTCCATACCCAATGTATCCGCAAGGCCGGGATAACACCCATCGTGGCCTCCACTATCGCGATTCATTGTTTGCTTTCCACCCAACATATCAACGTCAACGTATGATGCATGCTATGCTCAGCAAAATGCAAACACATGTCCAAGCATCCACCATCATAATCAATCACATTGATTATCTACAATGACCATCATCGATGATCATCAAACCACTAGGCGCTAACCATCGTTATTGCCTTTATCAACATTGCCAATATTATCATATCGTCATTATTAGTATTAACGTTCTTTTCTATATTATCGACCTTGAATTGTGATCTCACAGTCTTTTTCTCATTACTCAATTCATTATTCCTTCACAACAGAATCTGGGTGAGAAACCCAAATTCGATAGGCGAATCGTGGCTCGCGAGGCGAGCCCGAGAGCTCGTAAACAGGTTCTCAGATTCGCTAGGCGAATCCTGGCTCGCGAGGCGAGGAGAGCCCCAATATCTGATTCTCTCATTCACCTCGCCGGATGACAATCCGCTAGGCGAATCACGTCAGACCACGAATGGTCTCTCTGTCTCACCTCGCGAATGGCTATTCGCCAGGCGAATCATGACAGATGTGGGAATCTTAAGAATTTCTCTAAGTTATCCCTATGCCTATCATCCCATCTCTCAAGAATCATTCCTATGGGTTTCCAAAACTAATCCAATATTTTCAATCTCACCTCTCATATCAACTCATTCATTATGGGGTGCCAAACGTCCTAAAGCTATGTTCTTCCACTAATCCTATTTTCTTTATTGTAACGCACATCATCATCAAGTCATCATTATCAATGCACATTATAAAATCTCATCAATGCATATCGTATCTATATTCATACTATTCATCGCACATCATAATATTTCAATCATATCATCTAGACAAGCACCCATAATCATAATCATAGAACCATAAACATATATATTTATACAATATTCACATAGGCATATACATGGCATATACAGAATATACACATAATTACACTCATAGCATATACATAGGCATTTACAATGCATATAGACAAACATATAGGGGTTATGGGTTAACCCCTTCATCTTAACCTATCCCAAAACCCACATACTCATGATCTATTTCTTCCCCCCATACCTGGTATGACGCTTACAATGAACAAAGGAAGGGAAAACGGTCCGGAAAGATTGAGTCTCACGAACACTCGATCTCACGACACTTGATTTCACGATCACAGCTCCAAAAGGTTCAAGAGCAGCAACAAGGAAGAGGGATTGTGATGGCAGTGATGCTCCTCAAGAGAATGCGGCGAAGAAAGATTAACAAAAGTGAAGTCTCCTTCAAGAATCCTTGGGGAGGGTTTAGGAATCCTTGTCTAGAGAGAATGAAGCAGTTTCTAAGAGTATTTCGACTTAGAAAATAGGTTTAGGTCGAGTCTTATGGTATAAATATGAGTTAGGGTCATTATGGGCTGATTAGAAGCCCAAAAACACGATTCTGCTGCGCACAGATTCGCGAGGCGAGTAGCCTTTCGCGAGGCGAACCAGAGAGCTGCAATAATCTAGCTGTCAGGTTCGCGAGGCGAATGTTCATTCGCGACGCAAAACTGTATAAGCCGAATTTGGCCTTAACACCTGAAATAAGACTTGTAGATAATTCTCTAAGATTTCCAACGCAACCAAGATCACCTCAATCGGACGTATAGAACTCAAGATATGAACAAAACCGTAAAACAGGTTTCTTGGACTTGAATGCACTGACCATTCCTTAAGGCTAAACTACCCGAACTATGAACTTCGACATCAAGAACAATCATAAACAACATCTATACAACATATACAAGTAAATATTAACACATATAAGCATAGTTTAAAAAAAATAGGGTGTCACAATTCCGCCCCCTTATAAAAATTTCGTCCTCGAAATTTCTACTCACCTTGAGTAAACATATGCGGATATGACTCCTTCATCTTGCTCTCCCACTCCCAAGTAACACTTTCTTCTGTAGCTCCACTCCAAACGACCTTGACCAAGGGAATTTCCTTCCCTCTCAGCTGCTTGACCCTTCGATATTCGACCCGAAGCGGTAACACCTCGAAAGTCAAGTTATCCTTTAGTGGAATGATATCGGGTACTATCACATGGTTTGGATCATGAACTTACTTTCGAAGTTGAGACACATGAAACACATTATGAAGATTTGACAAGAACGGGGGTAAAGCTATCTGGTAGGCGACTTCACCGACTCTTTTTAGAATTTGGTAAGGGCCAATGAATCTAGGAGTAAGTTTCCTCGCTTTCATTACTCTGCCAACCCCAATTGTTGGAGTAACTCGCAAGAACACATGATCCCCCTCCTGGAATTCGAGATTTTTTCTTCTCTTATCATGGTAACTCTTTTGCCTACTCTGTGCCACTCTCATCTTTTCTTGTATCATCCTTACTTTCTCTATAGTCTCTTGCACTACCTCAGGTCCTAACACAACATTCTCTCCAGGCTCATTCCAACACAAAGGTGTCCTACACCTCCTACCATACAAAGCCTCATAAGGTGCCATCCCAATACTGGAATGGAAACTATTATTGTAGGTGAACTCTATAAGGGGTAAAAACTTATCCCAACTACCTGACTGCTCTAAAACACACGCCCTCAACAAGTCCTCTAAGGATTGGATGGTTCTCTCAGACTGACCATCGGTCTGTGGGTGATAAGCTGAACTCTATCTAAGCTTAGTTCCTAAGGCCTCATGCAAACTATTCCAAAATCTAGAGGTAAATCTAGGATCTCTATCTGACACTATGCTAGAGGGTACACCATGCAATCTGACTATCTCTTTAGTATACACACTAGTCAACTTCTCTAATGGATATTCCATGTTCATAGGAATGAAATGGGCAGATTTGGTCAACCTGTCCACAACAACCCATATGGCATCCCAACCAGCTGGAGTCCTAGGGAGTCCAAACACAAAATCCATAGAGACACTATCCCATTTCCACTCAGGAATACTCAAAGGTTGCAACTTACCCGAAGGTTTCTGATGCTCTATCTTAGCCTTCTAACACATTAAGCAAGCATAAACAAACTCGGCCACATCCTTTTTCATCCTAGGCCACCAAAACATCCGTTTCAGATCCTGATACATCTTTGTGGCTCCTGGGTGAACACTCAAACCACTCCTATGTCCTTCCTCAAGGATCAACTTCCTAAGCTCTGGAACATCAGGTATACAAACTCTATCTTGGAACCTCAAAATTCCATCAGTCCCTTCTTTAAAACTAAGGTTTCTACCCTGAGCAATCAACTCTCTCTGGTCTAAAAGGTATACATCTATCTTTTGCCCTTCTCTAATCTGATCCATCAAACTGCTAGTAATTTTCAACATTCCTAGCCTAATGCTCTTAGGGGTAACTTCCCAAGCTAAACTCAAGTCTCTAAACTCCTCGATCAAATCCATCTCTCTAACCATCAAGGCTGAAACATGTAAGGTTTTTCTACTCAAAGCATCAGCCACTACATTGGCTTTACCTGGGTGGTAACTCAACTCAAACTCATAATCTTTAAGAAATTCCATCCACCTACGCTGTCTCATATTCAGCTCCTTTTGGTCAAATAGATATTTCAAACTTTTATGATCACTAAAGACCTCAAATCTAGCTCCATAAAGATAATGCCTCCAAATCTTCAATGCAAACACTACGGCTCCTAGCTCCAAGTCATGGGTAGGGTAATTCTTCTCATGGGTCTTAAGCTGCCTAGAAGCATAAGCTACTACCTGACCATTCTGCATCAGCACACCACCTAAACCTTGCTTTGAAGCATCACAGTACACCACAAAAGGTTCACTAAGATTGGGCAACACTAACACAGGTGCAGAGGTCAACCTATTCTTCAACTTCTGAAAACTTTCCTCACACTTAGAGTCCCACACAAAGATCTGACCTTTCTTAGTAAGCCGGGTCATAGGCAAAGCTATCTTAGATAATCCTTCTATAAACCTCCTATAGTACTCGGCTAAACCCAAGAAACTCCTAACCTCGGTCACTGACTTAGGTGCTTCCCACTGGAGCACGGTTTCTACCTTAGCTGGGTCTACGGCTATTCCTCCTTCAGAGATGATGTGTCCCAAGAAACTCACCTCCTCTAACCAGAACTCACACTTAGACAACTTGGCATACAACTGTTTTTCCTTAAGGGTCTTCAAGACTATCCTCAAGTGTTCCTCATGTTCCTCCCTAGTCTTAGAGTATACTAGGATATCATCTATGAAAACAACTACAAACCTATCCAAGTATGGATGAAAGATCTTGTTCATGTAGTCCATGAACACAACAAGGGCATTAGTCACACCAAAAGGCATAACTAGGAACTCATAATGGCCACAGCGTGATCTGAACGCAGTCTTCGGAATGTCCTCAGACTTGACCCAAATTTGATGGTAACCTGATCTCAAATCTATCTTAGAAAACACACAGGCCCCTATCGGCTGGTCCATAAGGTCATCTATCCTAGGAAGAGGGTACCTATTCTTAACGGTCACCTTGTTGAGTTGTCGATAATCGACACACAACCTCATGCTGCCATCTTTCTTCTTTACCAACAACACTGGTGCTCCCCACGGAGACACACTAGGCCGAACAAACTGCTTCTGAAGCAATTCCTCTAACTTTTTCTTCAACTCAGCTAGCTCTAGAGGGGACATCCTATAAGGTGCTATGGATATAGGTCTTGTACCTGGCACTAAGTCTATGCTAAACTCATCCTCTCTCTCGGGTGGCAAACTATGACCATCCTCGGGAAAAACCTCTGGGAACTCTTTCACAACTGCCACATCCTTAACCTCAGCCTTTCTCTCTACTTCCAGGGAAGATAAGATCATGTATACTTGGGCTTCTTCTCTAATAGAAGCCTTGACTTGGTTAGCAGACAGAAAACTCGGATCCTTAGGATCGACAGCAGTTCCAAAAGCAACAATTTTATCAAAGCAATTTAAAAGGACATGATTGGCAGAAAACCAGTCCATACCAAGAATAACATCAAGTTGTTTAAGGGGTAGCCATATAAGATCAACTATGAAATTTCTATCATCAATGACAATGGAACAACCTTTACAAATATGTGAGGTAACAACAGGCTTATTGGTAGGGGTAGCAACAACTAGATCATATTCAAGTTGGGCAACAAGTAACCTAAGGTACTCAACACAATCATGTGATAAGAAAGAATGCGACGCACCCAAATCAAACAACACTATTAAAGGAGTCCCTTTGATGAGGCACTTACCTTGAATCAGGTCTTCGGATTTTGAGGCTTCAGCTCCACTGAGAGTGAAGACTCTCCCACTTGTCCTCAGTCGATTGGCTTGAAAACTCTTGCTGGCACTCTACGGCTCCATCTTTTCCCCACTACAATCCTTACTGATATGACCAGGCTTCACACACTTGAAGCAGATGATATCTGTCTCCTTGCAGTCCCGAGTAAAGTGCTCCTTACCACACTTGCCACACCTGATTGGCCTAGAAGAGGCAAACCCTCCGCCCCTAGCTGGTCCCGACGTATACTGCGGTTTCTTGCCGGCGTGCTTGAACCCACGGCTAACTGGTGCCAACTGCTGCTTCCCTTTATCTTGCTGGGTCATCCTCTTACTCCCTTGAGGACCAGAATTCTTGAACTGGGCAACTCTGGACTTGTAGTCTTCCTCAAAGATTCTGCATTTGTTCACCAAGGTGGGGAAAACACGGATCTCCCGGTAGCTGATGGCTTGCTTAATCTCTGGACGCAAACCATTCTCGAACTTCACACACTTGGAGCGATCATCATTACAATACTGGTAAAGTGGATAGTAACGTGACAGCTCCTCAAACTTAGCAGCATACTCCCCAACGGACATGCTTCCCTGAGTCAAAGCCAGAAACTCCATCTCCTTCTTGTCGCGTATATCAGCAGGTAAATACTTCCCCAAGAATCTCTCCTTGAAAGCATCCCAAGTAACAGCGGCGCCCTCAGCTTCCAAACGTTGGCGGAAATTCTCCCACCAATGTTCAGCTTCTTCTACTAACATGAAGGTAGCAAAGGTAACCTTCTATGCATCGGTGCATGCCATGGCCCGAAAGATCTTTTCAAGTTCCCGGATCCATGTCTGAGCACCTTCAGGGTCATAGCTCCCTTGAAGGATAGTGGATTATTCCTCTGGAAATTATCCAAACCCTAGAATTAAGCAGGTCCACCTCCATTGTGATTCTGATTCTGCCCTATGGCATTAGCTAATGCTTCCATGGAATCAGCAATCGCACGATCGTTTCTACCTGCCATAACTTCCTGTATCGTTCAAGCAAACTGCTTAATATCGAAAGTTAAGTAAAACAAAACTAAACACTTAATAAGCTATACCATCGTCACAGACAATCATATAAGAGTACACAGAAGAGAACACAACAGACACATACCCCGGCCTGTAGGACAGACCGGCTCTGATACCACTAAATGTGATACCCACTACCCCGCATATAATAAAACATGAATAAAATCATACATGTCTTTAAAAAAAAAAAATATACAATTAAAATAAAAACATATCCTCAAGGGTAATGTGCATCACATCATCTATAACGTAAAACATAGGAATCTGAAATAATCAAAATCCTTTAAAATCAAACTGCGGAAAACATAAATAATAAACATAACCCGAGTCCCGATGTCACATATCAGAGCTGGTATACATATACTGATAATACATCGGAATAAAACCGAATAACATAAATCATAAATCCTAACTACTGAGAGAGATCTCCTCGGGATCACTCCTCGTCAGCATGCTCACCCTCCTCTGCATATACCACAACATATGCACAAGAATAACAAAAAGAGGGGTAAGAAACACAATCATGAATATATGTAAACGGAATGGAATAGTAATTAAGATGGCATACAACATACATCAATCAACACAGATATAATCAATATATATCAAGGATGCATGTCAATGTGAATCCAAAATAACTACTCCGTATGCATGTGGCCAACAACTCTAACTCTGGAAAGACGATTAGGAGTACATGTCCAGTTATCAACATGGATGATATGCCAGACCATGGGCCATCCCCAAACACTCTCACTAATCCTGATAACGTATAGTGGCTAGTCAGGGTACTGAAGCTTATTCAGTAGGTCATTCCGACAATAGGTAGCTAGCCCATGTCACCTAGAACTTCCATACCCAATGTATCCGCAAGGCCGGGATAACACCCATCGTGGCCTCCACTATCGCGATTCATTGTTTGCTTTCCACCCAACATATCAACGTCAACGTATGATGCATGCTATGCTCAGCAAAATGCAAACACATGTCCAAGCATCCACCATCATAATCAATCACATTGATTATCTACAATGACCATCATCGATGATCATCAAACCACTAGTCGCTAACCATCGTTATTGCCTTTATCAACATTGCCAATATTATCATATCGTCATTATTAGTATTAACGTTCTTTTCTATATTATCGACCTTGAATTGTGATCTCACAGTCTTTTTCTCATTACTCTATTCATTATTCCTTCACAACAGAATCTGGGTGAGAAACCCAGATTCGATAGGCGAATCGTGGCTCGCGAGGCGAGCCCGAGAGCTCCTAAACAGGTTCTCAGATTCGCTAGGCGAATCCTGGCTCGCGAGGCGAGGAGAGCCCCAATATCTGATTCTTTCATTCACCTCGCCGGATGACAATCCGCTAGGCGAATCATGACAGATGTGGGAATCTTAAGAATTTCTCTAAGTTATCCCTATGCCTATCATCCCATCTCTCAAGAATCATTCCTATGGGTTTCCAAAACTAATCCAATATTATCAATCTCACCTCTCATATCAACTCATTCATTATGGGGTGCCAAACGTCCTAAAGCTATGTTCTTCCACTAATTCTATTTTCTTTATTGTAACGCACATCATCATCAAGTCATCATTATCAATGCACATTATAAAATCTCATCAATGCATATCGTATCTATATTCATACTATTCATCGCACATCATAATATTTCAATCATATCATCTAGACAAGCACCCATAATCATAATCATAGAACCATAAACATATATATTTATACAATATTCACATAGGCATATACATGGCATATACAGAACATACACATAATTACACTCATAGCATATACATAGGCATTTACAATGCATATAGACAAACATATAGGGGTTATGGGTTAACCCCTTCATCTTAACCTATCCCAAAACCCACATACTCATGATATATTTCTTCCCCCCATACCTCGTATGACGCTTACAATGAACAAAGGAAGGGAAAACGGTCCGGAAAGATTGCGTCTCACGAACACTCGATCTCACGACACTTGATTTCACGATCACAGCTCCAAAAGGTTCAAGAGCAGCAACAAGGAAGAGGGATTGTGATGGCAGTGATGCTCCTCAAGAGAATGCGACGAAGAAAGATTAACAAAAGTGAAGTCTCCTTCAAGAATCCTTGGGGAGGGTTTAGGAATCCTTGTCTAGAGATAATGAAGCAGTTTCTAAGAGTATTTCGACTTAGAAAATAGGTTTAGGTCTAGTCTTATGGTATAAATATGAGTTAGGGTCATTATGGGCTGATTAGAAGCCCAAAAACCCGATTCTGCTGCGCACAGATTCGCGAGGCGAGTAGCCTTTCGCGAGGCGAACCAGAGAGCTGCAATAATCTAGTTGTCCGGTTCGCGAGGCGAATGTTCATTCGCGACGCGAAACTGTATAAGCCGAATTTGGCCTTAACACCTGAAATAAGACTTGTAGATAATTCTCTAAGATTTCCAACGCAACCAAGATCACCTCAATCGGACGTCTAGAACTCAAGATATGAACAAAACCGTAAAACAGGTTTCTTGGACTTGAATGCATTGACCATTCCTTAAGGCTAAACTACCCAAACTATGAACTTCGACATCAAGAACAATCATAAACAACATCTATACAACATATACAAGTAAATATTAACACATATAAGCATAGTTTAAAAAAAACAGGGTGTTACAATTCCACCCCCTTATAAAAATTTCGTCCTAGAAATTTCTACTCACCTTGAGTAAACATATGTGGATATGACTCCTTCATCTTGCTCTCCCACTCCCAAGTAACACTTTCTTCTGTAGCTCCACTCCAAACGACCTTGACCAAGGGAATTTCCTTCCCTCTCAGCTGCTTGACCCTTCGATCTTCGACCCGAAGCGGTAACACCTCGAAAGTCAAGTTATCCTTTAGTGGAATGATATCGGGTACTATCACATGGTTTGGATCATGAACTTACTTTCGAAGTTGAGACACATGAAACACATTATGAAGATTTGACAAGAACGGGGGTAAAGCTATCTGGTAGGCGAATTCACCGACTCCTTTTAGAATTTGATAAGGGCCAATGAATCTAGGAGTAAGTTTCCTCGCTTTCATTACTCTGCCAACCCCAGTTGTTGGAGTAACTCGCAAGAACACATGATCCCCCTCCTGGAATTCGAGATTTTTTCTTCTCTTATCATGGTAACTCTTTTGCCTACTCTGTGCCACTCTCATCTTTTCTTGTATCATCCTTACTTTCTCTATAGTCTCTTGCACTACCTCAGGTCCTAACACAACATTCTCTCCAGGCTCATTCCAACACAAAGGTGTCCTACACCTCCTACCATACAAAGCCTCATAAGGTGCCATCCCAATACTGGAATGGAAACTATTATTGTAGGTGAACTCTATAAGGGGTAAAACTTATCCCAACTACCTGACTGCTCTAAAACACACGCCCTCAACAAGTCCTCTAAGGATTGGATGGTTCTCTCAGACTGACCATCGGTCTGTGGGTGACAAGCTGAACTCAATCTAAGCTTAGTTCCTAAGGCCTCATGCAAACTATTCCAAAATCTAGAGGTAAATCTAGGATCTCTATCTGACACTATGCTAGAGGGTACACCATGCAATCTGACTATCTCTTTAGTATACAAACTAGTCAACTTCTCTAATGGATATTCCATGTTCATAGGAATGAAATGGGCAGATTTGGTCAACCTGTCCACAACAACCCATATGGCATCACAACCAGCTGGAGACCTAGGGAGTCCAAACACAAAATCCATAGAGATACTATCCCACTTCAACTCAGGAATAATCAAAGGTTGCAACTTACCCGAAGGTTTCTGGTGCTCTATCTTAGCCTTCTGACACACTAAGCAAGCATAAACAAACTCAGCCACATCCTTTTTCATCCTAGGCCACCGAAACATCCGTTTCAGATCCTGATACATCTTTGTGGCTCCTGGGTGAACACTCAAACCACTCCTATGTCCTTCCTCAAGGATCAACTTCCTAAGCTCTGGAACATCAGGTATACAAACTCTATCTTGGAACCTCAAAATTCCATCAGTCCCTTATTTAAAACTAAGGTTTCTACCCTGAGCAATCAACTCTCTCTGGTCTAAAAGGTATGCATCTATCTTTTGCCCTTCTCTAATCTGATCCATCAAACTGCTAGTAATTTTCAACATTCCTAGCCTAATGCTCTTAGGGGTAACTTCCCAAGCTAAACTCAAGTCTCTAAACCCCTCGATCAAATCCATCTCTCTAACCATCAAGGCTGAAACATGTACGGTTTTTCTACTCAAAGCATCAGCCACTACATTGGCTTTACCTGGGTGGTAACTCAACTCAAACTCATAATCTTTAAGAAATTCCATCCACCTACGCTGTCTCATATTCAGCTCCTTTTGGTCAAATAGATATTTCAAACTTTTATGATCACTAAAGACCTCAAATCTAGCTCCATAAAGATAATGCCTCCAAATCTTCAATGCAAACACTAGGGCTCCTAGCTCCAAGTCATGGGTAGGGTAATTCTTCTCATGGGTCTTAAGCTGCCTAGAAGCATAAGCTACTACCTGACCATTCTGCATCAGCACACCACCTAAACCTTGCTTTGAAGCATCACAGTACACCACAAAAGGTTCACTAGGATTGGGCAACACTAACACAGGTGCAGAGGTCAACCTATTCTTCAACTTCTGAAAACTTTCCTCACACTTAGAGTCCCACACAAAGATCTGACCTTTCTTAGTAAGCCGGGTCATAGGCAAAGCTATCTTAGATAATCCTTCTATAAACCTCCTATAGTACTCGGCTAAACCCAAGAAACTCCTAACCTCGGTCACTGACTTAGGTGCTTCCCACTGGAGCACGGTTTCTACCTTAGCTGGGTCTACGGCTATTCCTCCTTCAGAGATGATGTGTCCCAAGAAACTCACCTCCTCTAACCAGAACTCACACTTAGACAACTTGGCATACAACTGTTTTTCCTTAAGGGTCTTCAAGACTATCCTCAAGTGTTCCTCATGTTCCTCCCTAGTCTTAGAGTATACTAGGATATCATCTATGAAAACAACTACAAACCTATCCAAGTATGGATGAAAGATCTTGTTCATGTAGTCCATGAACACAGCAGGGGCATTAGTCACACCAAAAGGCATAACTAGGTACTCATAATGGCCATAGCATGATCTGAACGCAGTCTTCGGAATGTCCTCAGACTTGACCCAAATTTGATGGTAACCTGATCTCAAATCTATCTTAGAAAACACACAGGCCCCTATCGGCTGGTCCATAAGGTCATCTATCCTAGGAAGAGGGTACCTATTCTTAACGGTCACCTTGTTGAGTTGTCGATAATCGACACACAACCTCATGCTGCCATCTTTCTTCTTTACCAACAACACTGGTGCTCCCCACGGAGACACACTAGGCCGAACAAACTGCTTCTGAAGCAATTCCTCTAACTTTTTCTTCAACTCAGCTAGCTCTAGAGGGGACATCCTATAAGGTGCTATGGATATAGGTCTTGTACCTGGCACTAAGTCTATGCTAAACTCATCCTCTCTCTCGGGTGGCAAACTATGACCATCCTCGGGAAAAACCTCTGGGAACTCTTTCACAACTGCCACATCCTTAACCTCAGCCTTTCTCTCTACTTCCAGGGAAGATAAGATCATGTATACTTGGGCTTCTTCTCTAATAGAAGCCTTGACTTGGTTAGCAGACAGAAAACTCGGATCCTTAGGATCGACAGCAGTTCCAAAAGCAACAATTTTATCAAAGCAATTTAAAAGGACATGATTGGCAGAAAACCAGTCCATACCAAGAATAACATCAAGTTGTTTAAGGGGTAGGCATATAAGATCAACTATGAAATTTCTATCATCAATGACAATGGAACAACCTTTACAAATATGTGAGGTAACAACAGGCTTATTGGTAGGGGTAGCAACAACTAGATCATATTCAAGTTGGGCAACAGGTAACCTAAGGTACTCAACACAATCATGTGATACGAAAGAATGCGACGCACCCAAATCAAACAACACTATTAAAGGAGTCCCTTTGATGAGGCACTTACCTTGAATCAGGTCTTCGGATTTTGAGGCTTCAGCTCCACTGAGAGTGAAGACTCTCCCACTTGTCCTCAGTCGATTGGCTTGAAAACTCTTGCTGGCACTCTGCGGCTCCATCTTTTCCCCACTACAATCCTTACTGATATGACCAGGCTTCACACACTTGAAGCAGATGATATCTGTCTCCTTGCAGTCCCGAGTAAAGTGCTCCTTACCACACTTGCCACACCTGATTGGCCTAGAAGAGGCAAATCCTCCGCCACTAGCTGGTCCCGATGTATACTGCGATTTCGTGCCGGCGTGCTTGAACCCACGGCTAACTGGTGCCAACTGCTGCTTCCCTTTATCTTGCTGGGTCATCCTCTTACACCCTTGAGGACCAGAATTCTTGAACTGGGCAACTCTGGACTTGTAGTCTTCCTCAAAGATTCTGCATTTGTTCTCCAAGGTGGGGAAAACACGGATCTCCCGGTAGCTGATGGCTTGCTTAATCTCTGGACGCAAACCATTCTCGAACTTCACACACTTGGAGCGATCATCATTACAATACTGGTAAAGTGGATAGTAACGTGACAGCTCCTCAAACTTAGCAGCATACTCCCCTACGGAGATTCTTCCCTGAGTCAAAGCTAGAAACTCCATCTCCTTCTTGTCGCGTATATCAGCAAGAAAATACTTCCCCAAGAATCTCTCCTTGAAAGCATCCCAAGTAACAGCGGCGCCCTCAGCTTCCAAACGTTGGCGGAAATTCTCCCACCAATGTTCAGCTTCATCTACTAACATGAAGGTAGCAAAGGTAACCTTCTATGCATCGGTGCATGCCATGGTCCGAAAGATCTTTTCAAGTTCCCGGATCCATGTCTGAGCACCTTCAGGGTCATAGCTCCCTTGAAGGATAGTGGATTATTCCTCTGGAAATTATCCAAACCCTAGAATTCAGCAGGTCCACCTCCATTGTGATTCTGATTCTGCCCTATGGCATTAGCTAATGCTTCCAGGGAATCAGCAATCGCACGATCGTTTCTACCTGCCATAACTTCCTGTATCGTTCAAGCAAACTGCTTAATATCGAAAGTTAAGTAAAACAAAACTAAACACTTAATAAGCTATACCATCGTCACAGACAATCATATAAGAGTACACAGAAGAGAACACAACAGACACATACCCCGGCCTGTAGGACAGACCGGCTCTGATACCACTAAATGTGACACCCACTACCCCGCATATAATAAAACATGAATAAAATCATACATGTCTTTAAAAAAAAAATATAACAATTAAAATAAAAACATATCCTCAAGGGTAATGTGCATCACATCATCTATAACGTAAAACATAGGAATCTGAAATAATCAAAATCCTTTAAAATCAAACTGCGGAAAACATAAATAATAAACATAATCCGAGTCCCGATGTCACATATCAGAGCTGGTATACATATACCGATAATACATCGGAATAAAACCGAATAACATAAATCATAAATCCTAACTACTGAGAGAGATCTCCTCGGGATCACTCCTCGTCAGCATGCTCACCCTCCTCTGCATATACCACAACATATGAACAAGAATAACAAAAAGAGGGGTAAGAAACACAATCATGAATATATGTAAACGGAATGGAATAGTAATTAAGATGGCATACAACATACATCAATCAACACAGATATAATCAATATATATCAAGGATGCATGTCAATGTGAATCCAAAATCACTACTCCGTATGCATGTGGCCAACAACTCTAATTCTGGAAAGACGATTAGGAGTACATGTCCGGTTATCAACATGGATGATATGCCAGACCATGGGCCATCCCCAAACACTCTCACTAATCCTGATAACGTATAGTGGCTAGTCAGGGTACTGAAGCTTATTTAGTAGGTCATTCCGACAATTGGTAGCTAGGCCATGTCACCTGGAACTTCCATACCCAATGTATCCGCAAGGCCGGGATAACACCCATCGTGGCCTCCACTATCGCGATTCATTGTTTGCTTTCCACCCAACATATCAACGTCAACGTATGATGCATGTTATGCTCAGCAAAATGCAAACACATGTCCAAGCATCCACCATCATAATCAATCACATTGATTATCTACAATGACCATCATCGATGATCATCAAACCACTAGGCGCTAACCATCGTTATTTCCTTTATCAACACTGCCAATATTATCATATCGTCATTATTAGTATTAACGTTCTTTTCTATATTATCGACCTTGAATTGTGATCTCACAGTCTTTTTCTCATTACTCTATTCATTATTCCTTCACAACAGAATCTGGGTGAAAAACCCAGATTCGATAGGCGAATCGTGGCTCGCGAGGCGAGCCCGAGAGCTCCTAAACAGTTTCTCAGATTCGCTAGGCGAATCCTAGCTCGCGAGGCGAGGAGAGCCCCAATATCTGATTCTCTCATTCACCTCGCCGGATGACAATCCGCTAGGCGAATCACGTCAGACCACGAATGGTCTCTCTGTCTCACCTCGCGAATGGCTATTCGCCAGGCGAATCATGACAGATGTGGGAATCTTAAGAATTTCTCTAAGTTATCCCTATGCCTATCATCCCATCTCTCAAGAATCATTCCTATGGGTTTCCAAAACTAATCCAATATTATCAATCTCACCTCTCATATCAACTCATTCATTATGGGGTGCCAAACGTCCTAAAGCTATGTTCTTCCACTAATCCTATTTTCTTTATTGTAACGCACATCATCATCAAGTCATCATTATCAATGCACATTATAAAATCTCATCAATGCATATCGTATCTATATTCATACTATTCATCGCACATCATAATATTTCAATCATATCATCTAGACAAGCACCCATAATCATAATCATAGAACCATAAACATATATATTTATACAATATTCACATAGGCATATACATGGCATATACAGAACATACACATAATTACACTCATAGCATATACATAGGCATTTACAATGCATATAGACAAACATATAGGGGTTATGGGTTAACCCCTTCATCTTAACCTATCCCAAAACCCACATACTCATGATCTATTTCTTCCCCCCATACCTCGTATGACGCTTACAATGAACAAAGGAAGGGAAAACGGTCCGGAAAGATTGCGTCTCACGAACACTCGATCTCACGACACTTGATTTAACGATCACAGCTCCAAAAGGTTCAAGAGCAGCAACAAGGAAGAGGGATTGTGATGGCAGTGATGCTCCTCAAGAGAATGCGACGAAGAAAGATTAACAAAAGTGAAGTCTCCTTCAAGAATCCTTGGGGAGGGTTTAGGAATCCTTGTCTAGAGAGAATGAAGCAGTTTCTAAGAGTATTTCGACTTAGAAAATAGGTTTAGGTCTAGTCTTATGGTATAAATATGAGTTAGGGTCATTATGGGCTGATTAGAAGCCCAAATACACGATTCTGCTGCGCACAGATTCGCGAGGCGAGTAGGCTTTCGCGAGGCGAACCAGAGAGCTGCAATAATCTAGCTGTCAGGTTCGCGAGGCGAATGTTCATTCGCGACGCGAAACTGTATAAGCCGAATTTGGCCTTAACACCTGAAATAAGACTTGTAGATAATTCTCTAAGATTTCGAACGCAACCAAGATCACCTCAATTGGACGTCTAGAACTCAAGATATGAACAAAACCGTAAAACAGGTTTCTTGGACTTGAATGCATTGACCATTCCTTAAGGCTAAACTACCCGAACTATGAACTTCGACATCAAGAACAATCATAAACAACATCTATACAACATATACAAGTAAATATTAACACATATAGGCATAGTTTAAAAAAAAACAGGGTGTTACAATTCCACCCCCTTATAAAAATTTCGTCCTCGAAATTTCTACACACCTTGAGTAAACATATGCGGATATGACTCCTTCATCTTGCTCTCCCACTCCCAAGTAACACTTTCTTCTGTAGCTCCACTCCAAACGACCTTGACCAAGGGAATTTCCTTCCCTCTCAGCTCCTTGACCCTTCGATCTTCGACCCGAAGCGGTAACACCTCGAAAGTCAAGTTATCCTTTAGTGGAATGATATCGGGTACTATCACATGGTTTGGATCATGAACTTACTTTCGAAGTTGAGACACATGAAACACATTATGAAGATTTGACAAGAACGGGGGTAAAGCTATCTGGTAGGCGACTTCACCGACTCTTTTCAGAATTTGGTAAGGGCCAATGAATCTAGGAGTAAGTTTCCTCGCTTTCATTACTCTGCCAACCCCAGTTGTTGGAGTAACTCGCAAGAACACATGATCCCCCTCCTGGAATTCGAGATTTTTTCTTCTCTTATCATGGTAACTCTTTTGCCTACTTTGTGCCACTCTCATCTTTTCTTGTATCATCCTTACTTTCTCTATAGTCTCTTGCACTACCTCAGGTCCTAACACAACATTCTCTCCAGGCTCATTCCAACACAAAGGTGTCCTACATCTCCTACCATACAAAGCCTCATAAGGTACCATCCCAATACTGGAATGGAAACTATTATTGTAGGTGAACTCTATAAGGGGTAAAAACTTATCCCAACTACCTGACTGCTCTAAAACACACGCCCTCAACAAGTCCTCTAAGGATTGGATGGTTCTCTCAGACTGACCATCGGTCTGTGGGTGACAAGCTGAACTCAATCTAAGCTTAGTTCCTAAGGCCTCATGCAAACTATTCCAAAATCTAGAGGTAAATCTAGGATCACTATCTGACACTATGCTAGAGGGTACACCATGCAATCTGACTATCTCTTTAGTATACAAACTAGTCAACTTCTCTAATGGATATTCCATGTTCATAGGAATGAAATGGGCAGATTTGGTCAACCTGTCCACAACAACCCATATGGCATCACAACCAGCTGGAGTCCTAGGGAGTCCAAACACAAAATCCATAGAGATACTATCCCACTTCAACTCAGGAATACTCAAAGGTTGCAACTTACCCGAAGGTTTCTGGTGCTCTATCTTAGCCTTCTGACACACTAAGCAAGCATAAACAAACTCAGCCACATCCTTTTTCATCCTAGGCCACCAAAACATCCGTTTCAGATCCTGATACATCTTTGTGGCTCCTGGGTGAACACTCAAACCACTCCTATGTCCTTCCTCAAGGATCAACTTCCTAAGCTCTGGAACATCAGGTATACAAACTCTATCTTGGAACCTCAAAATTCCATCAGTCCCTTCTTTAAAACTAAGGTTTCTACCCTGAGCAATCAACTCTCTCTGGTCTAAAAGGTATACATCTATCTTTTGCCCTTCTCTAATCTGATCCATCAAACTTCTAGTAATTTTCAACATTCCTAGCCTAATGCTCTTAGGGGTAACTTCCCAAGCTAAACTCAAGTCTCTAAACTCCTCGATCAAATCCATCTCTCTAACCATCAAGGCTGAAACATGTACGGTTTTTCTACTCAAAGCATCAGCCACTACATTGGCTTTACCTGGGTGGTAACTCAACTCAAACTCATAATCTTTAAGAAATTCCATCCACCTACGCTGTCTCATATTCAGCTCCTTTTGGTCAAATAGATATTTCAAACTTTTATGATCACTAAAGACCTCAAATCTAGCTCCATAAAGATAATGCCTCCAAATCTTCAATGCAAACACTAGGGCTCCTAGCTCCAAGTCATGGGTAGGGTAATTCTTCTCATGGGTCTTAAGCTGCCTAGAAGCATAAGCTACTACCTGACCATTCTGCATCAGCACACCACCTAAACCTTGCTTTGAAGCATCACAGTACACCACAAAAGGTTCACTAGGATTGGGCAACACTAACACAGGTGCAGAGGTCAACCTATTCTTCAACTTCTGAAAACTTTCCTCACACTTAGAGTCCCACACAAAGATCTGACCTTTCGTAGTAAGCCGGGTCATAGGCAAAGCTATCTTAGATAATCCTTCTATAAACCTCCTATAGTACTCGGCTAAACCCAAGAAACTCCTAACCTCGGTCACTGACTTAGGTGCTTCCCACTGGAGCACGGTTTCTACCTTAGCTGGGTCTACGGCTATTCCTCCTTCAGAGATGATGTGTCCCAAGAAACTCACCTCCTCTAACCAGAACTCACACTTAGACAACTTGGCATACAACTGTTTTTCCTTAAGGGTCTTCAAGACTATCCTCAAGTGTTCCTCATGTTCCTCCCTAGTCTTAGAGTATACTAGGATATCATCTATGAAAACAACTACAAACCTATCCAAGTATGGATGAAAGATCTTGTTCATGTAGTCCATGAACACAGCAGGGGCATTAGTCACACCAAAAGGCATAACTAGGTACTCATAATGGCCATAGCGTGATCTGAACGCAGTCTTCGGAATGTCCTCAGACTTGACCCAAATTTGATGGTAACCTGATCTCAAATCTATCTTAGAAAACACACAGGCCCCTATCGGCTGGTCCATAAGGTCATCTATCCTAGGAAGAGGGTACCTATTCTTAACGGTCACCTTGTTGAGTTGTCGATAATCGACACACAACCTCATGCTGCCATCTTTCTTCTTTACCAACAACACTGGTGCTCCCCACGGAGACACACTAGGCCGAACAAACTGCTTCTGAAGCAATTCCTCTAACTTTTTCTTCAACTCAGCTAGCTCTGGAGGGGACATCCTATAAGGTGCTATGGATATAGGTCTTGTACCTGGCACTAAGTCTATGCTAAACTCAACCTCTCTCTCGGGTGGCAAACTATGACCATCCTCGGGAAAAACCTCTGGGAACTCTTTCACAACTGGCACATCCTTAACCTCAGCCTTTCTCTCTACTTCCAGGGATGATAAGATCATGTATACTTGGGCTTCTTCTCTAATAGAAGCCTTGACTTGGTTAGCAGACAGAAAACTCGGATCCTTAGGATCGACAGCAGTTCCAAAAACAACAATTTTATCAAAGCAATTTAAAAGGACGTGATTGGCAGAAAACCAGTCCATACCAAGAATAACATCAAGTTGTTTAAGGGGTAGGCATATAAGATCAACTATGAAATTTCTATCATCAATGACAATGGAACAACCTTTACAAATATGTGAGGTAACAACAGGCTTATTGGTAGGGGTAGCAACAACTAGATCATATTCAAGTTGGGCAACAGGTAACCTAAGGTACTCAACACAATCATGTGATAAGAAAGAATGCGACGCACCCAAACCAAACAACACTATTAAAGGAGTCCCTTTGATGAGGCACTTACCTTGAATCAGGTCTTCGGATTTTGAGGCTTCAGCTCCACTGAGAGTGAAGACTCTCCCACTTGTCCTCAGTCGATTGGCTTGAAAACTCTTGCTGGCACTCTGCGGCTCCATCTTTTCCCCACTACAATCCTTACTGATATGACCAGGCTTCACACACTTGAAGCAGATGATATCTGTCTCCTTGCAGTCCCGAGTAAAGTGCTCCTTACCACACTTGCCACACCTGATTGGCCTAGAAGAGGCAAATCCTCCGCCACTAGCTGGTCCCGATGTATACTGCGATTTCGTGCCGGCGTGCTTGAACCCACGGCTAACTGGTGCCAACTGCTGCTTCCCTTTATCTTGCTGGGTCATCCTCTTACACCCTTGAGGACCAGAATTCTTGAACTGGGCAACTCTGGACTTGTAGTCTTCCTCAAAGATTCTGCATTTGTTCACCAAGGTGGGGAAAACACGGATCTCCCGGTAGCTGATGGCTTGCTTAATCTCTGGACGCAAACCATTCTCGAACTTCACACACTTGGAGCGATCATCATTACAATACTGGTAAAGTGGATAGTAACGTGACAGCTCCTCAAACTTAGCAGCATACTCCCCAACGGACATGCTTCCCTGAGTCAAAGCTAGAAACTCCATCTCCTTCTTGTCGCGTATATTAGCAGGAAAATACTTCCCCAAGAATCTCTCCCTGAAAGCATCCCAAGTAACAGCGGCGCCCTCAGCTTCCAAACGTTGGCGGAAATTCTCCCACCAATGTTCAGCTTCTTCTACTAACATGAAGGTAGCAAAGGTAACCTTCTATGCATCGGTGCATGCCATGGCCCGAAAGATCTTTTCAAGTTCCCGGATCCATGTCTGAGCACCTTCAGGGTCATAGCTCCCTTGAAGGATAGTGGATTATTCCTCTGGAAATTATCCAAACCCTAGAATTCAGCAGGTCCACCTCCATTGTGATTCTGATTCTGCCCTATGGCATTAGCTAATGCTTCCAGGGAATCTGCAATCGCACGATCGTTTCTACCTGCCATAACTTCCTGTATCGTTCAAGCAAACTGCTTAATATCGAAAGTTGAGTAAAACAAAACTAAACACTTAATAAGCTATACCATCGTCACAGACAATCATATAAGAGTACACAGAAGAGAACACAACAGACACATACCCCGGCCTGTAGGACAGACCGGCTCTGATACCACTAAATGTGACACCCACTACCCCGCATATAATAAAACATGAATAAAATCATACATGTCTTTAAAAAAAAAAAATATAACAATTAAAATAAAAACATATCCTCAAGGGTAATGTGCATCACATCATCTATAACGTAAAACATAGGAATCTGAAATAATCAAAATCCTTTAAAATCAAACTGCGAAAAACATAAATAATAAACATAATCCGAGTCCCGATGTCACATATCAGAGCTGGTATACATATACCGATAATACATCGGAATAAAACCGAATAACATAAATCATAAATCCTAACTACTGAGAGAGATCTCCTCGGGATCACTCCTCGTCAGCATGCTCACCCTCCTCTGCATATACCACAACATATGCACAAGAATAACAAAAAGAGGGGTAAGAAACACAATCATGAATATATGTAAACGGAATGGAATAGTAATTAAGATGGCATACAACATACATCAATCAACACAGATATAATCAATATATATCAAGGATGCATGTCAATGTGAATCCAAAATCACTACTCCGTATGCATGTGGCCAACAACTCTAACTCTGGAAAGACGATTAGGAGTACATGTCCGGTTATCAACATGGATGATATGCCAGACCATGGGCCATCCCCAAACACTCTCACTAATCTTGATAACGTATAGTGGCTAGTCAAGGTACTGAAGCTTATTCAGTAGGTCATTCCGACAATAGGTAGCTAGCCCATGTCACCTGGAACTTCCATACCCAATGTATCCGCAAGGCCGGGATAACACCCATCGTGGCCTCCACTATCGCGATTCATTGTTTGCTTTCCACCCAACATATCAACGTCAACGTATGATGCATGCTATGCTCAGCAAAATGCAAACACATGTCCAAGCATCCACCATCATAATCAATCACATTGATTATCTACAATGACCATCATCGATGATCATCAAACCACTAGGCGCTAACCATCGTTATTGCCTTTATCAACATTGCCAATATTATCATATCGTCATTATTAGTATTAACGTTCTTTTCTATATTATCGACCTTGAATTGTGATCTCACAGTCTTTTTCTCATTACTCTATTCATTATTCCTTCACAACAGAATCTGGGTGAGAAACCCAGATTCGATAGGCGAATCGTGGCTCACGAGGCGAGCCCGAGAGCTCCTAAACAGGTTCTCAGATTCGCTAGGCGAATCGTGGCTCGCGAGGCGAGGAGAGCCCCAATATCTGATTCTCTCATTCACCTCGCCGGATGACAATCCGCTAGGCGAATCACGTCAGACCACGAATGGTCTCTCTGTCTCACCTCGCGAATGGCTATTCGCCATGCGAATCATGATAGATGTGGGAATCTTAAGAATTTCTCTAAGTTATCCCTATGCCTATCATCCCATCTCTCAAGAATCATTCCTATGGGTTTCCAAAACTAATCCAATATTATCAATCTCACCTCTCATATCAACTCATTCATTATGGGGTGCCAAACGTCCTAAAGCTATGTTCTTCCACTAATCCTATTTTCTTTATTGTAACGCACATCATCATCAAGTCATCATTATCAATGCACATTATAAAATCTCATCAATGCATATCGTATCTATATTCATACTATTCATCGCACATCATAATATTTCAATCATATCATCTAGACAAGCACCCATAATCATAATCATAGAACCATAAACATATATATTTATACAATATTCACATAGGCATCTACATGGCATATACAGAACATACACATAATTACACTCATAGCATATACATAGGCATTTACAATGCATATAGACAAACATATAGGGGTTATGGGTTAACCCCTTCATCTTAACCTATCCCAAAACCCACATACTCATGATCTATTTCTTCCCCCCATACCTCGTATGACGCTTACAATGAACAAAGGAAGGGAAAACGGTCCGGAAAGATTGCGTCTCATGAACACTCGATCTCACGACACTTGATTTCACGATCACAGCTCCAAAAGGTTCAAGAGCAGCAACAAGGAAGAGGGATTGTGATGGCAGTGATGCTCCTCAAGAGAATGCGACGAAGAAAGATTAACAAAAGTGAAGTCTCCTTCAAGAATCCTTGGGGAGGGTTTAGGAATCCTTGTCTAGAGAGAATGAAGCAGTTTCTAAGAGTATTTCGACTTAGAAAATAGGTTTAGGTCGAGTCTTATGGTATAAATATGAGTTAGGGTCATTATGGGCTGATTAGAAGCCCAAAAACACGATTCTGCTGCGCACAGATTCGCGAGGCGAGTAGCCTTCCGCGAGGCGAACCAGAGAGCTGCAATAATCTAGCTGTCAGGTTCGCGAGGCGAATGTTCATTCGCGATGCGAAACTGTATAAGCCGAATTTGGCCTTAACACCTGAAATAAGACTTGTAGATAATTCTCTAAGATTTCCAACGCAACCAAGATACCTCAATCGGACGTCTAGAACTCAAGATATGAACAAAACCGTAAAACAGGTTTCTTGGACTTGAATGCATTGACCATTCCTTAAGGCTAAACTACCCGAACTATGTACTTCGACATCAAGAACAATCATAAACAACATCTATACAACATATACAAGTAAATATTAACACATATAAGCATAGTTTAAAAAAAAACAGGGTGTTACAATTCCACCCCCTTATAAAAATTTCGTCCTCGAAATTTCTACTCACCTTGAGTAAACATATGCGGATATGACTCCTTCATCTTGCTCTCCCACTCCCAAGTAACACTTTCTTCTGTAGCTCCACTCCAAACGACCTTGACCAAGGGAATTTCCTTCCCTCTCAGCTCCTTGACCCTTCGATCTTCGACCCGAAGCGGTAACACCTCGAAAGTCAAGTTATCCTTTAGTGGAATGATATCGGGTACTATCACATGGTTTGGATCATGAACTTACTTTCGAAGTTGAGACACATGAAACACATTATGAAGATTTGACAAGAACGGGGGTAAAGCTATCTGGTAGGCGACTTCACCGACTCTTTTTAGAATTTGGTAAGGGCCAATGAATCTAGGAGTAAGTTTCCTCGCTTTCATTACTCTGCCAACCCCAGTTGTTGGAGTAACTCGCAAGAACACATGATCCCCCTCCTGGAATTCGAGATTTTTTCTTCTCTTATCATGGTAACTCTTTTGCCTACTCTGTGCCACTCTCATCTTTTCTTGTATCATCCTTACTTTCTCTATAGTCTCTTGCACTACCTCAGGTCCTAACACAACATTCTCTCCAGGCTCATTCCAACACAAAGGTGTCCTACACCTCCTACCATACAAAGCCTCATAAGGTGCCATCCCAATACTGGAATGGAAACTATTATTGTAGGTGAACTCTATAAGGGTTTAGGAATCCTTGTCTAGAGAGAATGAAGCAGTTTCTAAGAGTATTTCGACTTAGAAAATAGGTTTAGGTCGAGTCTTATGGTATAAATATGAGTTAGGGTCATTATAGGCTGATTAGAAGCCCAAAAACACGATTCTGCTGCACACAGATTCGCGAGGTGAGTAGCCTTTCGCGAGGCGAACCAGAGAGCTGCAATAATCTAGCTGTCAGGTTCGCGAGGTGAATGTACGTTCGGGACGTGAAACTGTAGAAGCCGAATTTGGCCTGAACACCTGAAATAAGACTTGTAGATAATTCTCTAAGCTTTCCAACGCAACCAATATCACCTCAATCGGACGTCTAGAACTCAAGATATGAACAAAACCGTAAAATAGGTTTCTTGGACTTAAATGCATTGACCATTCCTTAAGGCTAATCTACCCCAACTATGAACTTCGACATCAAGAACAATCATAAACAACATATATACAACATATACAAGGAAATATTAACACATATAACCATAGTGTAAAAAAAAACAGGGTGTTACACTGCGAAGCTCCTTGATCCTTTTATCCACTATCCGAGTAGGTAAAGCCTCGTATTCAAGGTTCTCTTTTAACTGGATTGATTCGGGCTCTAACACATGCGATGGATCAGGGTAGTACTTTCTAACTTGAGATACATGGAAGTTTTCATGGAGATTTAACAAATTAGGCGGTAAGGCTATCTGGTAAGCTACTGGAGCAATTCGACGAAGAATCTGAAATGGTCCTATGAATCTTGGTGTAAGCTTTCTGGATCGGATCGCTCTGCCAACGTCAGTCCTTGGAGTAACTCTCAGAAATACATGATCGTCCTCCTGGAACTCTAAGGGTCTCCTCCGCTTGTCAGCGTAGTTCTTCTGCCTATCCCTTACGGCTTTCATCTTTTACCGGATTAACTTAACCCGTTCCGTTGTCCGTTGCACCAACTCAGGACCTAACAACTGATTCTCTCTAGTCTCAAACCATCACAATAAAGTCCTGCACTTCCTCCCATACAAAGCTTCATACGGCGCCATTCCGATACTTGAGTGGTAACTGTTGTTATAGGTAAACTCAATCAAAGTAAGACACTCGTCCCAACTTCCCGTGTGTTCCAACACACATGCTCTTAGCAGGTCTTCCAACGATTGAATCGTCCGTTCTGACTGACCATCCGTGTGTGGATGATAAGCAAACTCAACCTTAACTTAGTTCTCAATGCTCCGTTCAGATTCCTCCAAAACCTAGAAGTAAACCTCGGGTCTCGGTCGAAGATAATACTCGAAGGTACACCATGTAGCTTCACCACCTCCCTGATGTAAATCCGAGTCAATCTATCTTTCCGGAGAATAGTTCTGGTTGATAGGTAAGAAATGAACACATTTCGTCAACCTATCTATGATGATCCAAATCGCATCATACCTCTTCTGAGTCCTTGGTAACCCAGAAACAAAGTCCATTGCAATGTTGTCCTATTTCCACTCCGGAACATCCAGTGATTGCAATAATCCCTCTGGCTTCTAGTGTTCAACCTTCGCCTTTTGACACACCAAGCAAGATAGGACATAAGCCGCTACATCCTTCTTCATCCCAAGCCACCAAAACAACCTCTTTAGATCCTGGTACATCTTGGTAGCCCCTGGATGAAAGCACAACTTGCTCTTGTGTGCTTCCTCTAAGATCATGTTCTTAACTTCGAAACCTGCAGGCACACAAACTCGATCACCATACCTAACCAAGCCATCAACACCCTTCTGAACTCAGACGTTTCGCCTTCCTCGATTAACCGGTTAACCTCTTTAAGGTACACATCCTCAGCTTGCCTTCTCCAAAGCAAATTCAGGAAATCGCTAGTCACCTCGATCATTCCAAGATTCATTTTATTCCCGACGATTTTCACATCCAGATTCAGATCTCTAAACTGCTCTAACAACTAAAGCTCTTGTACCATCATGGCAGACACGTATAGGGACTTCCTACTGAGCGAATCCGCTACTACATTCGCCTTACCTGGATGGTATTGCAGGTCGAATTCATAGTCCTTTATGAATTCCATCCACCTCCTCTACCTCATGTTCAACTCCTTCTGGTCGAATAGATACTTCAGGCTCTTATGGTCGCTAAATATACTGAATTTAGCACTATACAGATAGTGTCTCCATATCTTCAATGCAAACACTATCGTAGCTAGCTCCAGATCGTGCATCGGGTAGTTCTGTTCATGCACTCTCAACTTCCTAGAGGCATAAGCCACCACTCTTCCTTCTTGCATGAGGACACAACCCAATCCTTGATATGACGCATCACAGTACACGTCAAAACGTCCTAACGGATCTGGCAAAACCAACACCGGCGACATGGTCAACCTCCACTTCAGCTCTAAGAAACTTTGCTCACACGCTTCCGACCACTCGAACGCCTTCCCTTTTCTCGTCAACTGCGTCATAGGCAACGCAATCTTAGAGAATCCCTCGATAAACCGCCTGTAGTAGCCCGCCAACCCAAGAAAGCTTCGAACCTCACTCACAGACCTTGGGCTTTCCCACCTAACCACCACTTCAACCTTAGCAGGATCCACTGTGATTCCATCCTTGTTGATCACGCGTCCTAAGAACTGTGCCTCTTCCAGCCAGAACTCACACTTTGATAGCTTTGCGTACAACTGCCTGTCCTTCAACACCTGTAGCACCCCTCGAAGATGCTCTTGATGTTCCTCTTTACTTGAAGAGTAAATAAGGATGTCATCGATAAACATGACAACAAACTTATCTAGGAACGGTCGGAATATTCTGTTCATATAGTCCATGAACACGGCCGGAGCATTAGTCACACCGAAAGGCATAACCAAATATTCGTAGTGCCCATATCGACTTCAAAAAGCAGTCTTCGGTATATCCTCCCTTTTCACCCTAGTTTGATGGTAACCAGATCGCAGGTCGATCTTAGAAAACACAGCTGCTCCCCTCAACTAGTCCATCAAATCGTCGATCCATGGCAATATAACGTCCCGATTTTCAAGTTTTATAATTATTCAGTATTTAAATGTTTGTATTTTATTGGAGGGTCTAGAGAGCGAAATAAAATATTCTGAGACCATAGTCATGCTCTACGCTATCGTAGGAAGCTATGGTTAAGTTTTGGGCGAAAACTCAAACGAAGCTCCGTTTACGTTTTTCACGGATAGTAGTGTTTTACTACTATCAAGACTTAATTTTGACTCGTGAATGAGACAGTAAGTCTCAGGATTTAAATCTCTACATATTTGTTAAAATATGTCCTGACATCCAAAAGTGAAAATAATATATTATATTCGGGTGTATACGCGAACCGGGAGACGTTTGGAGCTGTGAAGGGATTTAACGGGACCCGCGAACGGATAATCTTGAGGTCAAATCAAGTTGAATTTCGTGGCCCTTCTCATGATGGCTTTCCAAAATATCTGGACGTGAAATGACCAAAATGCCCCCGGTCTTTTAAGGAAATGACCAAATTGTCCTTTGGTTATTTACAAGTTTGCCATAGGATGAAAATATCTATAACACTCACACTCCTCACTTGGCCTTCAGCCATCTCTCTCTTTCTCTCTTCTCTCACTTGTTCATCCAAGTTCTTCACTTGTTCTTCAAGTGTTCTTCACAAAAACCTACCTTTGATCTTGAAAAGGTTGAAGTTTTTAGTGAAACCAAGTTTCTTTTCTCATTATTCTTTGATTCTAGGAGGTATGAACTCCATCTTAACTTTCTTAATCTCTCTATTTCATCTCTTGAATCTCTTGATTCATGAAGATCCAAGTTTTGATTCATAACTTTGAAAATTCATAGAAAAGTGTAGCAAAAATCCTTTTAATACCAAATCAATTTCTATGAGTTAGTTTCATCATTCTCTTTCACTATCCAAAAGCATGTAACCAAAAGCTTTCTCTAACCCATATGGGTATACCATGGCCGAAACCTATATGTAGAAAAAGGTTGAGTTTTTTATTCAAGTTTTGTGTAATAAGACTTGTTTTAGTGTTAGGTATACCTAAGGATCATCCAACAAAGAGATAAGGAATTTAGGACATCTCTAGCTAAATTTTCTATATAAGGGCCGAACCCCATATTGGTAAGGATAGGAGATTTTGTGTTGTTTGATGTTAATGTTTGATTGCTTGTGTTGATTGTAGTTTGTGATGAGTATCCAGACGAATAACCAGGAGATTCATGAACCGATCCACCGACTTTCATCCAGAAGATTATTTCATCAACAGGTATGGGGGTGAACCTCATCACACCAAAATTGGTGGAGGTGAAAAATGGTTGTTTATGTTGTTTGGGTGAAACCCTTTGGTTTGGGTTCACCATTTTAGTTGTGAAGTTCTCTTGGAGAACAAAGTTTGTAATAATGGTTCTATGTCTAGTAGATGTTTTTGATGATGTTGATTGGATGAAAAATATTTTCATTGTATGTTGAAAATCCCTACTTTGATCTCTAGATCAAGTAAGGATTTTTATGCTTGATTATGATGCAATGATGTATGATTGTTGTTTGTCATCATTTTCTGAGCATTTTGAGCTATGACTTGTCTTTTGGGTGAAGCAAAATCTTCACTTTTCCTTTGAAGAGGCTTGCGGCCTTAGTGAGAAAAAAATAGAAGAACATGAGTTGTTCATGATCAATCAAACTTTTGGAATAAGAAAGTGTTTTAATAACTTATGTTTCAAAGAAAAACAATAAGTGATTTTGATCCAAAGATCAAATAAAGTTTCAACATTCAAGTTTTTCACTAAAGTGAAAAATGTCTTTTTACTTTAGCCATAGGTTATTTAATTAACTAAGTGTTTTAAAAGGAGAAATAATGAAGTGATTTCATGAAAGTTAGCATAGTTTTAATGAGATATTACCTTTATCTTAGAACTAAGATAATGTTCTATTTTCAAACATAAAGAGGACCTTATCCTTAAGTTTGATTAAAACGAATCATAGTTAGAAGATTAGAAGGGATTATGTTTTCCTTTACACTAACTTAGAACATGGTTTTACACTAAGCTAGTAAGGAAAATCCTTTTCAAAATTAGTTAAGGTACTTTACCTTAAGTATGTAACAAAGTTCTTTCAAATTAATAAGTTTTCAAATAGAAAGGATTTGGTTTACAAAGGGAGTTTTGAACTCTAAATCGTAAAGTTTTACGCGTGAAAACCTAAGTTAAAGTAATTAACTTAGAGTTGAAGACAAGGGATAATTAAGTATGGTATGTGGTGGAACAAGACCATGTACTATACCATTGATGACTTAGTTCATCGATGACTTCATAAGACTTAAGTGAATCAACACTTATTTCAACAATGGAAAATTAAGGAGATAATATCTTAGAAAGGATCAAAGACTTATCTAAGAGGATTCTCAATCCTTATTCATAATGCTTAGGACTTGAGACATAATTCATAAGACATAAACACAAACATGAAACGTTTTGGGTTTTGAAACAGAAGTTTGATGACGGACCGGTGATTCGGATCTAGGTCAATCGTTCAATTGTTTCAGTCTTGTGATGACTCGATCCCAGAGGGATCATGATATTTATCCGGTGGATAAAAGTTTTGAAATACAAAGTCGCGTATAGTTCCTAAGGAAGAGAACCTCAGTGAACCTTAAGGTTTATCCGGTGGATAGACATTACTTTATCGCATCTGCTTTGTGTAAGCATTGGCATTTCATTGCATGAGTTGTAAGGCCTTGAGCCTAGGAGTTAAGCTTACACCTTGATGCTGGTGCGAATCTTACGGTGAAATTTTAAATAGTCTTGGAGGTATCAGGGTTAGAAAGGCTGATATGTGACCAGTTGGTAGCTCTTCTGTGTCGTGGCGAATCCGAGTAATACACTGATATCCTCGACTAGATGTCGTACTGTTCATGTTTGGTGCAGAGTGTTTCCGTAAAGCCAGATACATGCACGTTACAATTTTTGTAGCATTTTGCTCATGGCTGGCGTACACGGAACATGTCCTCCCATTCAGTCTCTCCGATGTTTTGTTAGCTCCATGGAGTAGGGGTCAGAGTTTTACCCTGTGGCATATGGCATTGAGTCATGTACATTGCACTGCATTGCATGGTTGTTGATGATTACATTTACTAGTTGTACATCGTTGTTCTATTTTTGAGAATGCCTTATATTATGCTACTAATTGTTTAACATGATTTATGTTGAGATTTATAGTAAGTATGTTGGGTACGTTGTTACCTGGTGAGTCGTCCCGTTTTTACTTCTGCTATTTTGTTGTGTTGATGATCGAGATCTCACCCATATCTGTATATCTTTTCTACTGGGATTGTTGTTGCTGCCTAAGCAGATGGACATGACAACGGTTCAGTTCAACTTTTACTTTGAGTCCGGAGGGGGACTCCTTTTGCTGTTTAGTTTTTGGCCAGGCTGTGTCAAGTGTCTGTTGTAGTCTTTTGGTGAGCTGTGACTCCTAATACTTACGATATACTTATTGCCTGCTAGGCATTGGACCTATGTCTGTATACAATACTATTTCTATTTCTATACTTTATTTCTGAACGTCTTATAGAACTACATGGTGAACCTAAGTTCATTTTATTATTACTTACCTTTACCAATCCCATTACATCTTTGTGAAAAAAAAAAAAAAACCATATTTTCCGCATTAATATTATTTTCGGCCTTATAATCGTTCGGGAATGTGGCACTTGGGAAAGGGTGTTGCATTATTTGGTATCAGAGCTGGCCGAGTCTTTTGGGGTTTGTAGGTTATGGTCTGTCTTGTTTGTGTTGTGTTCTCTGTGTGTTTCTCTATTGTTATCTCCGCAAGGAGGATAATATTGTTTGCTTTAATTGTGTTGTGGTCTCTTGAGTTTGACAATTCTGGTTTTGAAGGTGGCAATGGCTTCTCAAAACCTGAATGCTGCTGTGAATGCCATATGGGAAATGGCTGCTGCAATGGTTCAACGTGATGAAAAAGCTTCTAGGGGTAAAGGACTGGATGAATTCCTCCGTAGGAACCCACCACAGTTTAAAGGTGAGTTCAATCCTGAGCTAGCTGAGCGTTGGATCCAGACTTTAGAGAAAATCTTTGGAGCAATGAGGTGTACCGAGAATGACAAGGTTGTCTATGCAACCTATATGCTAGTGGA
This sequence comes from Ammopiptanthus mongolicus, assembly GCA_039655645.1. Taxonomy (NCBI): domain Eukaryota; kingdom Viridiplantae; phylum Streptophyta; class Magnoliopsida; order Fabales; family Fabaceae; genus Ammopiptanthus; species Ammopiptanthus mongolicus. The sequence goes on from CM077345.1 coordinate 43,109,713, forward strand.
GGATGCTGAATACTGATGGGAAGGAGCCCGTCAGGTGCTGATACATGATCAACAAGCTGTGGATTGGAATGCCTTCAAGGGGAAATTCCTGGGAAAATATTTTTTTTTGCGAGTGCGAGGCACGAGAAAGAAATGGAGTTCCTCCAACTGAGACAAGGGGGAATGACTGTAGCTGAGTACGGGGCCAAATTCGAGAGTTTGGCGGAGTTCTCAAATTATTTCTTGGACAACCCAAGAGAAGAATGGAAATGCAGAAAGTTCGAAGGAGGTCTGAGGATCGATTTGAAAAGGGGCTGTGGTTCCTCTAAAAGTTTCTGCTTTTCCAATGCTGATGGAGAAGTGTCGTCTGATCGAGAGTTTGGAGCCTAATAAGGACAAGTGGGCACAGAGTTCTGGACCGACTAAGTTTCACAGAGGAAACAGTGGTCATGATAATAAATCTCTCGATGGAAGCCATATTCGAAGCACCAAGATCAACAGCAACGTTCTGTAGGGGGAAGCAGTGGGGGTTTCAGTCAGTCTGGAAACGCCCCAATGAAGTGCATGAAGTGTGGAAAAAGTAATCATGTCACAAGAGACTGCTCAATCAAGGGAATTATATGCTTCAATTGTGGGAAGCCGGGACATATTTCACGTGACTGTGTGCAGCCGAAAGCTGAACATTCTGTCAACAATATCCAAGCAGCAAGGCCTAAGGCAAAGGGCAAAGTCTATACTATGAGCAGCGCTGAAGCTTCTTAAAATGAAGACTTAATCCATGGTCAATGTGTCATGGGAGGTAAAACCTTAACTGTACTGTTTGATTCAGGCGTAACGCATTCCTTTATTGCATATAACTGTGTGAACCTTTTGGGATTGCCTGTGTCTTCTTTACCTTTTGATATAGTAATTTTTACGCCTACTGCAAAGCCTGTTATAACTGCTAAAGTTTGTTTGAATTGTTCTATTTCTGTAAAAGATAGAACGTTTTTGATTGATTTGATCTGTTTGCCTCTTTCGCAAATGGATGTAATCTTAGGAATGGATTGGTTATCTTCTAACCATTGTAACACCCCCCTTGGGCATTACATAAAGAACACGTGCGGAATTAAATTTAAAGAGAAATGCTGGCTGCTTTCGGAAAAAGGATAATTTACTTTAAGATAGAAAAGTCGGGTGTAAAAAGTTTTCGACATAAACTTCGAAACAGTGACACACACATCACAATAATAAAATCACATAATACTCAACGACACACATAAACTGGGTTTATTCACAAACCCTAAACCATCACATATAAGTTTCCCTAAAATTGTTTTTCATATAGAAGTTCCAAACTTTACAGAGGTTTCCAAAACCACACATACCGACTTTCTCAATTTAAACATTGAAAATCCTAAGAGCTGGTTTGATAAAAGAACTCTACTGACAATAGAGCCTACTACCTAGTATACATCGTACCAATGGGACTGGGCCTCGTCGTCAACAATCCACACATCTTCGTCGTCGACATCGAGGTGTGCAAGCCACAGGGTCTCAACGTAACCCAAATAACCGTTGAGAATTATCTATACACGTATCCAAAAACACAATAGTGTGTCCAACATGTACAGGCAAGGGTGAGTAACCAATATATGGATTTAAACACGATAACTACATGCACAACACATCAAAACAACATGTGAACATATGTAGTGTCAACAAAGCACAACAGCAGTAATAACACAAGACAACACATCAGGTAACAACATATCCAACATGCATACCATAAACCGCAACATATCATATTAACCAATTAGCATCACAAGACATCTTTGAAAGCAAAATAGTGATGTACAATAAGTAAATGTAATCATCAACAGCCATGCAATGCAATGCAATGTACATGACTTAATGCCATATGCCACAAGGGTAAAACTCTAACCCCTACTCCATGGAGCTAACAAATCGTCAGAGAGAGTGAATGAGAGTACATGTTCCGGGTAATGCCAGCCATGGGCAAGATGCTACAACATTCATAACGTGCACGTATTTGGCTTCACGCGTAAAACTTTTACGATTTAGAGTTCAAAACTCCCTTTTGTAAACCAAATCCTTCTTGATTGAAAACTCATGACATGAATCTGCCAACCACATTAGAACTTCTTTGAAAGAAGGAGATCAGGAATACGTGCTTCTGCCCAACTTAGAAGTCGAGGGAAAGATCGAGCTGAGTGAGATGCCGATTGCGAGGGACTTTCCTGAAGTGTTTCCAGACGATGTTCCGAGTTTGCTGCCTATACGGGATATAGAATTATCCATCGATTTGATTCCGGGAACTGGTCCGATATAGATCGCTCCATATCGGATGTCACCTACAGAGCTCGCTGAGTTGAAAGCTCAAGTCGAGGACCTTTTGTCGAAACAGATCATCAGACCAAGCATTTCGCCATGGGGAGCGCCAGTTCTCTTAGTGAGAAAGAAAGACTGAGGCTCGAGACTTGCGTGGATTTTGATCAAGAACAAGTATCCTTTACCGCGTATCGACGATCTGATGGATCAACTGTGAGGAGCTGCTATTTTCTCGAAAATCGATATGAGGACGGGATATCATCAAATTAGAGTAAGAACTAAGGATATACCTAAGACTGCGTTTAGGACTCATTACGGACATTACGAATATCTCATGATGCTTTTTGGAGTAACGAATGCACCTGCTATCTTCATGGACTACATGAATCGGATTTTTCGTCTGTTTCCTGATAAGTTCGTTGTGGTGTTCATCGATGACATTCTCATTTACTCTAAGAGTCGTGAGGAACACGAAGAACATTTGCAACAAGTTCTGCAAGTTTTACGCGAGAAGACGTTGTATGCGAAACTCTCCAAGTGTGAGTTTTGGCTTGAGGAAGTCGGATTTCTAGGACACGTCATAACGAAAGAAGGAATTGATGTTGACCCTTCTAAAGTAGAAGCTATACTATCTTGGGAAAGGCCAAAGACAGTAACGGCAATAAGAAGTTTCGTTAGATTGGCTGGATACTATCGACAGTTTGACCGTTGACTCAACTCACGAGGAAAGACCAACCTTTTTCGTGCTCTGCCAAGTGCGAAGAAAGTTTCAAAAGATAAAGGAACTTTTGACGACTTCGCCTGTGCTAATACTTCCGAAACCAAGTGAACCTTACGAGGTGTACTGTGATGCTTCGCATGAAGGTTTAGGTTGTGTGTTGATACAACATCGCCAAGTGGTAGCGTATGCGTTTAGGCAATTAAAGACTCACGAGAGGAACTATCCCACACACGATCTGGAGCGAGCTGCGGTGGTTTTTGAACTAAAGATATGGAGACATCATCTATATGGTGCTAAGTTTGACGTCTATAGTGATCACAAAAGTATGAAGTACCTGTTTGACCAGAAGGAGCTCAATATGAGGCAGAGGTGAAGGATGGAATTTTTAAAGGACTATGACTTCACGTTACAATACCATCCAAGAAAGGCTAATGTAGTAGCGGATGCCTTGAGCCGGAAAGCCATTCATATTTCAACTATGATGGTGAGAGAATTATAGCTAATCGAAGAATTCCGTGATCTCAACTTGGTAAAGGAGATAAGTTCGAAGAAAATAAGTTTTGGAATGATCAAGATCTCCAGTGGATTAATGGAAGAAATACGAGAACAACAAGCTACAGATGAGCAACTTCAAGAGAAGAAAGAGTTGATGGAACAGAGAAAAGCTAATGAGTTTAGCTTAGGAACAGATAGAATTTTGAAATACAATGGACGGGTCTGTGTACCCAATAATCCGGAGATGAGAAAGATGATTCTAGAGGAATCCCACAAGAGTAATTTAAGTATTCACCCTGGCTCAACCAAGATGTACCAGGACTTGAAACAAAGATTTTGGTGGCCAGGCATGAAGAGGCAAGTAGCGGAGTACGTTGCATCATTTCTAACTTGTCAGAAAGCTAAAGTAGAACATCAGAGACCTGGAGAAATGCTACAATCATTGGATATACCGGAATGGAAGTGGGAAAGTATATCAATGGATTTTGTGGTGAGTTTACCGCAAACTACAAGAGGTTTTGATTTGATTTGGGTAATCGTGGATAGGTTAACGAAATCAACACATTTCTTACCAGTCAAAATCAAATACACAGTAGCGAAACGAACTGAGGTGTATATTCGAGAAGTGATTAGACTTTATGGAGTACCCTCAAGTATTGTTTCAGATCGAGATCCTAAGTTTACTTCACGTTTTTGGGAGAGCTTACATCAAGCGCTACGAACCAAATTACGCTTAAGCTCGGCATATCATCCGCAAACAGAAGAACGATTCAATCATTAGAAGATTTGCTAAAGGCTTGTGTCTTAGACAACCGTAGAAATTGGGTCGAACTGTTATCGTTGATCGAATTCACCTACAACAACAGTTATCACTCGAGCATAGGGATGGCACTTTATGAGGCACTATACGGGAAAAGATGTCAAACGCCTCTTTGTTGGTATCAAGATGGAGAGAGCACAATTCTAGGTCCAAAAGTCGTGCAGCAAACAACTGAAAAAGTTAGGCAAATTCGTGAAAGATGAAGGCATCCCAAATTAGGCAGAAGAATTAATCTGATCGACGGAGACAACCTCTCGAGTTTCAAGAAGGTGAACATGTATTTATGAGAGTCACTCCCACGACTGAGTTAGGTAGAGTTATTAAGTCCCGAAAACTCACTCCTAAATTCATTGGACCTTACCAAATTCTTCGCCATATTGGTCCAGTAGCTTATCAAATTGCCTTACCTCCTTTTCTTTCAAATATTCATAATGTCTTTCACGTTTCACAATTAAGGAAGTATATTCCTGATCCATCTCATGTAATCGAACCTGATCAAGTACCTTTGAAAGAGAACTTGTCTTATGAGACTTCACCTGTACGAATCGAGGATAAGATGATCAGACAGCTCAGGGGAAAACAAATCTCCTTAGTCAAGGTTATTTCGAATGATACCACTGGAGAAGCAACTTGGGAAGCGGGAGACAAGATGAGAGTGCAATACCCTTATTTTTTTTAAGGTACTAAATTTCGACGATGAAATTTTTTTTAGTGGGGCAGTAATGTAACGCCCTATTTTTTTTCAAACTTTCTAATATTAATAAACAGTATTTATGAGTTTGTATTTTATTGGAGGGTCTAGAGACTGAAATTAAATAATCTGATACCATAGTCACGCTCTACGCTATCATAGGGAGTTACGGTTAAATTATGGGTCGAAAACTCAGCCAGAGCCCGGTCTACGGTTTTCACTGACAGTAGTGTTTTACTACTCAAAAGACCTAATTTTGACTCGTGAACGAGACAGTTAGTCTTAAAATCGTATTTCCTACCTTTTTGCTAAAATTGGTTTCACGCCTTAAAAATTGGAATAATAATAAACTATTCGGACGAAAACTCGAACCGGGAGACGACCGGAGCTAGATATGGATTTCTCGGGACCCGTTAACGGATAATTTCGAAGTGTCAGGTCAAGTAACCTAGGAATGCATGCCAATGTCATGATGGTTTTCAGAAAATATCTGGATGCGAAATGACCAAAAAGCCCTTGAGTTTCCATGAAATCACCATAAAACCTATGGTGAAATGACCTAATTACCCTTAAGTGAAAATTTTAAACCTCCTTATCTCTTCTTCTATCTTCCTCACGCCTCACCCTCATCAACATCACTCTTCATTTTCCTTCTCCTTCACACTTTTTCTTCCTCCATTTTCTCTCATTTCTCATAAGATTCTTCAAGGAAGTTGTGAAGCAAAGCTGATCCTTTGCTCATCCTTAACATCTAGGAGGTATGAACTCCATTATTAAGCTCTCAATCTCCATATTCCTCCATTGATTTCTATGGTTCATGATAGGTTTAGGATTTGAAGCTTAAACTTCAAAAATTCATGAAAATTTGTAGAAAAATCCTTTTAATGTCAAACCAATTTCTTTGAGCTAGATTCATTGTCTTCTTTCATAATCCGAGAGAATGAAACCAAAAGATATCTCTAGCTCAAATGGGTATTATGGCCGAATACCCTATTATTGGGTGAGCAAGGTTGTGGTTGAAGTTTTTGTATAATAAGCTTTGATTTAGTCTTATCACACTTAGTAAGCATTGAATCCAAGATATAGGAATTTTTGGGTAACCCTAGCTATTTTTCCTAACCTTTGGCCGAACCCTAGGAGGAGAAAAATAGGAATTTTAGTGTTGATAAAAGTTGACATTGTGATTGATTGTATGTGTGTAGTTGTCGTTGGGTAATCAGACGAGGAATCGAACAACTTTCGATTTGAACGGGCGACTTTTCGTGGAGTGTAAAACTTCAACGGGTAAGGGGATAAACCTGAGGATTTCCAATTCCGACATCTGTATGCTGTGTTTGTGTATTTGGATTGTAATTATTTATCTGTGTTTGGTTGATGTGGAGTGATTCAATTTTACCTGCTCATATTTGTTTATGCCTGAAAATACCTGCTTATGCCTGATTTTATTGTATTGCATTTGTTTATGGTGAATGGATGCATATTATGCCTGTCGCGATGATTATTGTGTTAAAGAACCTAACATCGATTAGGATCCAAAATCGTGAAATGTTAAAAGCTTGAAAAAACTTGGAACGTTGGATAAGGAAATAAAAGAATTAAAGTTTCAAAGGTTTTGTTTTGAAACAAAATGGCGAACTAGCGCCTTTTGGAAATAAAGAAGAATAAAATTCTACCTTACTAAAAGATGATTTGACATAAAGAGAAAACGAGAAAAAAAAAGAACGTTTTTAGTTGAGAAAAGTAAGGCTTGGGAATAGAAAGTACGTTTGGAAATGTTGTTTCAAAAATAAATTGTTTTATTCAAGAAAAAGGTTTTCACAAACTGTATTTCAAAGTTTTGTGGCTTACAGAAAATATTTCAAAAGAAAAAATGTGGTTTTTTGTAATACCCCAATGTACATTAGGATACTACTTACCATTAACTACATAAGATAAATATAACGCCCAAACAACCAATAGGATTTTAATTAAAATCATTTACAAAACATGGTACAAGGTTTGACTTGGAATACATCTCATTTAAAAAAAAAAAACACTAGACATTTTACACTAATTGTAAACAAAAAAAAAAAGGACTCAGGACTCCGATCCAGCAACAACCTCGAGGACCCCAGCTAACATTGGGACAACTGCCAAAGCATTTCCGGACATACTTTATAGCCCCCAACAAAGAAGCGGTCAAACTGAAACAAAAGGGTGAGGTGTGAGATATAATAATGTCAGTGAATTCGTGCAAACAGACACTCAATTCAATATATATAAGTATAAGCAACATCGATACATAATCAATGAAAGTAAACTTCACACACTTGGACATCCCTTTAGTTTTATCAGTGAAAAACGTCGCTGTCCCCCGCGCAACAAGATACTTAAGAGGAAATAGCTCTATGATGTAAGGCAGATCATACGTCTATGACCACAAGCGGCGTCCCACTTGCGTTGCACTTACCTTCTTGCCTTCCTAAATGAAAGGACTTCTGTCATTGCCTTCCAAACGGGAAGAACTCTATACTCGACATCTGAAATGTCTTTGACCTCCATTCTAACTCGAATCAGGGATAGAGGATGGTCGTCATTATTAGATGTCAAGCTATAGTTTACTTTTATCCATTATCGTTATAATACAAAACATTTTAAATTAGCCCAAATAACCTTCAAACAAATGCTTATCAAGAATTAAAACATCAACAGCACCTGCAGCAATTTCCAGTTTTCAGCCAACTACCATGAATTTATTAAAATACCAAATGATATCGGATTTGGGAAAATGACCCCTCTATGGAAAGCTTAACATGTCTAGTTTATAAATAAAATTTTACTTTTGAGGAAAAGATGATCAAAAAGTACAGTTTTAACCAACAAGCTACAGCATTCGAAAAACAGGACAGCAACTATCCTCTGACTTGTAACAGGTTTCACTTCATCAATACTCAATGAAAAACAGAAAACTCAGTGCCTAAACTGTATCAAATAGAGTCTAGTTTCCATCAAAACAAGAATCATTTAGAAAGGATTTTTATAGAAACATTTATAAGCAAAACACTGAACCTATGTCAATACGGGTTTGAGGACAGAAACCATAACATTTCCTAATAAGCAATATAACAAACACCTATCAAGCGGGATTTTTAACATGTCTATTCTCACATGTTGGTATATCAAAATCACCCCAATATCAAAACCAATTTACAATTACACATGCATATCCAGAAATTAACTACAACATACCAACTAATGACCATATCATAACAATATGCATGCAACACAAGGAACATCACAACATCTTCAAAGAGTATAACTTATGCTTGAGTTTATGGTTACCAAGCTCTAAAACGAAGGAGGAACATACAGTCACAAAGAGCACCATACCAATTGCACATATACGTATTATTCATGTTTGGACAGAATTAAAACACATAGGAATCTATTCTACACAAATCAAGTACCATTATGCTCACAGTTATATAAACAGAATTTGCAGCAACTTGGAACTGGGTTTTCTCCACCAAAACTCTATCAAAATTAGAATTTCCAGAGCCTAAAATGTAGCCAAACATGTCTATGTCCTAATGGTACAAGAATGGTCCCAATCCAGTGGCTGCACAGGGAGTTAGGGCTAGAACACCACAACAACATGAAAACAAATCCTCTGTTTTTGACAGCAACTTGCAAGTCCGTTTTCTTCTTCTACACTTAATGAAATTTAGTCATTCCAGTGCCTATTTCGTGGAAAATTTTGTCTAGTTTCCAATGGTGTAAAATTCATTTCAGAACGGCCTCTGTGGAGGAAGTTATTGACAAAATACTGACAGGGTGTCAATACGGGTTTGGAGATTAATTCCTCCCCTTTATCAATTTCACCCAAATCAGCCCCTTATTCAAACATGCAATTAAACCCAATTATTCATACCATAAATAGAGTCAAAAATTAACAATTTACAAAATCAAAAAATCATTTAGCAATTATTTGGGATTTATGGTTACCCAATGTTACAAACAAGCAAGAACTCACCTCAACCAAGATTAGGAGTACAGGAACACAAGGAATGGAGTGGGTTGATGATCCTAAGCTTCAGCTTGCTATATTTCTTCCTCTCTACTCACATGCAAGCTTTGGGCATTTGATGGAGCTCCTCTTCTTCCCCTTCTCTTTCTCTCTTCCTTTCTCCCTTTCTTTATTTTCTTTTTTTTTTTTAATAATAAAACCCAACTTACTCTTTACACCCCTTCAACTACTTAATACACCCATGCCTAAATTCTAAACATTTCTTCCTTCATAAGTTAAAAACATTTATTCTTAACCACCATTAAAACACTTCTCCCTCAAAGATAGTCCCCTTCTATTTATTGGATAATGTTATTTATCCAATTAGGAAATTTGGAATATTACATTACTCCCCTCCTTTTAAATAATTTTGTCCTCAAAATTAGGCACAACTCTACTAAAGGCTCATAGCCTGAAGGGTTATTCTCATACGATAGCACTTGCTGCTAACATAACAAACCTTCTTTTACTTGCACGATGCAAGGTTTGCAAGTGAGGATTTGATACTCGCGACAACTCTAGATTGGATTTGGGGGTACATATACCTACCGGTATAGATTAAAGTTGCATAACTCCATAAGGTTTCCCAATGAAATGAGTACGAATACTTGTACTCCGCGCCTCACTTGGGTCCCCACATGGCTTCCCACAAGATCCTTCATAGCAATAGCGGTTGAGCTTCCGCTGCGGACTCTGATCTCTCAAATCTTGCATGTAAGCATAACTCTCTCTATTTATGAATTGATGGTAAGAGTTGGAATCCTTCATGTCTTAGCTCTATGGTTGGACTCCCGGCTCTTACAATCCTAGGACTCGAGCACCAATTCACCAACCAAAACATTAGTTCCAGCATACTAACTCTCTTTAATCTTGAAGTTCTCGCTCATTCATAACAAAATTAGAACTACAAAGTGTAAACTACCAACGTGAACCTCAAACATGCAACCCAAACTCTTAATGTTGCTATGTCTCAGATTACTATCACACATACACTGGGTTAATTAGCATCAACATCAAATGTTACAACTCACACGACATCAATTAATAACATGTTGGTCTACTATTACTAGTCTCATCAATACTAACATTCATGACTGTAAAATCACACTGCATAGGCTATATATCATCTATATCAAACAACAGGTAAAACTAGTATAAACTGACAAACATTCTGAAACTTCTAGAGGTATCAAGTCTTTACACAATTAGATAGCTATATCTTATGCATCCTTAAGCACTTTCAAATCATCGTAAAATTTAATCAAATTTTTGGAGTCTCATGCAAATACACATCTTTCCCATACTTTCATTACACTCATCTATTCTTTAAACCATTTTGCTTATATAGATTGTAATACAGAAGATGTTTCTCTAGGCACTACATATTAAAACTATTTATTGGCCCATTTTTTTTTTTTTATCCAATTCATCGAAAAGAAAAAAAAAATAATCCTTCAAGGTTCACAACTAAACAATGCAGAGGTTAAACCATTCAACATCAAAAGACATAGGAAATGGGTGAAGAAAGAAAAGATCAAGTTGTTCATCTATTTTAACCAGAAAGTTACCAACTAAGGTTAGAATCCTTATCTTCACGATTCAAAGTCTATATTTATGGTTAAGAGATCGGGAGAATTTCACAAGCTCCTTTTATGTCTCCTAACAACAATTATCATCAAGTTATGACTTTCTAATAAATTAGTTTGGCAGTGCCCTCAATCATGAAAACGACAAGAACCAAAAACAAAACTCTGGTTTGGCAACAACAAACAACCTTGAATCTGTAAATTTACTTGACTAACACTTTAACATCTATCATGACACTCATAACAATGATAAGGCAATACAGAGAGGTAATTGAGTCCACATAAGGTAAAACTATCCAAGAGATATATTGATGGATCTATATTAATTTTAAAATCATACATAAGAGTTTTGTGTTATGTAATTTTAAAGGGATTCAGGAGGTAATAAAACTTAAGCCCCTAACCCAGAACTTTCAATCACAGAATTTGGAAGGCAACACACTTCGTTCATTTAAGTTTCTTAACCTAAGGTCAGTGTCCCAGCCAGATGGAAATCCACAATTATTATAATTGTAATACTGTGCATTCTTCAATATCCCATTAAACTAAGCATGACAAGTACACAATCATAGATCTGGATTAATCAAATTTTTTTTTTAATGAACTTTATTCATACTTGGCATTAGGCAAAATTAGTTAGGCAACCAAAGAACACAAAACAAAGCATGCTATAAGTGAAAACTCTAGGAAGCCATGATATAACATGTTCTAAGTCATTCAAATCCACATGCAAGCTTCAATAGCTCAAATATCACAGATCTAACATTTATGCAGCTCCATAAACTCTTATCTAAACATGCATTTATGCCAAAATCTTGCACAACACAGAAAACACACATATAAACATATATATTTATCACATTACCAAACTAAGCAAATCCCAAAATAAGGAAATGATCAATCCTCATGAAATTAAGTATATAAGCAACCCAAGGTTTCAAGGGAAACAACAAGGAAGGAGAAAAGAGGAAGAACAGCTCATTCCATAGTCTGGTTCCTTATTTGTGAATGTTTTTCAACTTTTGACATACATCTATTTTCCTTTCTATTTTAGAAATGAAAACACATGATTAAACATAACTCAAACATGCGATTATCCTGGCAACTTCAGGTTGCCTAGGCGCAATAGATGAAACTTGGGAGTAGACACGAGCATCCATCCCTTGCAAGCATTTAGGACTTGCAATGTTCAAACGTACCCGATTAGTGGGAGAAATTTAAAGATCATATTATATACTCCCAATGCGAGCAATAGAGTATAATAGCACCACATAAGCATGCAAGGGTTATAACACTCACAATTATCCAATATTTAGTATCCTCTGATGCAAAAAAAACACAAGTAAGAAAAGAGGGTAAAAGGACAATTTCTAATCCATGCAAGGTTGCAATATTTTTATTAGCATTTGATCCCATGTTGTGAACATTCCAAACAAACTAGGCCAACACTTTGAATTCATACATTTAATTTACAAGCCAAAAATTTAGCAACGACCAAAAGCAGTTTATCAAACAGGGAGTGGCAAACAACATTCAAAAAAACATATAAGCTACAATCAACATGTGAACAAACAGCATTGGCAGGAAAGGAAAAGAGATCTAAAACGAGAAGAAACATTAAAATGGCTTATGAATCAAATACCCAAAATTACAAATAGAACCATAGCGACTCCTAATACCATTGTTATCTTCACAAGGACCCATTTATAATCTCATTCAGCTACCAGGTCAGTACCCTTTGAGGGATAAACCAAACACCAAACATGTTATGACATCAATATTTTACACACACCTCACGGTGTCAGAAGGACACCATTTGAGTTCTTAGATTCCATGTTTCGCATACAGGGTCCCATTACCAAAAATGTTTAAGCAATGGCAGAAGTAAATTTTGATGGGAGCAGCGATTCTATCATTTCATCATGCAGCAGACATGCGATAAAAGAAAGGCACAAAAGGAAGCAAACTATTCTGAAGATGAAATCTGAAATGGACAAATAAGGAGCATCATGAGACATTGGTATCCGAGGAAAATTTTTCAACCAATTCACAGATATGTTGTACTTTCGTACCAGTTATAACCTTTACTAATCAAACACTTCACAGGCAAGTACGGCTCAACTCGATTTATAAACAACTAATATATTCACAAGCTTCAACCATTGTAAAGGTTTGAAATTCTGTTTCTAAAAAGGGTGTACAACCAAAAACATTCACGAAAAGATGGACTTTTATAAATGACTTGTTCTAGTAGGGTGATACTCCTCATCATTCTTTATGCCAATACCTGGGGTGGCCTACCTCATTAATTCGTATGAAGAAATTGGAACAATATCAACCCACATAACTTGACTGGCAGACACCCTAAACTGGATCATACTAGACACATAACTCATAGTCCGATGGGATGGAACTGCTCTGATACCATAATGTAATATCCCAATGTACATTAGGATACTACTTATCATTAACTACATAAGATAAATATAACGCCCAAACAACCAATAGGATTTTAATTAAAATCATTTACAAAACATGGTACAAGGTTTGACTTAGAATACATCTCATTTTAAAAAAAAAAAAAACACTAGACATTTTACACTAATTGTAAACAAAAAAAAAAAAAAAAAGACTCAGGACTCCGATCCAGCAACAACCTCGAGGACCCCAGCTAACATTGGGACAACTGCCAAAGCATTTCCGGACATACTTTACAGCCCCCAACAAAGAAGCGGTCAAACTGAAACAAAAGGGTGAGGTGTGAGATATAATAATCTCAGTGAATTCCTGCAAACAGACACTCAATTCAATATATATAAGTATAAGCAACATCGATACATAATCAATGAAAGTAAACTTCACACACTTGGACATCCCTTTAGTTTTATCAGTGAAAAACGTCGCTGTCCCCCGCGCACCAAGGTACTTAAGAGGAACTAGCTCTATGATGTAAGGCAGATCATACGTCTATGACCACAAGCGGCGTCCCACTTGCATTGCACTTACCTTCTTGCCTTCCTAAATGAAAGGACTTCTGTCATTGCCTTCCAAACGGGAAGGACTCTATACTCGACATCTGAAATGTCTTTGACCTCCATTCTAACTCGATTCAGGGATAGAGGATGGTCGTCATTATTGGATGCCAAGCTATAGTTTACTTTTATGCATTATCGTTACAATACAAAACATTTTAAATCAGCCCAAATAACCTTCAAACAAAATGCTTATCAAGAATTAAAACATCAACAGCACCTGCAGCAATTTCCAGTTTTCAGCCAACTACCATGAATTTATTAAAATACCAAATGATATCGGATTTGGGAAAATGACCCCTCTATGGAAAGCTTAACATGTCTAGTTTATAAATAAAGTTTTACTTTTGAGGAAAAGATGACCAAAAAGTACAGTTTTAACCAACAAGCTATTGCATTCGAAAAACAGGACAGCAACTATCCTCTGACTTGTAACAGGTTTCACTTCATCAATACTCAATGAAAAACAGAAAACTCAGTGCCTAAACTGTAGCAAATAGAGTCTAGTTTCCATCAAAACAAGAATCATTTAGAAAGGAGTTTTATAGAAACATTTATAAGCAAAACACTGAACCTATGTCAATACGGGTTTGAGGATAGAAACCATAACATTTCCTAATAAGCAATATAACAAACACCTATCAAGCGGGATTTTTAACATGTCTATTCTCATATGTTGGTATATCAAAATCACCCCAATATCAAAACCAATTTACAATTACACATGCATATCCAGAAATTAACTGCAAAATACCAACTAATGACCATATCATAGCAATATGCATGCAACACAAGGAACATCACAACATCTTCAAAGAGTATAACTTATGCTTGAGTTTATGGTTACCAAGCTCTAAAACGAAGGAGGAACATACAATCACAAAGAGCACCATACCAATTGCACATATACGTATTATTCATGTTTGGACAGAATTAAAACACATAGGAATCTATTCTACACAAATCAAGTACCATTATGCTCACAGTTATATAAACAGAATTTGTAGCAACTTGGAACTGGGTTTTCTCCACCAAAACTCTATCAAAATTAGAATTTACAGAGCCTAAAATGTAGCCAAACATGTCTATTTCCTAATGGTACAAGAATGGTCCCAATCCAGTGGCTGTACAGGGAGTTAGGGCTAGAACACCACAACAACATGAAAACAAATCCTCTGTTTTTGACAGCAACTTGCAAGTCCGTTTTCTTCTTCTACACTTAATGAAATTTAGTCATTCCAGTGCCTATTTCGTGGAAAATTTTGTCTAGTTTCCAATGGTGTAAAATGCATTTCAGAACTACCTCTGTGGAGGAAGTTATTGACAAAATACTGACAGGGTGTCAATACGGGTTTGGAGATTAATTCCTCCCCCTTTATCAATTTCACCCAAATCAGCCGCTTATTCAAACATGCAATTAAACCCAATTATTCATACCATGAATAGAGTCAAAAATTAACAATTTACAAAATCAAAAAATCATTTAGCAATTATTTGGGATTTATGGTTACCCAATGTTACAAACAAGCAAGAACTCACCTCAACCAAGATTAGGAGTGTAGGAACACAAGGAATGGAGTGGGTTGATGATCCTAAGCTTCACCTTGCTATATTTCTTCCTCTCTACTCACATGCAAGCTTTGGGCATTTGATGGAGTTCCTCTTCTTCCCCTTCTCTTTCTCTCTTCCTTTCTCCCTTTCTTTCTTTTTTTTTTTTTTTTTTTTTAAATAATAAAACCCAACTTACTCTTTACACCCTTTCAACTACTTAATACACCCATGCCTAAATTCTAAACATTTCTTCCTTCATAAGTTAAAAACATTTATTCTTAACCACCATTAAAACACTTCTCCTTCAAAGATAGTCCACTTCTATTTATTGGATAATGTTATTTATCCAATTAGGATATTTGGAATATTACATTATTGACCGAGAATCATTTTTATGGAAAACTGGCCCCGAAGGCTTTGTGTATAAGCTTCGGAGTTTTGGGTTTTGGTTTTGGGCTTCAAAAGGAGAAAGAAAGTGGTTTTTGAGGTGAACCTAGAAACCGAGATGTCGGGGTTCTAGGGTTCTGCAGAACACGTGGATCAAGGATCCATGTTAGTGTGTTGGTCCTGTAAGCTTGTGGACTTTTATATGCTTTTGAATCCAAAATCTGAGACTGGTGCATCGATTAGGGATTTTTGGGTTCGACCTGTTTTGGACCGAGTGTCCTGTTTTTGAGAAAATGTGGTAAAGACTTAAAAAGGTCAAAAACATTATGGTGGTTAATAGCGTTAATGCTTCAACAAGGAAATAATGATACGATAAAGAAAAACAGACGAAAGCAAATGTTTTCTCATGCATATGTGTTTTTGGCAGACGTGCCGTTGAAATGAGGGGACCTTGATGGCAAGGAAACCTGGGGATGACTTATGTCATTGTGTAACATTGTGCCTTGATGGACAATGATGTCATACGTGTTATGAGAACGTATTGTGCCTTGAGTTGGACAATATGGTATGGCAAGATTACATTGTAAGTACCTCTGATTTGCGCGCTCATGTGAGATCTCATAAGATTCATGTACTTATGTTTAGCAAGTTGGTGCTAGTCATTGTTGCCTGAGGGCCAATGAATTTTGAGCCTGATCAGCTCGTTGAAAGGTGAAGGGATTTCCGGAAATTAAGAACTGAACGTTAGATGATATATGTGGAAGTGCCATGCATACGTTCTGAAAATAATGAGGACTGTTGGGCACGAGGCCCTTGTGTTTTACCTTTAATAATTATGATATTCTGTGATATATTTATCATGTTGATGATTATGTGAGACATGCCTATATGAATATGTTGTTTGTTTTTGGAGTATATAGTTGTCGTTTTTGGATTCATATATTAGTTTCTCACCCTTGCTACATTTTCCGGACTGTGCTGTTTCCTTATTGGATATATATTTATCTACGTAATCATGGACTCAGGGAGCGAAGGGCTTGCTCCCTCGGGAATTCGCTCCCTAATGTTTGAGCACCGTGAGGAACCAGGTGAGTGGGTTATCCACCCGAGCGCCAGTAGCGCGGCTTACACCGGACCAGTCTACACCCTTCGAGGGAACACCGAGGTGGGGCCCCAGGAGAGGACTCACACCATGGAGACCATACAGATCCCCCTACCGCCTAGTTGGATGCTTCTACAGTTCCGGGTGGATCAGGGGCAGCTTCAGCATCACATCCCAGCTGCACAGCCCCTGCAACAGCAGTCACCTTAGACTCCTCCCCCGCCATTCGTTTTGGTAGCGGAGGGGCAGGGAGAGGATCCAGAGGAGGACCCTGAGGAGGAGGATCCTCAGGAGACCCCTGAGTACAATCCTTTAGAGGCCTCTGAGCCTCAACCTCAAGAAAATGGGAATACATAGTCGCTTGATCTTTCCTCGGACATAGATGTTGGACCCTCCTTCGAGGGACTGTCCAACGGGTTTCACTAGGCATTGACCAGCTCAGTGATATGAGCCCACTAAGGAACATGGACCAAGAAGCACTACAAAGACTTGGTGGGCCTATGGCAAGAGCAAGAGCTAAGAAAGCCCAAGAAGTTTTAAATCAATTTTAATGGACACAAACCCAAGAGCAAGTCAAGAAGGAATGGAGCCCAAGTTGGTGACTTATCTTTGTCAACTAGAAGGCCCATGATGATGATAAGGGGCGTGCATCACATTTTTGTTTGTTGGTTTTATTTCAATTCAGTAAATGTAATGGGTTGTGTGAGTGGATCCAATTTTGGTCACTTTGTTAGTGGGCTACACTAAGAGAGTTGCATGATGGTTTAGTCCATTTTCTTGCCCATGGTTTACACGAATTTTAGAGGGTCTTGGAGGAGGGAATCTTTGGCTTGCATGCTATAAGAAACACCTCATATAGTAGAGTGAATAAATTGTAAGTTATGGGTGTTACACTTTTAATTTGAAAAGCAAGTGTAACCACCCATAATTATGAGATGCTAGGCGTGATAATTAGGGGGTTTTTGGCTGACTTAAATTGTTGGTGGCTATTTAAGTTAGGTTTTAAGTTGGTCTTTAGTGTCATGAATCAAGCTAATAATGTGGGAGTTTAAGTTTGTCCTAGGATTCCATGTGTGGGGCGTAAAACTCAAATGGGGGCTGAATAGAATAGGTTGTAACTTGTGCTAGGAGGCGTGAAGGAGCTGATTGAAATAGGCCACTTATTGTTGTCATCAATCCACCAATTAGTGGCATATTCATGATAGTTATTAGGGGGGGTTATGGAATCTTATGATGACTTGTGTAAGCCAACTCTTGACAGCCCCAATTCCTATATGTATGCGCCTTCTAAGATGAAATAAAGAACTTGGATGTTGAATTTGGATTAATTCCATTTGTGAGAATATTGTTCTCCTAGGTTCTTGGTTGAACCAAACTTAGTTCTTATCAAGAATCCAAGGTTCTTGTGGCGAACATCACTTCGCTTATCAAACCTTCTTGGTTTGTGGCGCCTACACCATCTCTTTCTTCACCATTTTCTTATTTTCTTCATTTTTATGTTGTTACAATCTTGTTCCTTAAGAAGAGCACGAAATTAATATGCTTAGAATTCAACCATAAGATCTTCAAAAGGCAACCTCACCATTTGGTTGTCATCACTCAGGGTGCTAGTTTTTGAGGCAGCGGTTTTTGGGTAGTATGCTAGCTGCTACTGATGGACATGAGTTCTCGATGTGGTTTTCCCAGACTGTCGCTGCCTAGTTTTTAGAGTTGATAGCATTTTCTTTCTGTCAGTTCTTTTTGAAAGGGACATGTTGTCCACAGTTTATCTATGTATATAACTCCTTGATGATGATGATGATGATGATATATATATATATATACACGAGTCATATTGATATCGATCTGAGTATTTATTGTTTACTGATGCAATAAGAAAAAAAAATTATCACGTTTTTCGGAGCAAGTAAGATATAACCAAAGAAATCTGTTTTCCAAAAGTAAACTAGCAATCTTTATTTTGCTTTACTTCGTAGTTGGGTAACAAATGTGACGCCAGGTTGAGGGTGTCACAAGTCTCATGCATTCTTTTAACTTATCTTGATTGAATGGGTTTGATCCCACAGAGTGAGATTATCTTGTTGTGATATTATGTTGAATGTTGATATTCTATAGCATGACTGTATTGTATATCGATGTATTATTTGTATCTTGTTTACTTTTGTGGCTATTACGATAAACTTGTGAACGAGTATCTCACCCTTGCCTGTACATGTTGGCCACCCTGTTGTGTTTTTGGATACGTGTACAGATGCAGCTCAACGGTCCTCTGGGTCACTTCGGGACCCTGTAGCTTGAGCTTCCTGAAGTCAACGACAAAGATTGTGTGGACTGTTGACGACGAGACCCAATATCAATTGTACGATGTATGTTAGGTAGTATGCTCTCCTGTCCTTAGAGTTTTTATATATCAGACTAGCTCTTAGGATTTTTGATGTTTAAGTCAGGTCTTTCGACTGTGACTGATTATGTTGTGTATTAAGAGATTGAAAAGATGTATGCCTTACGGCGAAATTGAATTACTGTTATAGATTATGAATTTCAATTTGTTTTCATCTGCTTGTTAAAGTTTTACGTTGTTATCAAATTTTCGCAACTACTCTATTGAGTTATTTCGAAAAAGATTTTAATTAACCGAAAAAGAATATTTTGGGATACGAAATGTGAGGGGTGTTACTATAGTCTACGTGTTATTTCCGTGATTAGGGCAAGTTTGGAGGTTACATATGGAACCCGTTGGAACAAGTAGGCTGCGGCTGTGAAGGCAAGGAGAGGAGCAAGGAGTGCTCGTTGTGTTCGTGATTATCGCTACATTTGCTATCAGGTGGGGAGAAAGAGTTACACACGTCGGGGAGGCAAGAGTAGTCCATATAGTTGTATTGTATGTTTTGTGTGGGGGAGAACCCTAAACCCTACGTGAGGTTGAGCCCTGGCAAAGTACCTAAACCCTAGGTTTAGTCTACTTTGGGCTATCACCGTTATATTTGATACCCTAAGTTAGCAGATTTGTGATGCATGATAATATGTGTTGTGTGTTGATATATGCGTATCTGCTATTTATGATATCTGATATTTGCAAGAGGTGCATGATGTATTTATGATAATGGCATGTTGGTATGTATGCTATTTACTACTGTATGGGGCATGTGGATAAATGATGAACTGTCGCATTATATCTAGAAATGCGTGTGTGTGTGTATGAGATTCGGAGGTTTAGCATGATTAGGGCTTTGAACCCGTTGTGGACATTGAGCTGATAGTTAGAGATTTGAGGTCATAGTTGGAGCTTGGAACTCGTATGATTATAGTGAAGCTTGGAGCTCATATGGTTACCTATGGAGCTTGGAGCTTGTGTTGCTAAGAGCAAGTTGCATGTGTTGTGATATCAGCTCAAGGGAGATGAATGACATGCATAGGATATGCATTGATGCCAAGTGGCGAGCTGTGTGCCGTGAGGCATACGAGGTTGGTGCACCGAGTGCGGGTGCGAAAAACGGAAGGGAAGGTCTGAGAGACCTTGGGGATATACTGGACGCATGTGTACCCGCATAAGACCGGTATGGTAGCTTCTATCGTGTCATGGTGGTCCTGGCTAAGTATGGTTATCCCGACTGGACCCTGAGTCTTTCTAGTTGCCGGTGGATCTTCCGACGAGGCCCAGATAGCCCTCTTTGTCTGGGACAGTTGAGCGGTGATGCACTCTTATGGGTCACGGCAAGCGGGACGGATTACCGGAGCAAACTAACTGGTCCGATGTGCGGACGTGATGTTGCCCTTAGTAGGGTGTTTAGTACCGGCCGGCATGCATAGAAAGAGTACGTGTACATCTAGCTAAGGAATGACCGTAATGTCATGGTATTGAGAGATGGTTATGTTTGATATATGTTCTACATTGCATCATCCCTGTCATAGATGTGTTGTATATCTTATCTCCCTGTATTTCCCTTGTATGTTATGCTTTCGATCTGCGAGCAGACGACGAGTTAGCTGGAGGTGATTATGGACCCGAGGATGCATCCCTTCCTCCAGATAGCACCGGGGATCCTGATGCTGGGCGAGCTTTAGATCGCTGACCGTGTACACCGGACCAATGAGCTTGCTGTTTTGGGGCAGTACTCCACCACGAGCAGACATCATGGGATCGTACAGAGTAGTCCAGTTTCTTCTGTTTCCCCATATGTGGCACCCTCCTAGGCCGCGAGAGCAGGATTTTATGTGGGCTGCCCCAACATCATCTCACATGACAAGTCGCAAAGACTTCGTGCTAAGAGGACAGCGTCGAAGGTCAGAGCGGTATCTGAGAGCCGCCAGGCGTAGACGGATTGTTATGTCTAGTTCTTCCTCGGATTATGTGCCCCTGCGGGTTTATAGGCGCACATATGGGGAAGGACAGGGTAGCTCTTGACTTTCACGTCGTGGAGGACGTGACGTCGCCAGTGCGTCTGTCGTAGGATGTGAGGTGTGGTCTTTTTTATGTGTTTTGAGAGGGGATGGGGAGAGTATGTGAGTTCGAGTGTTAGAGTCCCTTTGATGTTTATGTTGCATCTTCGCTTTATCTTGTACTCTCATTTATATATATACTTAGCCCTACTGATGGGGTCACCATGTATATATACCTATACTGTATGTGTTTTCGTTTATCCCGCTACGTTTATTCTGATGTCATGCGCTTTTACATTGAATGCATGTTATTGCTGTTTTAATAAGCGCGTAATCGCTAGGTTATAGTTAACAATATAAGTGAGTTCTAAAATAATGGGATTTCCTCGAGTGGAACTTGGGGACTTCACAACCCTTGTTAGTGGTAGAATTCGGCCACTATGGTAAGAAAAGGAAGAACATGAGTTTATTCTTGAACGTCAATGTTTTTGAAAGCTAATAAGTGTTTTAGTAACTTGTATTTGAAAAACAAACAAGAAGTGATCTTGATTCAAAGATCAACTAGGGTTTCGGCCCTTTGTGTTTAACTAAGGTGAAAATGTGCTTTACTTTAGTTATAGTTTAATCAATTAAATAAGTGTTTTAAAAAAAATAAAATGATAAAAGAAATTTCACGAAAGTAAAATTAATATGAATTTACCTTAGATTTAATATGATGTCACATTCATTTTAAAACTAAGTTAACATTCAACCTTCAAAGTATAATGAGGACTTTGTCCTAAAGTTTTGATTTAATTGAATTATAGTTTAAAAACTAAATGAAACTCCATTTCTTTTACACTAACTTAGATCACGGTTTTACACTAAGTTAGAAAGGAAACCCCTTTCAA
Organism: Ammopiptanthus mongolicus; assembly: GCA_039655645.1. Lineage (NCBI taxonomy): Eukaryota > Viridiplantae > Streptophyta > Magnoliopsida > Fabales > Fabaceae > Ammopiptanthus > Ammopiptanthus mongolicus. The sequence continues at coordinate 43,131,723 of CM077345.1, forward strand.
ACTTAATGAACCGCTTTACTTCAAGTAAGTAACCAAGTTCTTGAAAATCAAATGAGTTTTCAATTTGAAAGGTTTTGGTTTATAAAGTCTTTAATCAAGAGTTTTCAACTCAATCGTAAAGTTTTACGCATGAAAAACCTAAGTTAAGCAATTAACTTATCGAACAAGGAAAGAGATAATTAAGTATAGGATATGGTGGAACAAGACCATACGCTATACCATTGACATAAGACTTAAGTGAATCAAGACTCATTTCATAAATTGAAACTCAAGGAATCTCTAACTTAGAAAGGATCAAAGACTTATCTAAGAGGATTCTCAATCCTTCTTCATAACACTTAGGACTTGAGATATAAATTCAAAAGACACCAACGCAAACATGAAACGTTTTGGGTTGAAACAATAGTTCGATGACAAACCGGTGATTCAAATTCAAGAAAGTCGTTCAACTGTTTTAGTCTTGTGATGACTCGATCCCGAAGGGATCACGAGATTTACCTGGTGGGTAAAAGTTTTACAACAATGATAACGTGATTAGTTCCTAAGGAAGAAACCCTTAGATAATTTTGAGGTTTATCCGGTGGATAGACATTGCTTTATCGTATTTGCTTTGTGTAAGTATTGGCATTATGTTGCATGAGTCTGTAAGGCCTTAAACCTAGGAGTTGAGCTTACACCTTGATGCGGGTGAGAATCTTACAGTGACATTTTAAATAGTCTTGGAGTTATTAGGGTTGGAAAGGCTGACATTTGACTAGTTGGTAGCTCTTCTGTGTTGTGGCGATTCCGAGCAATACACTGACATCCACGACTAGATGTCGTACTTTTCATGTTTGGTGTATAGTATTTCCGTAAAAGCCAGATATGTGTACGTTAAGAATGTTGTAACATCATGCCCAAGGCGCAGTACACGGAACATGTCATCCCATTCATTCTCTCCGACATTTTGTTAGCTCCATGGAATAGGGGTCAGAGTTTTACCCTTGTGGCATATGACATTGAGTCATGTACATCGCATTGCATTGTATGGCTGTTGATAATTACATTTAACTGTTATACATCATTATCCTGTTTTTGGAGATGTCTTAAGTTGCTAATTGATTAATATGATATATTGAGATGTCTGATATACATGATTGGTATGTTGTTACCTGGTGTGTCTTCCCGTTTTTACGTCTGTTGTTTTGCTGTGCTGATGATTAGGAATCTCGCCCATATTTGTATCTCTTCTCTGCTTGTGTTGTTGTTTCTGCTTGAGAAGATGGGTGCGACGATGACTCAGCTCAACGTACACCTTGAGTCTGGCGAAGGACTCCCTTTGTTGTTTTGTTTTGGCCAGGCTGTGTCCAGTTGCCAGTTGTACCTTTTGAGGAGCTGTGACTCCTAATACTTATTTATGTATTTAATTTTCCAGTTAGGCTTGGACCTATCTCTGTATTCCGTACTTTTATATTTTTGTACTTTACTTCTATATGAATTCTAGAAATGTATGGTGAACCTAAGTTTATTTATTATTACTCATTTGATAAATCTCATTTCATCATTACGAAAAGAAAAAAAAATCTGTATTTTCCGCATTACTTTTATTTTCGACCTTATAATTGTTCAGAAATGTGACACTCGGGAAAGGGTGTTACACGACTAATTAAGCACTATTATCATTTTAAAGTAAATAAAAAAAAACTATATCTTCTGTAAGCTCTAATTAATTTCCGCATTTTATCAAAGTTCGACAACAAAGAAATATAATCACAAAAGAGGGTGTTACAAACACTATTAACTAACAGGGATTGATAGAGGGACCAAGTTGATAAACGTTTGAAAATTTCGGGGACTAATTTGGAATTTTGTTAAGTGAGGGACCAAGTTGACACACTTTTATAATTTCAGGGACCAAATTGGGGTTTTACTCGAAAATAAAATAGTAACTTGTGTTTTAGTTATCGTGTTTTGTGGCCTTTTATTTAGTTGTGCGGTTGTTTCGTTTTTAATTGAAAATGTTGTTTCTTTAACTCTCGAATTCATCTTGGTTTCAAAGACGATCATGTGAGTAAATCACTTATATAGAGTTTTATATTAATCTGAAATTATTTGGTTCTTCAATGATATACGTCAATACTAACATAAGATATATTTTAAAATAAATACATAATTATTTGATTACTGTTGTACTAATATTCAAGTTTTTCATACATAAAAAAAAAATTCAAAATTTAGAACAAAGGTTAATTTAATACATTGTTAATGTAAAGCTTTTTACAATAACTATTAATCACAAATCATCCTAAGTATGACTTTTAAAATAATTATTATAAGAGTCAAATACTTTTAATATTATGACAATTTATAATTAGATGACAATGCAAAATATTTTACACTAGCAGTGCATATTAAATCCAAAAACAAATTATCAACATGATGAAATTATAATATTTTATGGTGCTTTCTCTAATACCCCCAATAATTTTGAGGTAAAAATTATCCTACCCAATCAGAATACACCACCTCAATTAAATAAATCATGTTTAGTGAATCAAGTCATATGTTTCTCACCATCTGATTAAACCATCTAGAACGAGTGAAGTTACTCTTGGGATACCAAAGAATTCATCATACTATAAACTTGGATTGATAAAAAATATCACATTAGATAATACAATTGTTTTGAACACAATTTTGATCCTGACATTTAATTTTTACTCTAAACCTCAATTGCCACTAATGACAATTATTTTATTAAGATTTGAATTGAATATTAACATTTAGCTCATAAATAATGTTCGGGTTAGCCTTTTTTTAATAATTTTCATTTAAACTAGCAAAACGCATGCAAAGTTGCAAACACCAAAGAACGTCTGTTGTACCATTCCGTGATGGCAAATGCAAATGGTACATGTCTACTAATTTCACTTCAACTGTTGGATCAATGCTTAGCTCACATCCCAATCGCCACGTTTAAAAAATCAAACTGCACCAGCCAGAATTCAACCAGTTATGGTTGTTAAAAGCATTGCTAAATAAGAACGAAGAATTATCAAGTTTACAAGATTCAATTTGAGACGAAGGCCGGTCATTATTAGATTGAAAATCCTATGACGAATAATTTGGGTCAAAAAGACGGACTCCATTTCAACATCAAAAACACAATTCAAGAAATAACTGATCCGCCAGGAAATCCCCAAATTGGGTTTCAGCTCGGAACAATTATTACAGAAGTTGAAATAAAGATTAAAAAAAATGTTGCGCCAGCAGTTTCAAAAGCACTCAATGAGATTAACCTTCCAGTGCAGAAGCTCCAGATATAATCTCAATCAATTCAGTGGTGATTGATGCTTGACGAGTTCTGTCAAAAAATGAACAAACAGACCAGTAGTCATGCCATCGCTTCATAAACGAAGTACACAAATATACAACCGAAGATAATAAACCCAATTATATAGGATAGCCCAAGATGGTAAAATACGTCCAAATCACCTTGATTGTTGAGTGTAACACATGCATGTACAAGAAAATGAGAGAAAGAGACCTGTTATAAGTGAGGGTGAGACGATCAAGCATGTCCCCAGCATTCCTGCTAGAGCTGTCCATTGCAGACATCCTTGCTCCTTGTTCACTGCAAGCATTCTCCAACACCGCGTTGAACAAGACCTATACCATAGTGAATAGAGAAAAAACTTACTAATATGAAAGAAAGAGATTACTTTCAACCAGTAAAAGGTTTTATTTAAAACATGAAGGTTCCAGCACATTATTTCTAAACCAAAAAGCAATAAAAACAAATATATACCAAGGCTAGGAAGGAAGAGTACAAGTATCACAAGGAATGAGCCTCAATTATAACAAAATTTGAGATTAATGCAGTACAAGAATCCTCACTAAGAACTAGTAAAATACTTAAAAAATAAATAGAAATCCCCATATAAAATTTCTGAATCAAAAAGCATTGATCAGAAAAAAGATACTAAACGAAAAGGGAAACAATATGGTAGCAATTTAACTGTTCAACAGACGTATGGAATATTCTTCCGAAATGCTTTCTCTAATATTATCTACTCCTTGTATTCATCAACAGTTTGAAAAAGAAACCACAGATTGACAAGAACCAAGTCATAAAATTCTGAATTCCCAAGAAATTGATGTGCCATGAAGCCACCCTCACATTGCTTCCATCAATATAAGTTATCCCCTAGCATTCATGAAGCAGCTCAGCAAAGTATAGGGAACAAAAAACAGTTTTTTAATAACATGACATATTTCAGACAGCCCAAAAAGTGTCCTTATATATGCTGAATGGCACGAGGTAAAATATCAAATGCGAAATAGATTCTCCGTCTCCTCTATATTTTGTCTCCTCTTCCTCATAACTAGTAGGGTCATAACAAATCCCTCTCTACTTATGCCTCTTCCTCATAACTGTAGGGTCATAACAAATAACAGATATGCAATGGCTATATAAATATTTTCGAAACCACAAGGGGAGCTGATAGGCCCACGGGGGAGAAAAGGAGCACGGGTAGGGTAGGAAATGAGGTGGGAAACAGTGGAGGGAAGTCTGCTATGCTGGATTCTAACAAACAGGACACATGGCAGCAGGGGAGGGGAATGGGAGATGCGGAATTCAGTGGAGGGGGACGTGAATATGAGGGAAGAGATGGGGATGTAGGGGGATAGTGATAGGAACCAACAAATAATAGAGAAGAAACAGAGAAACATGTAGATGGAAGTCCTAGCCTGTATCAAGGTGTATCAGGACTAGATGGAAGGATTACAAAGAAAAATGCAAGAAAAAGGAAAAGTAGCCTAAGGCAATTCGAGAGTGCCTTTCTCTCCCAAATCCCAATTCCACCCTACCCAACATTCCCCTCCCATTCTGAATATAACCTCATTGAATACAGCATCACACGCACACTGCCCTCCCCTACTGCCAGCTAGGCAGTTAGTTACAATTTTCTCTCTCCTAGGCCTAATCAAGTGCATTGCACCTCTTGGGTCTCCTCACAAAGACTTTAGTGGGCCTTGGAAGTCCTGGGTTCACATCAACTCTTCCCCCTTCGAAACTCACCTTGTCCTCAAGGTGAACAAGTGATTGGCTTCTTGAGCACACTATTCCGGGGTCCCACTGTTTGAAGCCTGACTGTGGAACTGTTGTAGTCGTGTGCTGTTGTCCACCCCTTCTCCACGACCGGGATATCCCTTCCATCAATTGAATAATATGGCATGAAAAACATAGATGGGGCAATTCTTGTCCTGTCACCTTTCTTCATTAAGATGGCCCACTATCTCATTTTGTTGCACTTACTGAGACCCGTATTATGTCTCAGATGAGACCTTGATCTCCCTTCAGCACAAACCATATTAAAAGAACAATTTTGGGCCTGGCCCATTAGGTCAAAATTTAGACCCACTTTCTGCACCGCCCCAGTCCCTTTCTTTCCCTCATCTGTGTGGGTTGTTTCAGCCGTAGGTGACGTTGGCGACTTGACCAACCTGTGGGGCGTCCCACCCTCCTTCACAAACGCGTCCCGATCCGGCGGCTTTGACTGCTTTGGCAGGGATAAGCGAAAGGTCGGCGGCATCCCACCCTTCTCCACGGGAACGCCTTGATCGGGCGGTTCCGATGGTTCCGGTGGCGGTGCGCGCTCACCCCCACCATTTTCGCCACCACCCTACATCGACCACCTCCCTCACAGCATCCATCACTGCCACCACCTACATCTCCGCCTATCCTTCCACCCCACCACCAACGCAGCACCCATGAGCACCTCTGCTGCATTCACCTACCATTCTCAAAAGCCAGTCACCACCCACACTCGTGTCTCTCACCTTTGTTGGTCTGAGCCGTTGATGGTAGTGGTACAACTCATGTTCCCTCTCGTTCCATCCACGATTGTGATGTAATGGTTCAACGCTTTCTCCCTCGAATGATTGGTTTTACCCGCCACACACAGACCTTCCCCACCCCCTTTTCCTTCATTTTTCTCTCCCTTCTCTTCTGCCAACTCCGGATTTCCCCTCATATGAAATCTCTGCAAGTCTATGTCGAACCTTGAAGATTTTGGTGACGACTCTTCAGTCGGGATGAACAACTTTAGGTACTCAAACTCAGATTCTATTGATTCCGGTTCTTTTTCGTCCCCATCCGATATCGACAGAACATCCATGTACACCGGCTTAAAACGCCAGACTAGTGCAATCGGGAACGTTAGCCAACTCTCCTGTGGATGGCATTGATCCCTCCAATGCCACCATTTGAGAGCATCACCTCTTAGTGTCGTCACAGCCTCCGTTAGTTTCTCCTCTGGTGTTCCCCTCACATCAAAGTGCTTCTCAAGGCGAATCAACCACCAATAGGCGTCTTCTTCTCCGTCGAACATTGGGATCTCGAGCTTCTTTCCTCCTCTTCTTCTAGGACTGTCTTCTTTCACATAGCGACTTGGAGCATGATCACGTCGAGATCGACGTCCAAGTCTTCATTCCTCCTTTTCCAGAGTCGCTTGATCTCATCCAGCCGGGTTTGATTTTCTTTCCTCCATTCCAACAATCTTTTCTCCAAATTCTCCTCTCTTGACTCCAACGCCGCTCTCGTATTCATCATTCTGACTTCCTGGACCGAGAGCTTTGATACCATTGATATTGATAGGAACCAACAAATAAGAGAGAAGAAACAGAGAAATATGTGTATTATTATGGAAGTCCTAGCCTGTAGGTGATACCAGGACTGGATGGAAGGATTACAAAGAGAAATGCAATAAAAAGAAAAAGTAGCCAAAGGCAATTCGAGAGTGCCTTTCTCTCCCAAGTCGCAAGTCGCAATTCCAGCCTACCCAACATTCCCCTCCCATTCTGAATATAACCTCACTGAATACAGCATCACACGCACACTCCCCTACCCTACTGCCAGCTAGGCTATTAGTTACAATTTTCTCTCTCCTAGGCCTAATCAAGTGCATTGCACCTCTTGGGTCTCCTCACATAGACTTTAGTGGGCCTTAGAAGTCTTGGGTTCGCATCAGATAGGCAATCACTTGGGTAGTTATAGGTGGCTTTTTGCCAAAGCAGAGAAGCTTTCCTTCTCCGATTTCTTATTTTTCTAATTTTACATTTGTTGCAATTTCCCTTTTGTAACCAAAGTTTACTGTAATTTCCTTATCAGTTCAAAAGTATATTCAGTTCCTCTCAATTTGGTACCAGAGCTCCCAATCCTAGGAGCCTCTGGATGGTAACGACGCGAATGGAGAGCAAATTGGAAAGTGTTGAACGTTGGTTGGATGGGATGCAAGCGTCCATTCAAAAAGTAATCAGTCGGCAAATGGACGAGATGGTGAGGACTATGACAGACCGAATGGAAGTTGCACTTAGGGGAAGGTGAGGTGGAATGGAGGAGGAAGACAGCAATGAGGCTTATCGGAACTTGGGCGGAGGACTCAATGAGGGAGACAAACGAAGAAGGAAGGAACAGGTGAAGCGGGTAGAGGTGTCGTATTTAATGGGTGAGGACCCGCATGGGTGGTTGTACCGGGTAGAGCGCTACTTCAAAATTAATCACATTCCAAAGGCAAAGAAGGTCAGCATAGTAGTGGTGTGGCTTTGAATTGGTTCCAGTAGTGGGAACCGAGGACAACAGCAGTGGCTTGGCCGATTTTTCGCCATGCTCTATTGGGAAGATTTCAGGTGTTCTTGTCGGAAAATCCTGATGAGAATTTGTTGGAAATTGCAGTATTAGTTAATGACTTCTCTTCCCTAGGAGTCACATTCATTGTATAGAAGTGGAATAGGTGCACGGTCCACATTAATAGTTTTTTACATTGTAAATTGTATATAAAATGTTAATTCCTATGTATAGGTGCAATTAATAGTCGTAATCTTACTGTTTCAGGCCAATTACTAGTTTTTTACATTGTAAATTGTATTTAGAATGTGGTGGCTCGGTCGGGAGAGAACCACCGGCCGCCACCTGTGAGGTCCCCACTGCATTATGAATTGCAATGGGGCGGGGCAGGGCGGACACGGGTAGCACTCCCCCGCCGCCCGCCCCTGCTGGGTGAAAACCCTGTCCGTCCCCGCCCGTTACCCGTGCGGGTACCCACTACACGGGTATTTAGCGGGTTTTACGGACACCTGCGGATATCGCGGGTACCCACGGGTATCTGTTACAGCTGCATTTATAAAGAAAAACATGCTCTAATTACTTGAATATAATATTATCAAAACTGAAGCATGCAGCGCCTGTTGTGGTTTACGGAAATGACCCATCACTGTTGCCTTCCCACTTTCATTTACCATCTCGCCTGCCTCCTCAATATTCTCAACACCAAACAACTCTTCCACTGGGTCATCATTGATTTCAGGTTTTGCATGGGTTTCAGCAGTTGTTCCTTGTTCTTTTTGCACTTTTTCTGATGGCCAATCTGATTCTTTTTGAGTTTCTTGTTCTTCCTCGACCTTGTTTGCTGACCCTGGAACAACTTCTCTGTACCAGTACCAACAACCCAGCCCAATGGGTCACCACCATTGGACGACCGACCTTCTTCCTTCAACTCAATTACTTGCTTCTTCATCCATTGACCACACATTTGCTTGAACACTCTCATCCCTTCAATGCTTTTCTTGGTCTCAGTGGGCTACACCTCCTTCCTTTTTTCCTCACCATCGAGTTTCATCAACCGATGAAGCATTTGTTTAAGCTCCAAAATATCAAAATCCCATGAACTATGCACGATGGTTTACTCCTTCAAGAACACCTTTGAAGGTCCAGTAGCCGACAAGTCGGACCAAAAATGCTAGGATCCTAATTCTGAAGATGAACTGAGATAGATAGAGAGAGAAGGAGAGAGATAGAGAAGGAGAGAGAAAGAGATGAAAGAATGCTTCTTTATTCACCAATGATGAATCGAAGAGGTCGGACCTCTTACAAGGGAGACTCCCTCACACTGAAATGATTCAGTACAAAAATGTATTATGCTAAAAGATGTGTTTCCCCATGTACAGTTTCCTATTTATACAAGCTTATTCACTAATACTATTTTCTAACCAACTAACTATTACAAGAATCCCTAATTGGGTTGGGCCCTAACAGTTTGTGGCAGCGTGCGAGGTGCGTCAACCAGTGTTACAAAACTCAAAACGATCATCGACTCAGTCAGCGCAATGGGTCAATGGGTCACTGATCGAACCAGTGAGTCACTGGTTGAACCGAATGAACCGGTGTATACTAAATTTGTAATTTTTATATTAAACTTAGTATATATTACATATTTGTCAACAATAAACCAACTAACAGCAAGGGCGTAGTGGTAAGCAAGCACAGTGGTAACCCAGCAGGATTAGGATCGATCCTCATCTAGTGCATTTTTGGGATTTTCTCCTGATATACAACAAAACGTTAGCGTGCGTAAGGAGCCGTGCGCACAGCTCGATCGGTCCAACCAAGTCGGGTCAGACGGTTCAAACCGGTCCAACCGCGGTTTACTAACATCAGATCCGGTTAAGTGGCATATCAAGTCTAATATGTTGACCGGACCGGTCAAGGGTCCGATTTCTGGTCCGACGGGCCCGACGGGCCGGTCCGGTCCGAGTTTAATACCACTAGTGTTAGCAAAATAAATTCCAGGCTCTTAAACCCGCTGGTTTGCTCCAACCATTGCTTGTTCCCAACCAAGTGTGGGAAGGTGTCTCCATGGTTTTTATCTGTGGACTTCCAAAGGCTAAAGGAGCTAATACAATCATGGTAATAGTGGATAGGTTGAGCAAGTATGATCACTTCATTCATCTACTCCATCCCTATACTTCTAAGGATGTGGCCACAGCTTTTGTAAAGGAGGTTGTCAGGCTGCATGGGTTCCCTAGCTATATAGTTTCTAATAGACCCGGGTTTTCATTAGTACATTTTGGCAAGAGCTATTCCGGTTGTCCGGTACCAAATTGAAATATAGTTCTGCTTACCATCCTCAGACAGATGGTCAAACGGAGGTGGTAAATTAGACTATTGAAGCTTATCTAAGGTGTTTTGTTCACGACTACCCACGCCAATGGGTGAAATGGTTGCCTTGGGGGGAGCTCTGGTTTCTTCCTACAATACCTCCATTAAAATGAGTCTCAATGAGGCAGTATTAGTATATGGCCGCGACCCTCCCTCTATTATCCCTTATCATGAGGACAGCACAATTGTAAAAGTGGATCAGCTGTTGATATTAAGGAACAGCATGTTGGAAGATTTAAAACAAAGTTTGTGGAAAGTTCAATTACGAATGAAGGAGCAGGCTGATAAAGATATGAGGGAAGTTGAATTCCGAGTGGATGATATGGTGTACTTTAAGGCTCAACCTTACAAATTGAGGTCCTTGGCTAAAAGAGTTAATGAAAAACTTAGTCCAAGGTTTTATGGGCTATTCAAGATCTTGGACAAAATTGGCACAGTGGCTTATCGGCTGCAATTACCGGAAACTTCAAGGTTGCATCCAATTTTCCACATTTCACAACTTAAAAAAGCTCTGCCAGCCAGTCAACCTACCCAGGCACTTCCACCGTTCCTAACAGAATATTGGAAGCAGCAAATGGGAACCCGAGGCAGTGTTAGCAGTGAGAAAGTCGTTAAATGGGTGTATGGAGGTCCTTATAAAATGGGCTCACTTGCCCAATGAAGACAGCACTCGGGAAGAGTTGGGACAAGGTGCAGCTCATTAGGGGGGGTATTGATGGGCCCCATCATGGGTCTCCCATGAGGGTGTATCACAGAAGGGAGAAAAGGAGCAAGGGTAGGATAGGAAACGAGGTGGGAAACAGTGGATAGTGGAGGGGATTCTGTTATGCTGAATCCTAACAAACAGGACACGTGGCAGCAGAGGAGGGGAATGGGAGATGCGGGAATCAGTGGAGGGGGACATGAATATGAGGGAAGAAGTGGGGGTGTGGGGGATAGGCAATCACTTGGGTAGTTATGTGTGGCTTATTGCCAGGGCAAAGAAGCTTTCCTTCTCTGATTTCTTTCTTTCCTTTTCTAATTTTACATTTGTTGCAATTTCCCTTTTGTAACCAAAGTTTATTTTCTGTAATTTCCTTATCAGTTCAAGAATCAATTCAGTTCCTATTAGGAGCACATCCATGAATCAGCTAAGAAAAACAAAAAACACAATATTAGAAAGAAAAATGATATCGACACTGCTCCTAGAGTGTAGTCAGCAGCATTTGTGCCTTTGGGCTACCCTCTGCTGTTTTCTAAAACGAAATTCACGACAAGGGGAGTGAAAAGTTTAAAACTGAACATATATTTGCAGCAAATCTTAAAGCTTGTTAACGAAAGAGGAGGATGGTATAGATAGATCCAGCAACTATCGTGTTTTTTCCCTTTTGATCAGAGATGAAATATTATTAACATGGAAACAGGAATGTTCCAAAAGAAAAACTTTTACCAGCAACATTTACTTCGATTGACATTTTTAAAATTTGATTCTATCCAATAACATGTGAGGTGATTGGATTAACTTCAATTATTATCAGAGTATGTCAGCAGCCAGCAGCCAGCAGCCAGCAGCCAGCAGCCAGCAGCAAAGTTTGCTTGTCAAGAAGTTAAGTTTCATAATTGCACTCACACAAGAAAACTGGAACTCCGACAGATTCTGAAGAACTTCTGACTTTGTCTCACCACCTTCAATCTCATAGAAGTCCAGTTCTCCAAGCTTTCCTCCAGATTCAGCCTCTCTCTCCACAACCTACATGAAAATCGCATCACTTAACAATATTGGAACAAGCACAAGGCATAATCAACGCCTAATATAACCCAAAAAATGAGTCCCTTAAAACCTTTCGATATAGAAAGTGAGGCCAAACCTAGAATCTCGCCAAGACTTGGTGTTAGGACTCAATGGACAAAAATTGATACACAATTAAACATTATTTCATAGATAGAAGTACCTCAGGAGATAATACAGTCGACACTGTTGGCAGAAACGAGACAACTGATTGAAATTTGTTGAACACAATCCTTAAGGCATCATATTCAACATTCTTTAGAATGTCGTCTGCCAAGACAGACACCTGAAAATTCAAAATACAACTATTAGAATGAAAGAATAGGGGCATAATCAGTGCGGTAGCGTGTAAACCAATAATTTAAAATTAATCCATTTTAGAGACAATTTTGATTTGCAATAATCAAAATCCACAAGAAGTTCCAATTTCAAAATACAAGCCCTATCCCACTAGGTCGAGTTGGCTACATTAATCAATCGCTGCATTGGACTCTATCAGAAAACAACTTCAGTAAAACCATTTAGAGCAAGGTCACAATTTCAATCTTCCACTAAACGAATCAACCTTTTAGGACCACCTAAGTATTTAATTCCAAAAAGAAAAGAAAAAGTACGATTTCAAGATTTAACAGCACACTACAAATTCACATTACATGATATGATATTACTGTTGTCCATCTTAACCTCTTTATTTTCCATTGCAAAAATCCTTTGTCCTTAAAACAAAAGGACAGTCTTAAAAAATGTAGAGGCTCAAATGTAATTATGTAAGAAATCATATCACTGAGTGGCAGAGATACGAAATATATTAACCTGAGTATAGTTCAAAGGATTTTTCTGCAACTCAGTTATGATGATCTCAATGTCTTTCTTTGAGTCACGTATCAATTGAGCTTTAGCCTTCTCTCCCAATATGACATACTTTGTCTCTTTATCAGGCCCTACAGAAGTAAATACGTAATTAGAACCAATCAAAATCACTTTGTACCTTGAATCAGCAGAAAATGCATGAAACCCTGTTTGTAACTAAAGACTGAATTAATTTTAAAACCATTGAGTATGCAAGTGAAAATTATAAAGCTTCCTAACCAAAATATTATCACAAGTATTCATAACAAAAGATATTACTGTGTGACTAAGCATCTAGACCTTTTAACAATTTTTGTTGGTTAATTATTTATTTTTTAAACATTCACTCAAATGTCTCTCGTGCTTTGACTTATTACTCATTTAATTACTTGTTATAATAATTTTTTTAGACATAATACATGTGTTACATTCAAATGCACCACTTTTTATCAAATTTTAAGAAAGAAAAAGGAAAAACATTAAACTGCACCACAGCATACGTAGCATAATCATATCATAATCACTGCTAATAATGTTTTGACTCTTAATCTTTCAAGCTTCAACAACTGGTTTGCTATTTGTGGCTGTCATGCAAGAAATTTCATAGGGTGTAATGCCTAATACTTACTTTCTCATTTTTGCTAAAATATAGAAACCACTTCATTGAGACTTATTGACAATCTCATTAAGGTATATTACTCAGCAAAAGAGTTCTATAGATTGACAATAACATAACATCACTTGGGTAAAAGGAGCCTAAATATCCAGTATTTTCTGATCATTAAAGTTGAAACTAAAACTTCAAAATGATTTTACTTAATCAAATCACCAACTTTCTCTGATCCTATGGTGACTTACATATGGAATCCTACGTTGTCAATCCCGGATAGTGGCGCGGAGCAGCCGACCCCAAAACCGCTAAAGTGGGATAGCGGGTAGCGGAATGATAGTATACATAATTTATAATTTATACTATATACATAAATGCTCAAAAATATAAAAATACATAAAATTAAAGACATTCATAATTAATAGTCAAAATTTATTGTCAATAATAACAAATCCAATATAACTTAAATAATAAAAAAATATTCTGAAATTAAATATAAAAATATATAGTTGTAGTTCAAAAAAATATTACAGTGAACTGTTTTGGTGCTTTTTAATATATATTTTTCAGTAAAAGCTTCTAAATATTAATTATTAATAAATAAATAATAAATAAATTAATAAATAATAAGTAATAATAAATTGTTATTGGTGAATGGTTGTTTAAAATTCTAAAACAATTTACTATGTTTTATAAGATATCAATTTATTATTATTATTAGCTAAACTATTATTATCAGGCTATAAAGATAGGATTTTTTTGTCTATCTTGGGCCCTAGCCTCTTTGAATCAGAGTTATGTTTTCTCTTTTGGGCTTTTAGGGTTAGCCCGTTTTAGGTTTAGTTCTTTTAGGGTTGCCTCTATCATCTGGTGGAAAAAGAAGACCAACTAACGGCGCCTGATGCAGAAAGAATAGCTAGCGGCGCCAGATGCAGAACCGATGCAGGACGTCGTCGTCGTCGTCGTCCCCGCCGCCGGAAAAAGAAGAGGGTAGGGTAGCAACTAGAGCTGGGTATATGGACTTGGGTCCGCGGACGGTCCGTTTAAACCGCAGCCCGTTAGGGCTTGGACTAGACAAATTTCAGGTCCATTTAAATGTGGGCTATTTAAGTCCGGTCCATTTAACTCGTGGACTAAACGGACTGGGTCCGCGGACTCGCGGACCAGTCCGTGGACTTACACAAAAAAAAAATCAGAACTTAAGTGCCCAAACAATTTAGGCCCAACCACTAATTTTACACTTCCCAAATGGTCCAAGCCCAACCACCCTCACCCTCACTGAGCCCTCATCCGACCCTCAGTCAGAGACAGACTTCGTCTCTCCCTCCCACCCACACGAGACTTCATCCCTAAACCCTAAGACTTCATCTCCTCTCCTCTCCCTCATCTCCGGCCGCACGCAGCACCTCCATCTCCAGCCGCACGCAGCGCCTCCCTCTCCGGCCGCACGCAGCGCCTCCTTCTCTCGGCCACACCCAACACTTCTCCTCCATCGTTCGGCCGCACGCAGCGACTCTTCTCCATCGTCAGCCGCACGCAGCGCCTCGCCTCCAGCTCCGGCAGCCTGAAGGAGCGTCGTTCTCTCCGTCTCCGATCGCATCTCGAACAGGTCCTCTCATCTCTGAATTTCTTCTCTCAATTTCTCTCATCTCTGGATTTGCTAGTGTCTCTGTTTGCCCTGAATATGGCTTCATCTCCTCTGTCTCTGAATTTTTCGTTGTGTCTCTGTTTGCCCTGAATATGTCTCTGAATTTTTCGTTGTGTCTCTGTTTGCCCTGAATATGGCTTCATATCCTCTGTCTCTGAATTTTTCGTTTGCTTTTGGCTTGATTTTTTTTCAGATTTGATTAGTTAAAAATGGATTTTTCTGCCTCTGCCATGAATGAAAGTGTTAATGTAGATGATATTGAACCTGAAAGAGTAGGCCAAATTAGTCCAATTAATGATGTTGGAGAAGGAGATGGATTAAATGAACCTAAAATATCAAATAAGAGGTCTAGAAATCAAACATCTTCTGTATGGAACTATTTTGTCAAAATTCCTGTGGGAAGTGATGGGAAAGAGAGGAGTCAATGCAAGGCATGTGGGAAAGCCTTGGTAAGTGGCGGTAATAGATATGGAACTTCAACTTTACTTCGTCATATTAACATTTGTGAGAAAGTGCCAAAAGGGTTTGCTAATAGTGAGGTTGGTAAACTTATGCTTGATCATACTGGAAAGTTAAAAAGTAGAAAAGTTGATTTTAAGGTGGTACGTGACATGATATCCATGGCTATCATAGAGCATGACCTTCCATTCTCTTTTGTGGAATATAGGAGGGTTAGAGAGCTACTTAAATATTTGAATCCTGAAGCTAAGGTGCCCTCTAGACGTGCTGCCACATTAGATGTGATTAACATATATGAGAATGAAAAACAAAAAATGAAAGAAGTGTTGTCCAAAGTTCCAAGTAGAATAAGCTTGACATCTGATGTATGGACTTCGTGTACCACAGAGGGTTATATTTCATTAACTGCACATTTTGTGGATGAAAATTGGAAGCTTAACAACAAAATTCTAAATTTTTCTCATTTCCCCCCTCCACATTCCGGGCGTGAATTGGCTAAGATTGTTTATGGTTTCTTGGAAGAGTGGGGGATTGAGAGGAAAATTTTTTCATTGACTTTGGATAATGCATCTTCTTGTGGCACCATGCAAGAATTGTTGAAAGACAGACTTCTTTTGCAGAGTGATGGTTTGTTATGTGGTGGCGATTTTTTCCATATCCGATGTTGTGCTCACATACTTAACATTATAGTTCAAGCTGGTTTGAAAGTTGCTAGTGATGCTTTACATAATATTAGAGAAAGTATCAAGTATGTTAAGGGGTCGGAGGGAAGAAAGATTGCTTTTAACAATTGTGTTAAAAAAGTTGGTATTAATACCAAAATAGGTTTGCGTTTGGATGTCCCTACTAGATGGAACTCGACCTTTATGATGCTTGAAAGTGCACTTGCATATCGACGTGCTTTTAGTGACCTTGATTTTGAAGATAGGAACTATAAGTATTTTCCTACTAATGAAGAATGGGCAAGAGGAGAAAAAATTTGTGAATTTTTGCGTCCATTCTATGTGATCACGAATTTGATATCCGGTTCCTCTTATCCGACGTCTAATTTATATTTCTTTCAAGTGTGGAGGATTGAATGCTTGTTGATTGAAAATAAGAATAGTGAAGATGAGGTGATTAGGGAGATGACAAGTTTGATGCAAGGTAAGTTTGACATATATTGGAGTGAATATAGCATTGTGCTTGCATATGGAACCGTCCTTGATCCTCGCTTTAAGTTCTCATTTTTGGAGTTTTGTTATTCAAAGCTTGATCTTGATCCAATATCTTGCCAAGCAAAGTTGAAAGTTGTGAAACACAAGTTGTATACTCTATTTGATGAGTATATCAAAAGGTCTTCCAAAGAGACAACTACTCATGTTGGTCTAGCTCAAAGTTCACTACAAGGCTCTCAATGTCTTCCAACTAGTAGTAGTGGATTTCCCAATGTAGATCAATCGCAAATGCTTATTGTGAATGTAAGTGGATTTATTTCTTTTATTTATTTATTCATTCTTTCTTTTATTTATTCATTCTTTCTTTTCGTTTAAATTTTCATTCTTTCTTTGTTGTAACTTGAAAATAATGTAGGAATATATCCAGTATGAGAATCAAAATAGGTCAAATGTGGGTAAGTCTCAATTGGATACTTATTTGGAAGAGCAAAACCTATCTTCAACATACCATCCAAATCTTGATGTTTTGCAATATTGGAAGGAGAATAAGCATAGGTTTCCAGATCTTGCATTGATGGCTTCTGATATCTTAAGCATTCAAATAACAACTGTGGCATCTGAATCAGCATTCAGTATTGGTTCTCGTGTTCTCAATAAATATCGAAGTTCTCTCCTTCCCCAAAATGTACAAGCCTTGATATGTACTAGAAATTGGTTGTTGGGATTTGATGTGGAAGGTAAATATAGACTTCCTTTATGTACTAGAATGCCTTGCTTTGGATTATGTTTTGCATTCTTACTTATGTTATGAATTATGACTTGTAGGAAAACATGAAGATATAGATGAGTTGATTGAGTCAAAGGAGGAGCCAGCTATCTCTATGAGAGAGTCAAATATTATTGTTGATGTTTGATGTACTTGTTTGTGTTGGAATATTATTGGATTATGTTTGATGTATTTGGCAGTGTTATGGATTATTTTTGATGTACTTGTTTCGTGTTAGTGCATTGTTGGATTATGTTTGATTAGGATTCAGTATGGATTGTGTTTAAGATATTATTACTTTGGATTGTGTTTGATGTACTCATGTTTGATATACTTGAGTCAAATATTACTTGCTTTGGATTATGTTTGATAAAATTGCATGAAAGTTGTGTAGATTATTAAAACAAGTCATATTCGGACTTTACATTTACCAATTTTAGTCTTTGTAGCATAAAAAAAGGTTTTAATTAAACAAAATAAATAAATAAATAAAATTTAGAATCGATTATTTTTTTGAGTCCGTGGACCAGTCCATTTAGCCCGCGGACTACGCGGACTGGACCCGGACTTGATAAATACAAGTCCATTTATTTTGCGGACTATTCAAGCCCGGTCCGTGTATGTGCGGACTTATGCGGACCGGACCGGACCGGACCGGACCGGTCCGTATACCCAGCTCTAGTAGCAACGAATGGGTCTTCGCCGGCGAAGCTGATGGGGAGACCCTTTCACGTTGGTGTCTTTGTAGCGGCCGCTATAGCCCACAATCGGCACAATTCCATCGCGATTCGCGGCCGCGGGTCCCGCAACAGCCATCCCTAAAAAACCCAACGCACCAAAGGTAAGCGTAGCGACAGAGCCAATGTTGTCAATGGCGGATGGCCTAAATTCCGCAATATAAACATGGGATTGCGACCTATGGCGCCACCATGGCGGGTGTCGCTTCATAAATTGCTTATGGCAGGGGGCACAAAATCCGCCACGCCATTCCACCATGGCGGCTATTTAACAACACTGGACAGAGCTTCAATCCACTCCGGGATCGCGCGCGATAGACTACCTAGATGGAATCATTATCATTCAGAGATTTAGGCTTACCCATATTACAAATTTAAATTCTCAAACATTTCATTTTAATTTTAATATTTAAAACACAATTTAGGCAGACATAAAGAGTATTTAACATTGCAGCCATCACAATATATGCAAATAAAAAGTGCAGAAATTACCGGCATTCAATTTGTGCAGAAACCTGCTTGTCTTGACAGATGTTGAATTGATTCCACCACAGAGGCCTTTGTCTGACGAAACGGTAACAACAACATTCTTCTTGACATCAACACCTAAGCATAGAAACAGAAATGGAAGGAGCAAGATCACGGCATCAGTAACATAACATTCACATGTGATGGTATATGCATGTACCATGTAGCTAATTCATAAAAATCTAATGAAAGCAGGCCACGTCATACAAACATTAGAGGCACTAGAAGAATACATACAATTATAAACCCCACATAAGGTAAAAGCATAAAAATCAGAAAAAACAACAATAAGCATCACTTGCCATTTATGAAATAAAAAAAAAATTGCAGAACATACTAGGAGTGTCACCCAGAAGGGCGGTAAATGGCTGCCATAGGCCACGTGAATTTTCAGCTCTGGTTTGAATAGCCCTTAGCTTCGAGGCTGCAACCATTTTCATTGCCTTTGTGATTTTCTGGATATTCTTGACACTCTTCATCCGATTTCTGACTGAACCATTACAAAAATTAACAAAGAATTAATATTTTATTGGGCAGGTAGCCATAAATCTAACAGAATTAAGCCAGAAGAAAACTCTTACTGTATAAAAAGATTAAGAAAGAGTAAATAGAAGATGAAATTCATCCTACCTATTTGAGTTGAAATAGAGCGCACTCCAATGGGGGCTTCATCTCTGTCAACCATGTGAAATTAGTTGGTTTAGTGAAGAAAAGACAAGGTAAATAGCTTCTATGACAATGATTAAAGAAGAGCCCATTATCTGTGCATGTCTAATCTAAAATATTTGTGCACTTGCTAAACAAATTGATGTCCTAAGTCCAAATTTCCAGGCCTTACTAAAGACCACGATATTGATAACAATTCTTATATAAGATATATGAGTATGAGTATAACACTTAAACAAATTGGCTCAACATACAGCCGATCAGAACGTTCCAGAGCTAGGCTTAAGTTATCAAACCACAAAATGAATGCAGCGTAAATTTGAAGTTTGAGATTTGAGATCTGAAAGAAAGGGAAGAGGGATATGGTACTGACTGAGAGATGAGAGAAGATCGAATGGCTTTGATTGGTTGGGGAGAGATGAGAGGGGCCAAACGCCTCCCTTCGCGTCGCATAGCAGCCATCGCCATCGTTCGCGACTGATTCTTTCCTGCTCACTCTTCCGAAACCCTAGCGTTAAACTTAAAGAGTTGTGAGTTCTGACAACCATCCGCAGTCGCACGCCCTTTAAATTTTCACTTTTCACGTATTATTATCTAACAATATTAATGTTTCTTTTTTTTTTGCCATACCTAAAAATATTAATGTTAATAGACTAAAATATACTTTTTGATCTTTTATTTTATTTTTAAACTTCGATTTAGTCCTTTATTTTTAAAAAGATCTGTTTTAGTTCTTTATCTTACAAACATTAACTATTTTGGTCTTTTTCATTAGATTTGCACTAACACTGTTAATAAATCACTGTTAATGTCGGAAACTACGATCTCCTCATCAGAATCTGGGTTTTAGAAAGAGAAAATGAATTTTCTTCTCATTTTCTCTTTCTTCTTCCTCCTTTGCCTCCTTCCTCTTTCTCTTCTTACAAAGTACTATCAATGCGTTTCTTAAATAATTTTCTTCGATATTACCATTGTTATCGAGTAAAACTTGTGTTTCAATCGAATGTCAAACTCTGCCGAATTACACTACATAGATCGTTCAAGGTGAAGTGTGCAGGTTCTCAAACTACTAAAGAAAGTGTTTGGTCGAAGGGTGAACTTGAAGGATAAAAAATAAGGAGCAGAGAATCAATATTAACGCACAAAATAATGAAGGCAATGAATAAAAACGGTAAAAAGCAAAGTTAAAGGAACAATAAAATGCGCATGGAAGGATAAAGCATAAACAGCTTGTTTTGGATTGATTGTGTGTCTTACAATTTGTTACAAAGAGTACTTATAGGCAAAGTGTTCTTATTGACTAAAATCCCTATATCATGCAATAACCATTATCCCCCAACACTCAAACAACTCTTGCTGCAACAGCTATTCCTCAAAGAACTTCATTCCTATTTTCCAAGCATGTTCCTTGGTGACCGCTAACAACTTTATCTTCCAAATGGAACTTCTTAGCTTCAAACGTGTGCTTCCATTACCCACATTCTCAGGAACCAAAAAATGGCATGTCATAAGCTAATTTTGAAGTCTCAGTTACTCAATAGGACTTTACTTTTTAACAGGCCCATTAAGTCAATAGCCCAGCCCAATATGTAATCCAGTCGAATCTACCTTGTTCAACATCAACTAATTTTCTCCTCAGCTATTTTTAGCTAATTAGCTATCAACCGTTTTTAGCTATCAGCTAACTTTATTTTATTTTCTTTGGATATAACAATTGTCCTCTTGCATCGTTTAGCTGACTGAAAAGAAGCTGAAATGATGCAATCATTACCTCGATCATTGAACCTATTAATTTCAATTAGGTAGAAGCTGAATTTATTATTTAAAGTAAGAAAACTCAGCCAATCGTCTTCTAATGGTAACATTCCCAACTGTAATTTTAGTTATTTTACCCTTTGACATTTCATTATAACTAGCCGAATTTTCCACCAAGACTACCTTTACCCTTCATCTTCATCTTCTTCTTCTGCAAAACTTCATCTTTCAACGATGTCTTCCACTTCTGACTCTCAAAACCAAACACATTCTTATAATGATGCTTCTTCATCATCTTCCCCATTTTCTTCCAACCACACTTTTTAATTAATGGAACAGGGTCAAGATTTCGAAACAACTATTCTTGCCCCAATCATGGATTCCCATACCATTACTCCTTGTACTTCTGACATTTATGAAGGCAAAATATTTCTTGAGCACCAATTATATCCCAACCACTTCATGCTCCCAGTTACGACTGACTGGTACCCACTCAATAGATGCCCTAGCGATCTTGGCACTTGGCTGCATCCATCAACTCAATATACCGAATGGCTGAAATGAGTTGCAGTTAGCCGAGGTGAAAGTTGGAAAGAATGGGGAATATATGACATAATCATATTATCTCAACATGATATTCCACTTAACCTTGAACTGATGTTTGGCTTTCTTGGATTCTGGTCTACCTCCTGTAGTGGATTCATCTTCTCAGCTGGTATTATGAGCCCTACTCTACTAGATATAACTGCAATTACTGGCCTTCCAATAATCGAAGATGAGGTGCCTTCTCTGCATAATCTTTTTTTCCCAGCTCTAAAAATTCAATTTTCAAAAGCCATAGCATCATATTCCAATTTCATCTCAACTAACGCCAAAACCTCCAACCAAGTCTCTGATAATGAACATAAAGCCTTTTTGCTATATTGGTTATGCAAATACTTTGTTTGTTCTAGTTCAGTAGCTATTGTTCTAGAACTTTCCCACTACGTTTCTTTATTTACCTCAGGCAGGCGTTTATCTCTTGGTTCTCTTTTTCTATCCCTCTTATACAAGAGTCTTTTTACCATGGTGACTAGGCTTCAAAGAAATGAAAAACTGGATAACATTGTGGGCCCCACTATGGTTTCTTCAGCTTTGGATAATCCTTTACTTCCCAGAATTCTTCCCATTGTTCATAAAAATTTGTCTCTTTCTTCCTCGGCTCCAATTCCTCTTGATTGCTTTTTGCAAACCCTTCCAATAATGAAGCAATCAGGTTTTGACTTCGTTTCGAAGCTGTTTACTTTGACTCGTCATGCCAGAGAATTCTTTCCTTTAGCTGACAAGCCCCTCGGTCTTCTTTGGGCAAGAAATATCGCTACTGGTACACAAGATCCTTGTATGATCAATGATCTCACTCTTTGCTAGAGCAGTGTTTAACAGCTAGAGATTTGATGTGTGGATTGAAGCCATATTCTCGTTACAACAAAACTTCAGCTGAATTTATTGCCTGTAGACATTGGCTCGGCAATTTGGGCTCAATCAAAACATCCCCCTGTCATATCAGTCAATGGTAACAGCATTTGCTAGGCCTACTTTATCTGATGAAGATAAAGACGACCCAACGTACATGAAGTCATCTCATTAGCTACAGAGTGTTCTCAATGCTCTCATACCACCAAAATGAGACGACCTCACTTACGTAGGATAATCCCATTAGTCCCCAGCTTAAATTATTAACTATGCCTTGAGACTACCCTCCTTTCTCGAAAGGATAATCCCATTAGTCCCAAACTCCTTTTATTAACTATGCTTAACCGTGTTATAGCGATAGCATGGTATTCAAACAGCATTGTGGACACAAGCGCATAAAAGCATGCAGTCGTACAAAAAAGCATAGATCACATCATATCAGAGTAAACATAGATAAAGATAACTATACAGATACCATGCATAACATAGCCCCATCAGTAGGGCACTGTACATACATATACAAACTGTGCGAAACAAAACCAAAAGAAGCGAAAAGTACATCCAAAACAAAAGGAGAAAGGACTCTCAGAGCTCACCAGCACTCACCAACCCACGCTCAAAATACATCACAACCTTGCCACTTGGCCCTAGAGACGCACTGGCAGGCCCTCCCCATCAGTGATGAGGATGCCCTGAACTACCATGTCCCTCTCCGTGAGTATGCCTATAAACCTGCGTAGGCTCACACTCGGATGAGGAGCTAGAAATGACGATACGACGCCTCCTGTAGGTCCTCGGGTACTGCTCGGTACGCCTCCTCTGACCTCTGTAGACGAAGCCTCGCCTACTAGATACCACTGATGACTGTGGCGCTGACCACCAATAGTCTTGCTCTCTCTGCCTCGGTGGGTGCCAAATCCTCGGGAAAGGGATAAACTGCATGACTTTGAACAGTCCTATCATGTCCTCCACGTGCGACGCCCCTTCCCTGAAAAGAATGCTCATTAGTCCAGTATAGACCGTCAAATAGGTAGAGGGGTCCACGCGCCACCCTCTCTCATCATGGTAGACGATCTCGATCAGCCTTCGTACCGGCATCCTCGGTACTGACATGATAAAGGGGTGTACTCTCGGGTCCATCAGCTGGCTCCTCATCTTCTCACGAACCAAGAACCAAGCAAAAAACAAGAAATAGTAGGTAGATAAGAAATACGGCATACGCAAAGTCGAAATAGCAACAGTAATGCAGTAAACAATAACATGTAGCAGATAGCAGGTATAACATATATGGCAGTTACTGCACACAACCAAACGTCTCTCAAGACAACACATGCAACAAGCGTCCATCTCAATGAATCTCACATTCAGATCAATCCTCTAGACCAGGATACTAATTCTATGCAGCATATCAGCCTAAAGCTCACAAAACTGGTTACACACCGAAACGGTTCCACACCCTAACAAGTCTACACCGGAACAGGTTCTGTGTCAGAACCGAGTTTGTTTGTCCAAGAAACCGAACCGCTCTCCATGACCAATAAGAGTGCATCCCCCTTCCACATCGAAACTGGGGTGTCTTGGTCGCCTCGGACCGTTAGCCTGGAACGTGGAAAGCTCAAGGATTAGTCGACAAACCTGACAGGAGCGGGCGTCACGACAGGATAGGAGCTACCTCATCTGTCACTGTAAACTATTTCCGAGACCGATAACATCCCCAAGGTCACTCACTTGACAGCCCCTTCTACTTTCCGTACCCGCATTCAGGTACAACTAACCTCGTATGACGCTGGCAGCCCATACTACCTGTCATACGGCCTCACCACTTGGCAGCTGATGATATGCAACAAACATCCTCAACAGGCTTGATACCAGATCTCACACCTAAACACTCAATCAAGAACAACACGATGCCACCGCATCCACACGGCCACAGCCTCGACGCTACGCGTCCACGAGCCACAACTCAAGCATCACGGCCACAACCTCAAGAAACTAGCATAACAGCAACAGCACCATCCACTGTATCAACCCGATAACAAAACGGCACACAGCCAAACTTAACTCTAACGACATTCCACCACAACCCGACATTTACCACAACCAGCATAACAGCCACAGTAATAACAACATCAACAAAGTAGCAAGCATATCATATACCAAGTTGCATATAGGTACTTAGACAGATAGCAACAACAGTCATCATCATAACAGCCATACGAAGCAATCATCCTCAATTAACAATTCTCTACCCTAGGGTTTCCAATCTTAACGGTGAATAGCCCAAAGTAGGCTAAACCTAGGGTTTAGGTAATTTATCGAGGCTCAACCACTAATAGGTTTAGGGCCTCCCTACATACAGCAGAAAACACACTACACTACTCTTGCCTTCCCGACAGCAGCAACACTCTTTCTCCCTACCTGAACAGTTGGTGCGAAAACCAACACGAACACTGGCTCGCTCTCCCATGCACCCACGGACACGAAGAACAGCTCCGGAACAGCCTCGAAGCTTCTCCCTAGCCGCGGCCTTGAACTCCAATCCACGAGCAACCGCGAGCATGAACTTTGCCCTAATCACGAGCACAACACGTATACAATAGTGTTAGCCCTAGGGCAAGCTCATAGATCAGAGAAGAAAGGTAAAGACTCAAAGAACCATGAAGAACACGTGTTAGAGATTCGAGTTTACCTTTGGCGAATCAAGAAACCAATCCGTCAAAGTCATAGATAGCTTTGCCGTGATCACAACCTTGTAATCGGAATAACGTTCCGATACTTCGATCGCCTTGAAACGAAGCTTTCTCACTCTAAAACCTTAGTCTCTCTCTCAAGAACGCAGGACGAGTTCTCTGGACACTCCAAGCTTCATGCAACAAATGAGGAAGAGAAAGAAACTTGTCCATCTTGATCTGCTGAGCACCCTGTAGCGTGGACATCCAACACGCTTGAGCGTGGAACCTTGTCCACTCCGCCTTCATCCTGGCCTGACACGTGTAGCACACGCGTCAAAAAGCACACCAGTTGGCAAACGCACTCAGTATGCTTGAGCGTGAAACAAGCCAACGCTTGAGCATTGGCACGCTAGGGCGTGCTCCCTTCCCATGCTTGAGCGTGCTGCTTAGCTGGGAAGAGCCTTCCAAACTTCAGACTCCCATAGTTTCTCGTTTAACACCTTAAGCACCTCCACTCTTGTTCAAGCCTATTCCTAAGCTTCGAACTAGGCCTTAAACTAACACAAAACAATTCACGCAAGCATCCAAAGTCCTAATCGAGATTAACCAACTCGATTAAAGTCATAGAAAATCGCGATGTTACATTACCATCCCCCTTACAGAAAATTTCATCCCCGAAATTTCCATCGCATACCTGAGAACAAATAAGGATGACTCTGGCGCACCTCAGCTTCCCACTCCCACGTTGAATCACTAATCACCGAGTTCCACTCCACTCTGACTAACGGAATGTGCTTGCTGCGCAGTTCCTTGATTCTTCGATCCATGATCCGAACAAGTGAAGCCTCTTACTCAAGGTTCTCTTTCAGTTGGATTGATTCAGGCTCTAGCACGGGTGATGGATCAGGGTGGTACTTTCTGAGTTGAGAGACGTGAAAGATGTCGTGGAAATTTAACAGATTTGGTGGTAAAGCAATTTGATAGGCTACCGGATCGATTCGTCGAAGAATCTGAGATGGTCCTATAAATTTGGGTGTTAGCTTTCTGGATTTGATTGCTCTTCCCACTCCAGATCTTGGGGTAACTCTCATGAAGACATGGTCGCCCTCTTGAAATTCCAAGGGTCTTCTCCTCTTGTCGGCGTAGCTTTTCTGCCCATCCCTCGCGTGATATGATCCAGATCCGGATCGCCTTGAAGTTTCAAGCATAGGAATGGATATTGACGCCACACTCAAGATATAAGTAAGAAGGTGAGCGATATGTCATGTATTTGATAGCCACAAGTTGCCTTGACAAGATCAGATTTAGTTCTTTTACCCAAGAACCCAAGGGAAGCTCTCACAATAGAGAAAACTCTTCAAATTTCATTAATCTTCCAAAACTGATTTGTGTTCCCTATTTATATGCTAACCTCGAAATACAAGAAATAAATTCCCACTACCATGCATTTACCTAGAAAGTAAGCATAAACATGATAATAAATTCCCACTAGCCACTATAATGACTTAGAGCACTACTAGGAAGCATTTAGTGAAGCTAGGAGAATACAAAAGGTCATCAGAAAATTCAGCCTAAAAAATCGTACGAAAATTAAAAATAAAATTATAAAAATTGGACTTAATTATTATCTAATAAGCCCACTAATAATAGTCCACTAATCAGCCCATGAACGCTTGTTGTCATGTGAATTGGGCTTTCTAATGTGTTATCTTCACGATGAACTCAAAGCATCTTCATCAAATTCAAGAAAAGTAACCCATTGGTTATCCTTCAAGCGGGTTTTTGTTACTAGATCAAAGGAAACTTGAACTAGATCCGAATACGCTTCTTTCCATATGCTCAAGCCATCCATGTTCCTATCATTGCAATCTTCATCTTCTCCCGTATCTTAGGGACTTGTTCCGTTGTTTGCTATACCAGTTCCGGGCCCAACAATTGACTTTCTCCAGTCTCAAACCAGCACAACGGAGTCCTACACTTATGTCCATATAATGCCTCATACGAAGCCATGCCAATACTTGAATGGAAACTTTTGTTGTAAGTAAACTCGATCAATGGAAGGAATTCGTCCCAACTTCCCGTGTTCTCCAACATGTACGCTCTTAAGAGATCCTCCAAAGATTGAATTGTGCGTTCAGTCTGACCATCCATTTGAGGATGATAAGCCGAACTCATACTTAGCTTAGTTCCCATCACACTCTGTATGCTCCTCCAAAACCTTAAGGTAAACCTCGAATCACGATCTAAAACGATGCTTGAAGGTACCCCATACAGCCTCACAACCTCCTTGTTGTAGATCTGAGTCAATCGCTCTAGGGAGTAACTCTAGTTGTGATGAACATAATTTTGGCATATTGTTTAACCCTTATACTTATTGTTTTAAACATCAATTGTGTTTAATTGTTGGGTTTTGGGTGCATTCCATGAATTGGGCCTAATTGCATTTAGGGCATAATTGGTACATTGACACTGCTTCTGTATTTTGAGCATAACTTTGGCTGTAGATACTGAAAAATTGTGATTTTAATTTTGTAGGAAAGCTAAGAAACTTACCTACAACTTTCATGAAGATCTCGAGATCCAATTATAAGAATAAAAGGTTCAAATCTGGGATTAAAGTATGACTAGAGGTGCTGTTGCTGGAGTTTGGACAGAGAGCAGTGTTTTGGCCATAACTTGAGTTATAGAGATCAGATGCACCTGAAACCAAGACCAAATTGAAGAAGACACATTTGGATACAACTTTCATGAAGATCACCTAACCAATTGATGTCATTTTGATGGTGTAATTTGCTTTGGAATGTCAGCCTCGGATCCTGAAGTATCTTGAAGTAATTTAGGCCTAACTTTCTCATTAGAGGTCCAATTGGGGCATTTTTGGTGGCCAATTGAAGCTGGGCTTATGGGGCATGAAGGGAAATAGTTAATTTGTTAATTAAGTCAGCTTTAAGTAGGGAAAAATACGAACACAACAGTAGCTACGAATTTGGAGGGTTTATGAGAGCTTTTCTCTTCTTCTTCTTCTTTACCATTTCTAGGTTTTCAATGTATTCCCTTTTTATGAGTTGTTTTTCCACAACAATGGAGAGCTAAACTCCTTTGACCAATCCTTGGGTTGACTAAGGTTCACTAAGGTTTTCTTCCTTAGGAACTATACGTGTCTTTGTATTTCAAAACTTTTATCCACCGAATAAATCTCGTGATCCCTCTGGGATCGAGTCATCATAAGATCGAAACAATTGAACGATTGACCTAGATCCGAATCACCGGTCCGTCATCGAACTAATGTTTCAAAACCCAAAATGTTTCATGTTTGTGTTTAATGTTTGTGTTTATGTTTTATGAATTATGTCTCAAGTCCTAAGCATTATGAATAAGGATTGAGAATCCTCTTGGATAAGTCTTTGAGCCTTTCTAAGATATTAACTCCTTGCTTATCAATTAATGAAATAAGTGTTGATTCACTTAAGTCTTATGAAGTCATTGATGAACTAAGTCATCAACGGTATAGTACATGGTCTTGTTCCACCACGTACCATACTTAATTACCTCTTGTTTTCAATCTCTAAGTTAATTACATCAACTTAGGTTTTCACGCGTAAAAATTTAAGATTTGAGTTAAAAACTCTCTTTGTAAACCAACTCCTTTTCTCACAGGGCGAACATCAGTTTCGCGTCGCGAGGCTGAGAGGCTGTGTTTGCTCCTCAGACAGACCTTATGGATCGCGCGACGAGAATTGTCTCGCATCGCGAGGCCGAGAAGCTGTATTTTATTGCTCGGGCTAGCCTTCTGTCTCTCGTGGCGAGAATAGGTTAGCCAGGCGAGTGCCTTGTTTTCCCTTTTTCCTTGTCTTCTTCATTATTTATCTTTTTTTAAAGCACTTAGTTAATTAAATAATCTATGGCTAAAGTAAAAGACATTTTTCACTTTAGTAAAACACTTGAATGTTGAAACTTTATTTGATCTTTGGATCAAAATCACTTATTGTTTTTCTTTGAAACATAAGTTATTAAAACACTTTCTTATTCCAAAACTTTTGAAGGTTCAAGAACAACACATGTTCTTCCATCTTTTTCTTACTAAGGCCGCAAGCCTCCTCAAAGGGAAAATTGAAGATTTTGCTTCACCCAAAAGACAAGTCATAGCTTAAAATGCTCACAAAATTATGACAAACAGCAGTCATACATCATTGCATCATAATCAAGCATAAAAATTCTTACTTGATCTAGAGATCAAAGTAGGGTTTCTCAACATACAATGAAAATATTTTTTTCATCCAATCAACATCATCAAAAACACCTACTAGACATAGAACCATTATTACAAACTTTGTTCTCCAAGAGAACTTCACAACTAAAGTGGTGAACCCAAACCAAAGGGTTTCACCCAAACAACATAAACAACCATTTTTCACCTCCACCAATTT